>OW443339.2:0-384265 GCA_937001555.2 Hypsopygia costalis
ACGTATCCGAGGTGATGGCTGGAAAAAATAGATTTAAGTTTATTGACTACTGTGTCAATCTAGCCACGGCTGTCATCAGGCGGAACAAGCAGGATGGCTCCACTTAGGACCAATGTTGACTTGGGCGCCTATATTTTCCGATAGGCGTCTCGATCGCGGTGGCTAGGTGGGGCTATTGAGTTAAGTGTCTGCCGAGGACAGCTGTGGATGGATTGACAATAATCAGATCGTAAGTTTGACCAAGCCATCGCCTCCAATTTGTCGGCGTCTCATAAGTGGACACAATATTTTGTATTATTTAAATTTGTTTTGTGTGACATACTTGTTTTAATTGTGTTTTAAGCTATTGCTCCATTTGTGTTATTATTATAGTTTTAATTTTATCGCTATTGCGTCATGGATATTAATGTAGTAAAATTATATATAGGTTATATTTATGAAATATTTTAAACTATTTACTATTTAATTTATTTTGATCAAAAAAGAACCTTGTCCACGACAGGGGTGTGCGCACGCCATTTCTAAAGTAAGCCGATCTGCGCATACTCAGCGGCTATTTACACCCCTGAGTGTGCGCATATTGCGATTGGCGATATAAAAAAAAAAAAAAAAAAAAACCTAACCTAACGCCAAAAATGACCTTAACACCTCAGAAGTACATCTAGTCACAGGACTTATATCCAAGATACAATTGACATGTTGTGTGATAGTTTTGTTTACATTGTCATACCTATCCGATAATATTTTTAAGGCTTGTTCATAGTTTTCATCCTCTAATGCAAAGTTTTTTACTAACTCATGTGGTTCACATTCAAGATACATTCTAAGATAATAGAATTTTTGTAAATTAGACAATGATCTGTCATTATGAATCAAACTATGAAATAGATTTATAAAAGGATAGTACTCACCATCCTTGCCTGTAAACTTTTTAATCTCTATTTTGGGTAGTTTCGCACAAATAGACGTGGAACGATCAGGGGGCGGGTTCTGCGACGTAATAGGCGTCTGTTTACGCCTTATAGCACCTTGCAACAATGCCATGGATATCAAATATTTCTCCTCGTACTCCTGGAAAGCGGAAACCGAATCACTTTTTGTAGCCTTTGACTCGTCACCTAACGCAGTAATTTTAATATTTAAATCTTTAAATTCGGCAAAGGTATTCTTTAAATGATTAAGCTTTACCTGCAATAACTCTAAAGACGAATTTTCGAGTTCGGTTTCCTCTTCGCAGAATTGATAAATTTTCGTAATAGTGCCTTTAGCAGACCCCCTGGCCGCAATCCACGCATCCTTTTGTTCCATTGTAGAACCGTTAACAAATTACACTTTTGTAATAACTTATTACAGTAAAATATTATATAAACGCGTATACAAAACACGTCAACAAGAAAATGGCGTGCAATCGTTCACAGTGTTGTGCCAAAGCGCAGGCAGTCTCTTGTCCAATCGCGACGAATTTCCGGCCGGCCGCGTCACACAAATAACGAATCAGCGCGCACCACGAATAAGTCACTCGTCGTTCCAACCAATAGCGTTGAAGCGCGTAGTAGATGCGAAGCAAAATGCCTGTCGACTGTTATCACTTGAAACACTTTTAAGTTTGAAATTAAATCGATGAAATGCGCATGACGAAGTATTTTGTCGCAACTATTCTTCGATGTTTTTGACGATGAATGTATGCAATTTCACAGTACCTGTTCCCAGCAGCGTAGCTAAATGAAATATAGGTAGGTATTACCGCACCGCTCGTAGAGTATAATTCGCCACGTACAAATGTGTTGTTCTTCCTGTATCTCAATAGCAGCTCCCAGTAGATAAATTGTAGCCCAATTGCGGACCCGTAGCCCAATAGCAGACCAACTGAAGCACAATAGCCGCCTCTTTTTTGGATATCCGTGCAGGCCCGCCGCAATCCCAATGGCTGATTCCGACGATAGGTAGACCGCACAACTGAATATCACTTCTCGCCCAGACGAGCCTCGACGAGAAAAACACACCTTGAAGGACCAAACTTGTGGGCCGCTGGTATAAATGAAACCCCACAAGTGTTCTTTTCAATGGACTGTATTAAATAACTATAATATAATTTAACTATATAAATATTAAAATAACGTGCTGCAACGGTGACAATGGCTCACACACAATAGTATATCAAAAAGGAAGTGACGACATAACGTCGCAGTGTTACCAATACAAAATCTTACTGTTTAGTGGCTAAACAGATCCTAAACTTTTCGTAAAAATATCAGCTGGCGTTTCAGTTGTTTCCAAATAGTTGTTTTTTACATACATATTTGTGACTGCCTCTCTCACAAAATGATACCTAATATCTATGTGTTTAGACCTTCTATGAAATATTGGATTCAAAATCATTTTTTGTGCGCTTTGACAATCATTATACAAAGTAATAGTTTCTGAATTTCCCAAAATTTCAGACAGTAAATTCTTTAAATAAATAGCCTCTTTGCTAGCTTCGCACATAGAAATGTATTCAGCTTCTGTTGAGGACAACGCTACATTTCTCTGCTTCCGACATTCTAAAGACGGTTATTTCTTTAAACAAAACCCAGAAAAAGATTTTCTATGAATTAAATCCGAACCCCAATCAACATAAACATAACCCTCTATAGAGGGTTTATTGTTTCAAATTGTCAGGTACGGTTATTAGTGCAGGCGCCACAGGTAGTTGAGTGTGCAAAATATGAGGACCGCATTCTATCAACACTTTTGAATTCAGAAAAGCTTGTAGATTATGATTCTGAATGTTGCCAGGAAGAAGGTCCAATTTTTTTTTATACCCCATTCCCTTGGATATCGAGTAAATGGACTGAACAAATGCTTTACAACAATTTTAATCATTGTTTTATTGAAAATATAGCTATTTAGTGGAAATAAAAACAAAAAAAAATTGTTGAAAGAAAAAATATATTACATAAAAGGATATTTTATGTAATATTTTTTTTATAAAAAGAAATGATTACATAAAACGATTACAAAAATCTTATCGATCGATCTATACGATCCTCTTTTGAAAAAAAAAAGAATACTGCTCTGCCGTGTTTCTGGACATACAAACAGCATTTGGTAAGGTGTGGCACAAAGGCCTTCTGTGCAAGACAAGGACATCTCTACCCCATAGCTATTATCTACTTGTAGAGTCCTGTCTCGCAAATCGAATATTTCAGGTAAGAGAGGAAGGAGAACTATCGGACTTCCATAATATAATAGTAGGAGTTCCACATGGATCAGTGCCGACTTCCCAGAAACACTGATGTAGAAAATAAATCAAAGATCAAATGTAAATGCCAATCACTTTTATAATAAGGAGTAATTTATAAAATGCACTTGAATGTACAATAACGCATAAACAAAAGGAAGTTGAGTATGAGATTTTTGTAATCATTTTATGTAATCATTTCTTTTTATAAAAAAAATATTACATAAAATATCCTTTTATGTAATATATTTTTTTTTTCAACAATTTTTTTTTGTTTTTATTTCCACTAAATAGCTATATTTTCAATAAAACAATGATTAAAATTGTTGTAAAGCATTTGTTCAGTCCATTTACTCGATATCCAAGGGAATGGGGTATAAAAAAAAATTGGACCCTACTTCCTGGCAACATTCAGAATCATAATCTACAAGCTTTTCTGAATTCAAAAGTGTTGATAGAATGCGGTCCTCATATTTTGCACACTCAACTACCTGTGGCGCCTGCACTAATAACCGTACCTGACAATTTGAAACAATAAACCCTCTATAGAGGGTTATGTTTATGTTGATTGGGGTTCGGATTTAATTGATAGAAAATCTTTTTCTGGGTTTTGTTTAAAGAAATAACCGTCTTTAGAATGTCGGAAGCAGAGAAATGTAGCGTTGTCCTCAACAGAAGCTGAATACATTTCTATGTGCGAAGCTAGCAAAGAGGCTATTTATTTAAAGAATTTACTGTCTGAAATTTTGGGAAATTCAGAAACTATTACTTTGTATAATGATTGTCAAAGCGCACAAAAATTGATTTTGAATCCAATATTTCATAGAAGGTCTAAACACATAGATATTAGGTATCATTTTGTGAGAGAGGCAGTCACAAATATGTATGTAAAAAACAACTATTTGGAAACAACTGAAACGCCAGCTGATATTTTTACGAAAAGTTTAGGATCTGTTTAGCCACTAAACAGTAAGATTTTGTATTGGTAACACTGCGACGTTATGTCGTCACTTCCTTTTTGATATACTATTGTGTGTGAGCCATTGTCACCGTTGCAGCACGTTATTTTAATATTTATATAGTTAAATTATATTATAGTTATTTAATACAGTCCATTGAAAAGAACACTTGTGGGGTTTCATTTATACCAGCGGCCCACAAGTTTGGTCCTTCGAGGTGTGTTTTTCTCGTCGAGGCTCGTCTGGGCGAGAAGTGATATTCAGTTGTGCGGTCTACCTATCGTCGGAATCAGCCATTGGGATTGCGGCGGGCCTGCACGGATATCCAAAAAAGAGGCGGCTATTGTGCTTCAGTTGGTCTGCTATTGGGCTACGGGTCCGCAATTGGGCTACAATTTATCTACTGGGAGCTGCTATTGAGATACAGGAAGAACAACACATTTGTACGTGGCGAATTATACTCTACGAGCGGTGCGGTAATACCTACCTATATATCATTTAGCTACGCTGCTGGGAACAGGTACTGTGAAATTGCATACATTCATCGTCAAAAACATCGAAGAATAGTTGCGACAAAATACTTCGTCATCCGCATTTCATCGATTTAATTTCAAACTTGAAAGTGTTTCAAGTGATAACAGTCGACAGGCATTTTGCTCCGCATCTACTACGCGCTTCAACGCTATTGGTTGGAACGACGAGTGACTTATTCGTGGTGCGCGCTGATTCGTTATTTGTGTGACGCGGCCGGCCGGAAATTCGTCGCGATTGGACAAGAGACTGCCTGCGCTTTGGCACAACACTGTGAACGATTGCACGCCATTTTCTTGTTGACGTGTTTTGTATACGCGTTTATATAATATTTTACTGTAATAAGTTATTACAAAAGTGTAATTTGTTAACGGTTCTACAATGGAACAAAAGGATGCGTGGATTGCGGCCAGGGGGTCTGCTAAAGGCACTATTACGAAAATTTATCAATTCTGCGAAGAGGAAACCGAACTCGAAAATTCGTCTTTAGAGTTATTGCAGGTAAAGCTTAATCATTTAAAGAATACCTTTGCCGAATTTAAAGATTTAAATATTAAAATTACTGCGTTAGGTGACGAGTCAAAGGCTACAAAAAGTGATTCGGTTTCCGCTTTCCAGGAGTACGAGGAGTCTAAGGTGCGAGCATGGAGACGAATGAAACCAGCTAAATCTTGAGTAGAACTGGATTATATTTGATTAATATTCTTAATATAAATGGGTACATAGATTAAACATGACATAGAACTAAAAATAGGTTCATACTTAATATTACCCTTACATCACCGCACATATTGAAAAAAAAAAATGATTACATTATTATTATTTTTTTTACATATTATAAAAGCAAATAACAGCAATTCTAAAATCTAGGTACCTACATGATACAATTTGGTACGATTCTTATGGACTATATCCTTTTTACCATTATTATTAACTATTTCTACATTTGGCGGTATCTCCTTTACTACTTTATATGGACCTAAATATATTTTATCTAACTTATTACTAGGCGTATCATTTTTTACTAGAATTAAATCATTTTCCTTATATGTAACAGGGTTAATATTTTTATCGTATACAACTTTTCTATTTATCTTATTTATTAATAAATTATCCCTAGCTTCTTTTTGAGAAAGTTGCAAACGGTATTTCAATTCGTGTGGATAACTGTCGAAATTATAAATAGGATCTACATTTTTCGTAAGATTGCTGGGGAGAGAACATTTCTTACCAAATACCAATAGGCTATTTTCCAATGTTTAAAAATTGTATAAATTATTTAACAATATCGTAAAATACACAAAACTATAAAGATCTGCAAACTTTCATTCTAATATCTTCAGTCAGACGTTTTTTTAGCGTCGATCAAAGTATGACGGGAAAGTCCATTTTAAAAGTATGAAATTATTAAAAAATAATATTTCCATTGGAGAAACAATAAAAAATGCTATAACTTTTATTATGATACTAATCACATAAAAGTAATATTTAACATAGCTGTCGTACAAATTTCTGATTTGATGCATACAAAATACAAATCTGTGACGTCATAATTCGGTAGTCTTTTGTATGGAGCGTTTTAGGGCAGTCTAAAAATTGTGATTTTCAAATTGACATATCTCGAGAGATTTTTGTGCTATCGAAGTAATTCTTTCACCTATGGTTATATTATGGAGACGTCCCTACATATCAAACCGAAAAAAATGTTAGTCAAATAGCCTATTCAAAAGGGGTGAACCCAGTTTCTGTATGCACTCCTGTGTTGTACGCGAAACACCAGAAGGGAATCCACTTACTCCACATATCGGGTTTGTTCTCCGTTTGAATACGTAAGAATGCATTCAAATGTTTGTGAGTAACTTCTAAAGCTCCTATAGATTGATGATGGTGCGCTGTAGAATTTAATTGTTTTATCTTTAATAATTTACATACCTCTTTAAATATCTCCGATAGAAACTCCTTCCCCCTGTCCGTCGCTATAACGTTTGGTATACCGTACCTTAATAAAAAGTTGTTGACGAAAGATTTCGCAACCTCTTCAGATTTTTTAGAAATTAAGGGATAACATTCTACATACTTAGTGAGTTCGCATTGTATAGTTAATGCATAGCAATAATTATGGTAATCTGTCTCTAATGGACCAACAAGATCTAAAAATACTTTTTCGAAAGCCGTATGAGCTGTACTAGTAATAACCATAGGCTCCTTCTTTGGAGTTGAATACTTTTGTCGTTGACAACTGTCACAACGCTTTACAAATTCTCGAACGTCGTTCTCAATACTAGGCCAATAATAATATCTCTTTATATTGTTTGACATCCGCCTCATACCAGCATGGCCACTACTAGGTAAGAGATGAAAGTCATTCAAAATAACTCTTCTATCATCCTTGTCCTCAATTCTTTCTACATTGCTTAGAATACATATTCGCGGGCCTACCCTACTTTTATTGTTCTTTATTTCTGTTAATAACTTCTTTATAAAAATTTCATTATCTTTACTCTTCAATACGTATATTTCTTCTAACTTTAATAAATTACAAAATTTATCTAGCTCTCTCACAAATTCGTCTCGCGCCATTTGTGATTGAGAGTTTAGAAATTTCACGTAAATAGTTCTTTTACTTTCACAGTAACAAAATATTTTATTTTCTTTAACAATACTTCCCATTTTTCTCAAGTTCTGTAAACTTTTAAAATCAATAAATCTTAATTCAACTGATTCTTTTGGTTTCATATGGGTACTTATGACTTTTGGTTGATCAGGCCTCAAGTCTGAAGAATCCATATTTACCTTTGAGTCAGGATTATTTAATCTTTTCGCTTGTGCTCTCGTCATTACATTCACTACTTTTTCATGCATTTCTTTCAAATCATTCAATGTGATTCTAGACATTGCATCTGCAGCTGCATTGTCAGAACCCTTAATGTATTGTACTTCAAAATCATACTCCTCCAACGTGATTCTGAATTTCATTAGCCTACTAGAGGGATCTTTCATATTGAACAGATATACTAGTGGTCTATGGTCGGTAAGTATTTTAAATGGTCGACCATACAAGTACGGCCGAAAATACTTCACGGCCCAAACTATCGCTAGTAGTTCTTTCTCTATTACTGGATAATTCTTTTCACCTTTGTTTAAGCTTCTACTAGCGAAAGCTACTGGTCGTCCATTTCCGTTTGACAAAATCGCGCCGATAGCATTGTTTGATGCATCGGTATTAATAATAAACCGGTTATTCTCTGACAGATCAGGATATGCCAACAAAGTTGCAGTTGTTAAGCAATTCTTTAAAGTTTCAAAAGATTGTTGACATTTACTGCTCCATTCGAATGGTACATCTTTTCTAGTTAATTTATTTAATGGATGTGCAATTTCTGCGAATTTAGGTATGAACTTACGATAATAATTAGTGAAAGCTACAAAACGCTTAACTTCGTCTGTGGTTGTTGGACATGGATAATTTTGTACTGCTGTTACTTTTGCAGGATCAGGCATTATGCCATCACCAGAAATAACATGTCCCAAATATAGAATCTCTTTTCTTAGAAAGTCACACTTTTCTGGGTTTAATTTTAAATTAACAACCTTTAATCTATCAAAAACGTCTTGTAAATTTTTGTTATGCTCTGCTAAATTTCTACCGAAAACTATCAAGTCGTCCAAATAAATTAAACATTTCTCAAAATTTAGACCAGTCATTGCCATGGTTATCATTCTGGAAAACGAGCTTGGACTTGTTTTCAATCCCATTGGCATACGAGTCATTTGATACTGTCCTGAATGGAAAGCTGTAAATTTTCTACTATTTTCATCTAGTTTAACATTATAATATCCTTGATGTAAATCTAAGTGCGTGAAATAAATGCTACCTGTCAAAGATTCTAAAATTTCCGTAATGTCAGGTAATGGAAACTTGTCATTCTCTATACAATTATTTAACTTCCGATAATCGACTACTAGTCTCCATTTTTTGTTTTCAGCAGATGTCGACTTTTTAGGTACTAATAGTATTGGACTAGACCAATTGCTTTTGCTAGGTTCAATTATACCTTCATCTAACATTTTATTAATTTGACGATTAACTTCATCTTTTTGAGAGTATGGGAGTCGGTATTGTTTTGAAAATATAGGACTAGTGTTAGGTTTTAAAGAAATAGTATGAGTGTATATATCTGTAGTATTTAATTTATCCCCGGAGAGGTAAAATATATCCGAATATTTTGCACAAATATTTTGAATAGCTTTTTGTTCCTCATTATTTAAATGTGAAAATTTGATTAAGGAAAATAATTTTTTAACTCTATCTGCATCTGTATGTGTTTTTTCAAATGTACAAATGTTGAATTCACTCATTTGTTCAATTTTAATTTCTATTTCGGGTAAAGACAAGTCATTCTCGGTTGTATTTAGTATACGGATAGGTATTAATCCATCTTTAGGTCTACCAGCAGAACCGGCCACAAACACGCCCTCTTTTATTTCTTTTGATAATACGACACAATCTTCATTAATATTTGTATGTATAAAATGTATGGACTCACTTCTAGCAGGAATGTCAAAAGTAACGTTACATGTGTTTACCAAAGGTAAGGAATATATTTTATTATTAATTACCAAGGTCAAATTATTCTTATGAAAATCTAATTGAGCTTTGTACGTGTTTAAAAAATCACGACCTAAAATTCCATTCCCTTTAATAGGTAAGTTATTAAAAACATAAAACTTCTGACTAATCGTTTCATCATTACAAGTCAAAGGTAAATACAAGTATCCTATCGCCTGGACTTTGCCGCCTAAGCCGTTTATTGTTACACTCTCTTTATGTATTGGAATATTCCATTCACAAGCGTATTTATACGTACATGCTGATATCGATGCTCCAGAATCTACTAGAAAATATTTTTTCTTATTATGGTATGTTGATGAACCTAAAGAAATATAACAATTGCTATCGCTAGCTAAAATAATTTTTTCACGAAAAAACTGATTCACTGTCGCAGTAGCATCTGAAGTATCAGATTCTGTCGAATTTTCCGAATTATTATTTATCATATTAATATTATGCTCTTTATTTATCCCTTGATTTCCTCTATTTGAAAAATAAAAATTACCTCTGTTCTGCTGACTCTGACTGCCTGTTGTTCCTCGATTATATCCTCTGAAGTTTCGGGCTCCTTGTTGTTGTCCTCTATACGAAGAAAAGTTGCTGCGTCCTCCACGCTGACCTCTATAGTTATTTGAGCGAAAGCTGTTGTTATAGAAATTATTATTGTACGGTCTTCTATACATACCCATTATTTCTCCTGACAAGACTTCCTCGTCTTGCGCTGCCTGCACTGCATCTTTCAGTGAGCTGTAGTTTCTTGCAGAAATAATCGTACTTAATCTACGATTTCGTAACCCGTCGGCAAATTGTTTAATAGCCATTTTTTCGTTAATTGGTTTTAAGATATTATAGCATTGTTCATTGCCGTCGGCTTGCGTAATCGTCAGATCGACAAATAACTCTGTAATTTCCTTCCCATAATCCACGATCGACATATCATTTTGTCTAATTTTTTGCAATCTACTTTGAATTGCCGTTGCAGCTTTCTTGCACAATAATATACTACGCATATCATCTATTAACTCGCTAACAGTATCATACTTGGTTTTCAACTTTAACTTAGCTTCTTGGGAAAACCTACTTTTTAATACAAAGTTTATTAAGTTTTGTTGACAAGTATTATTCTTCAACAAAGTACTATAATAATCAATATTGTCAATCAACTGTTTTGTGTTTGACTCCTCATTTGTCATTACAGGTAAAAGATTTAAGGCAGTTCTTAAATCAAACGAATCCATTTTGGTCGAGCTTACATATTTATCGCTCTCATACAACAATAAAATCTCTTTACGCAAGTCTAAAATTTTTTTGACAGCAATTTTCTATCAATACAATATCATCATTACTATAATTTTTTTTTATTTTTTTTTTAAAATCAATCAGTCAAGTATCATATTTATTATAAATTGCATTAATTTCTATTAATTTACTCGCTAATATTTTTTTTTTCTGACCGTTTAGCACTTAACTTTATTAAATATACTCTAATTTCCTTTAAATCGTTATACAATTCCAAAATAGCCATAATTTACTCACCACCATAATGTAGAATACAGTAGAAACATTTTAGTACCTGTAATTCATATTAAAACATTAGTAATTACCACTTTTCTACTTAAGAATCTATTTATAGATTTCTGCAATAGTTTTAACTAAAAACGTAGTCCAAAGTTCACTCCGCGCATCGTCCGTATATGGTATGTCACTGCATTCTTTGTAGACTCAGTTCATTATTAGATGACATCACTTTATTGATACTCGTACTCGATTGGAAAAATGTTTTTACGTCCCCTTATACATACGTATTTCATTTTAATTAATCCACTTGATATATTATTTTATCACTAATTTTATATGATTAAATTTTATTCGTATTTATTTATTTAATTTCACAGACACACACAAAAATCGCTTCTTTATTATTATTATTTTTGACTTCGCTTCGCTATAATTATCATCATCATAAATATTACACCATCATGTCAGCATTGACTGGCTCCGCTGGTCTTGTCTTCCTAATAAGGCTGGCGTATCTTCTAAGCCTTATGGTATCCAATTGCCGTTCAATTTGTTTCTTGTGGCACTTTCTGTATATCTTATACAGAACAATAATTAATCCTATGGCGAGGATTGTACTAATTACGACCAGGATGATGTTGGTGGTCGTGTGCAGCTGTTCTGCGCGAGCGTTGTTGCTGCCAACTCCAGCAGTTTGGGCAATTACCACTTCTTCTTTACTATTGGAGCCTCCCATCTTGATCGATATTCTTAGATTGTAATTTTAAAAAAATCCATTATAGAAACTCAAAAATCTATCACAGTACGAACGGAATGTTATTGAACACTTTTCCTTTCTTGGACGCGTCGCGGCCGCGGTCGCGTTACCGGCTGGGTCGCCATCTAAGGTGCGAGCATGGAGACGAATGAAACCAGCTAAATCTTGAGTAGAACTGGATTATATTTGATTAATATTCTTAATATAAATGGGTACATAGATTAAACATGACATAGAACTAAAAATAGGTTCATACTTAATATTACCCTTACAGGAGAAATATTTGATATCCATGGCATTGTTGCAAGGTGCTATAAGGCGTAAACAGACGCCTATTACGTCGCAGAACCCGCCCCCTGATCGTTCCACGTCTATTTGTGCGAAACTACCCAAAATAGAGATTAAAAAGTTTACAGGCAAGGATGGTGAGTACTATCCTTTTATAAATCTATTTCATAGTTTGATTCATAATGACAGATCATTGTCTAATTTACAAAAATTCTATTATCTTAGAATGTATCTTGAATGTGAACCACATGAGTTAGTAAAAAACTTTGCATTAGAGGATGAAAACTATGAACAAGCCTTAAAAATATTATCGGATAGGTATGACAATGTAAACAAAACTATCACACAACATGTCAATTGTATCTTGGATATAAGTCCTGTGACTAGATGTACTTCTGAGGTGTTAAGGTCATTTTTGGCCCAGGTTAAGCAAAGCTTGAGTGCACTTGAGAGTCTCAAGCAGCCAGTCCATTACTGGGATGCTTTATTGGTTCCTATGTTAACCAGGAAAGTGGATCAATACACGGTTAGAGCGTATTACTTAGAACAAGAGAATTTTAAATCGAATCCTCATAATCTGAAAGGTTTCCTGACCTTTTTTAGAAAAGAAAGCAGTAGCTTTGGAAGCCACTGAATTTTCGGAGAAGCGGTCTACGGGTATAAGCAGCGGTGGAGGTGCTCGTGCTGGAAGCTCCGCTCGAGCCAGCCTTCTCACCACTCAGGAGACATGTGAGTTTTGTTCTACTGGTGCTCATAAATTACACAAGTGTCCGAAGTTCAAAATGGCATCCATAAATCAAAGAGTACAGTTTATTAAAGATTCTAAAAGGTGCAGCCTATGTCTGAACCGACACACTAACAAGTGCTATTTTAAATTTAAATGCATGAAATGCAAAGGAAGCCATAACAGTCTACTTCATGATGAAGTGACTTCTTCCCGGCCTAAAGAGAGAGAATCTCCTCAGGTATCGTTGTGCAATAGCAACGTTAATAATAATAAACATGTTTTATTGCCCACAGTTTTGGTGAATTTAAATGCTAAAGACGCCAGCACATTGTCTGTACGAGCAGTGCTGGATTCTGGTAGTGAGGTGTCTATGATCACCAAAGAGATAGCACATAAAATTGACTGCAAACTGCTTGATAAGTCGCATAGCGTGGTGGGAGTGTGTGATGGCCACAATAATATAAATGCTGTTGCGGAATTTGACTTACATGCTTCAAGCACATCCTTCAGCTTGCCTATTACATGTTCAGTGGTAAAAAAAATTACATGCATGTTGCCGCATCAGACTATTGATGTTTCCCAGCTTAACATCCCCTCGCACTTTCAACTTGCTGACCCCAGCTTTAACACTCCAGCGACATTTGGCTGCGGATGTATTTTTCCAGGTGTTGCTCCGTGAGCGCTTCCCTCTCGCCCTCAACGGCCCCTACCTCATTAATACGAAGCTAGGCTACGTAGTAGGCGGCGCTGTTATTGAGGAGCGGAGGCACAGTCCAGGTACAGCCACTTCCAAGTATTTTTGCAACCTTACTCGTACTTTGTCACCAGTAAGTGACGATTTTATTTTCCCTTCCCCATGTTTATGTAAAAATAATATTGATTTGCATTTGCAAAATTTATGGGAATGTGAAAGGGTTAACGAAACATTTTTAGAGTCTAGTTCTGAACAAAATATGGCCGAATTAAATTTTGTTGAAAATGTAAAGTTAGAAGAGAATAAATTTCAAGTCTCTTTACCTTTAAAATTGCCTTTAAAGGAAGTTCATTTAGGTAACTCATTAGATAGTGCCTTGCAAAGATTTCAAAACTTAGAAAAAAGATTTTCAAAGGATAAAATTTTATTTCAGAAATATAAACAATTCATTGATGAATATCTACAGCTTGGCCATGCTAAGTTAGTTGATATTTCACAATATGATTTAGAAAATGAGTCAGTCTATTTCCTACCTCATCACCCTGTGTTCAATGAAAGCTCAAAAACTACTAAGCTCAGGGTGGTTTTTGATGGTGGAATGCTCACAAGAAATAAAATTTCTTTAAATGATTTACTAATGAATGGCCCAACAGTTCAGAATGAATTGTTCGACATACTTATCTTGTTCAGATTAGATAAATATATTCTGATATGTGATATTAAACAAATGTTCAGAAACATTAACTTAGATCCTATTCATAGGCCACTCCAAAATATTTTGTGGAGAGAATCCCCTGAAAAACCTATCCAATGTCTTCAACTGCAAACAGTTACATACGGATTGAAGAATTCTTCTTATTTAGCAACTCGGTGTTTAATTGAACTTGCCAAACGATTTGGTGAGAAATATCCAAAGGCAGCCTCTGCATTAAAATATAACTGTTATATAGATGATGTAAACGCAGGTTCCAATCAGGTAGATGAGTTGATTCAATTAAAAAATGAGTTGATTCAGCTCTTAGAGCTTGGAGGTTTTCAATTGCACAAATGGTGCTCTAATGCACCGGAGGTTTTAAAAGATATTCCTATCGAGAAACAGCAGTTTGAAAATATTGATTTCAGTCAGGATAATAATTTATTTGTTAAAACTTTAGGGTTGCACTATAATGTTCAATCTGACGCTATTAATGTCAGCTGTCCAGAAAAAACATTGAATGCTGTCTATACAAAAAGAGAGGTTCTCAGTTTCGTCAGCAAGTTCCCCCTTAGGGCTGGTCGGTCCAATTTTGGTTACTGCCAAGCTATTTCTACAGGATCTTTGGAAGGCCAGCATTGATTGGGATTCTCCCTTACAAGATAGTTTCAGTGAAAGATGGCAAAGGTTTGCTTCAGGTTTAGTAAACATGCCTACTATTTCTATAAATAGAAATATTGATATTTCAGTTTTCAATAAAATTGAGTTGTTAGGGTTCGCAGATGCTTCTAACAGGGCCTACGGTTGCTGCTTATACCTCCGTGTTGTAAGGTCAGATGGCTTGGTGTTGACGGATCTATTGTGTTCTAAGTCTAGGCTTAATCCACTTGGCTCAAAGTTAACCATGCCCAGGCTTGAGCTTAATAGTGCACTCTTGCTTTCAAGGCTTGTTCACAGACTCTATAATACATTGTCAATTAAAATTGATGTAAGGAACATTGATGTACATTTATATCTTGATGCACAAATTGTTTTAGCATGGTTAAAAATTGATCCGCTACGCTTAAATGCTTATGTAGCCAATAGAGTTAAGGTTATTATACAAAATACTGCTTCCTTTCACTGGCATTATGTCAATACATCTTGCAATCCAGCTGACTGTCTTTCTAGAGGAGTTGAGCCATGCTCCTTAAAGGAAAACTCACTTTGGTGGAAAGGTCCACAATTTTTATTGCAATCTGACTATGAGCATGGTAATTTAAATAATAAACAATGTATGAATACTGACAGCCTTAATATTCCAGAAATTAAAAAGGTGTCCTTGCCTTGTACAAAGGTAGAACAGGATTTATATAAATTTAGTTCTCTTGCAAAAACTCAAAGAGTAGTTGCATTTATTCTAAGATTTTATAATAATTGTAAAATGTCACACAGTCAAGGAAAACATGAAAATTTTGTACCTAGCCTTACTATAAAGGAATTAGATACTGCAATGAAACTTATTATAAAATCTGATCAAAGACGCTACTATAGCGAGGAAATTAAATGTATTTCCAATAATAAGCCAATAAAAGGGTGCCTATTGCCTCTTAATCCATTTATAGATGGAGGTGGTCTCCTGCGTGTGGGCGGAAGGCTACAGAATGCAAGAATACCTTACACACAAAAATACCCACTTATCTTAGCCAAGAGCTCACATATTACGCAATTGGTAATACGTGATGCCCATATACGTCTATTACATGCCGGTCCTAAACTTATTTTGAGTTATTTAAATCAAAAATATTGGCTTATTAATGGAACTAGAGAAATAAAACATGTAACACACAAATGTATTATATGTTTCAGGCTAAAGGCTAACCAAGCATCACAGTTAATGGGTTCTTTGCCTGAGCGGAGAGTCACAGCAGCTCGTCCCTTTGAAGTCGTGGGCATAGATTATGGGGGTCCATTTCAGATAAAACAGTCACGGGCTAGAAAAGTATTAATTTCAAAGGGGTATGTTCTATTATTTATTTGTTTTGCCACTAAGGCTATTCATGTTGAACTCGCCTCAGACATGACCACTGAAAATTTCTTGGCATGCCTAAAAAGATTTATAGCTAGACGCAATGTACCATCTACCATAAACTGTGATAATGCTGCGACCTTCCGCGGGGCAAACAACCAATTAAAGAGACTAAGAGTTGAGTCAGAGTAGAAATCATAATTCTATGATACAAGATTTCGCCTCTTCATTAGGAATTAGTTTTCAGTTTGTTCCTAGTTACTCTCCCCATTGGGCTGGTATATGGGAGGCCGGAATCAAAAGCGTCAAGCATCATTTAAAGAGCGCTATAGGTGAAAAGTGTTTAACTTTTGAAGAATTGTATACTATATTGGTACAAGTTGAAGGTATCGTTAATTCAAGGCCTTTAACTCCTAAAGTGTTATTAGATATTAATGATATGAATTATCTCACACCAGGCCATTTTCTCACAGGCGCTCCATTGTGTTCCTTTCCATAGCCTGACATCATTATTGTTCCAACTAACAGATTGAAATTTTGGGAGCAATGTACCCAAATTCAGCAAGCCTTTTGGCGTCAGTGGCACAAGCAATATCTTGTCAATCTTCAAAGTCGTCCTAAGTGGCGGAATGCCACCCCTAATCTGCAGGTTGGCACAATGGTGATTGTTAGAGACAACAATATTAGTCCTCTCAGCTGGCCGATAGCCAGGGTAGTCGCGGTGCGCCCGGGAGCTGATGGCAAGGTGCGAGCTATAGATATTAAGACTAAGAATGGTTTTGTAATGAAAACTACTATAGCTAAGGTATGCGTACTTCCCATCGATAATTAAGATGCTGTATTTGTTATTTAATTAAGTTTGTTTACATGAGTAAGTACATAACATTTCTATGTCTTTATATATTATTATTGTCAGCAAAAATGTTTGCATATTTCGGCTGAGGCCCCAACTATGTTTAGCCACTAAACAGTAAGATTTTGTATTGGTAACACTGCGACGTTGTCGTCACTTCCTTTTTGATATACTATTGTGTGTGAGCCATTGTCACCGTTGCAGCACGTTATTTTAATATTTATATAGTTAAATTATATTATAGTTATTTAATACAGTCCATTGAAAAGAACACTTGTGGGGTTTCATTTATACCAGCGGCCAACAGGATCTGTAAAGCACAAATATTTCACAAAAAAGCTCGGTATTTCACCTGTTTCAGAGTATCAGTGATTTTGTTAAGCGGTGGTGTTAATATGGTAACAAAATTATATTGTCGTTGGAACAACTAGCGCCATCTGTTTACTGCTATGTATAAGTCTATGCAATAAAACTTAGTGTATTGAACCGTGTCACTGCGTTTCATCTATCAGGTGGAACTTTACGTTTCCTAATATGATTATAACAACGTGAACATGTCGTGATATTACTCAAATTAATTAATTCAGCATTATATCCACAACATAATATACAACGCTGTTGTGGATATAATGCTTTGGAACAAACAGCAAACCGCAAAAATATTAATGGCCCTTTCAAAATTATTTTTAACTAAAACATCTCTACGGTTGTGCTTTGTTTGTCGCATAGCAATTAGTCGAGATAATCTGGCTTCGGTAGATTCATTTGACAAACGCTCTCGTATTACGCTAAATCGGTGAGATCGTTGCTCTTCCGCTTCGTTAGATAAACGTTCGCGTATAATACTAAGTCGATGAGAGCGCTGCTTTTCGGTTTCGTGAGATAAACGCTCACGTATCAAACGGGGTCGCTGCGCGCGATTTTCAGTAGTTTCACTACGTTGGGTAGAATTTGCGGTCATTCTCATTCGTGAAAGTCTATATGCACGCTGCGTAGAACTCTCTTTTGATATACTGATTAACTTTCTTTGTCTGTTTTCAACAGTCTACCGGCCTTTTCATCTTTTGTTTCTTGGGACCGGCGTTGCCTCATTTTAGCAGCGTTTTTAGACGGCCTACCCGTAGTTAACTAATTATTAGCTTGTACTTATCACTAAACACCCGCCGCCGAGTTAGTACCGCCCGGCTCGAGTTTGAGGGTACGCTGGCTGGCACCGACTCTAAAAAAAAAATTATTATAAATATTTAATTAATTTTTGTATTAAAGTTTGCAAACTCATGTGATTATTTTTAAATATTTAAATAATTTTAACGCGATATTTTGTCTGATTATAAAATAAACTTCCTTTTTAGAAATTTTATATTTTTTAGAAAACTACTTTTTTCATTTTCTAGGTTTTTTTCAAATCAACTTTTAAATTGATAGAATGTCCCACGTCGCGCGTCGTCCTCCGCGCCGATGGACTGTGACTGTGATTTCGCTCATATCTCACTCTCGTTATCCTCTTATATCACTGATAACGATAAACATTCAAGGGGCCGTTTATAAAGAACAATGAAATAACAACAAAGAGCCACGACGTCAACGAAAGAATACATGAACAAAAATTATATATTTTTATAATAATACTAAATATTTCTTTATAAATGGCTTCTTATATTTTTATCAGTATATGATTCCGATCGATTACTATGATAGTACGTGTGAATTTTAACACAGAATATGAAAAATAAAGAGTAATACAATATTTTATTATAATAAGACCCTACTCCTTAGATTGTCGGTAACTATGTGTACCTCGCCTACAAAAACCTCAAGACTAAACTGAAGATATTCGTCGATAACTTTAACCTAATTCTAATTTTTGAAACAAAAAAATCCGATGGTAAAATGCTTCAGCTTCGGCGGTAGCGTCCCTGGCCCCCGTCCAGCACCATCCAGCTCCCCGACACGAGCCTCTTCAGATGCATGTTGAAGCTGACCCAGCAAACGTTATTAAAAACAGGGATTGATGAAAGAAGGGTGAAAATTTAGGGTTGTATGTGCTTTTTAATGCCACATGATACAATAAAAACCGGACAAGTGCGAGTCGGACTCGCCCACCGAGGGTTCCGTACGTAGAATCATTATAATTTTTATATTTTTCATTATAAATAAGAAATAATGCGTCGGAAAATATAAATAAAATATATTTTGCAATGTGCACATCAAGCCCTTTCATATGATACCCCATTTGAAATAGTAGCTTCAATTTGAAATTTCACCCCCTATAAAAAATATAGACCCCCTATTTTTCAAGATTTTATGACAAATGCATAGTTTTGAAATTTATTCTTGTATTTGTATTCTATAACGATGTTACTTGCCAAATTTCATAGTTCTAGGTCAACGGGAAGTACCATATATAGGTTTTGATTCCCTTGAGAATGTGTCGAAATATGCGTTTTTTGCTGAATAAACGGTCGTATCTTTTTTTTACGTAAACTTAGCAGTTTGATTTTTTTACAACTTCATGGGACCGTAGACCTGAGTATACAGTTTAAATTTCAGCTTGATACTTCCACGCATTCTCGAGTAAGAGGGTCTTGACAGACAGACAGACAGACGGACAACAAAGTGATCTTATAAGGGTTCCGTTTTTCCTTTTGAGGTACGGAACCCTAAAAAAGAGTGGTGTCGTGGGACACCAGATAGGAACGAAGTTCCTTTTTATAAAAATATTAATTTTGTCCAAAGGTATCCTAGCCGGGAGCAGAAAGCAAAAAGCCAAACTTCTCCGAACGCATAGACATTTATTAAAATTCTCGCCAACAGCCTTATATTAAAGCAATGAATTTATTTGTTGTACGATTCGCATACAGTACAGCGTCATCTTGGCCGTGTGGTTTCCGGCAGACTAGAATAGAATCACTCCGTTTCTTCCCGTGGATGTCGTACAAGGCGACTAAGGGAAATACATTATCAAATATCGATCAAGCCTCCCCAACCCGTCTGGCCAGCGTGGGGAGTGTAGGCCAAATCCTCCTTCCGTAGACTCCTTCCGTCGTTCCGAGGACGGACGAGAGAGGGTCCTGCTCCTGTAGTGGAGACTAAAATGGACCTGATGATGTTGATGATAATGACAGCGTCATCTAGTGACCATTGGTGAGAACTACACATACACATTATTCTTACAATTTTTGATTTTCACATATTAAGCATATGGGATTAGACAAATTTCAAGTTCTATTCGAGGTATAAAGAAAATAATCATTTGGGTATACATTTTTTATTATGATTTTTTTTATAATTATTATTTTTATCTTTCTTAAATCACGAGTTTATCCCGGTCATTTGATAGGCGTGCGCGGGGATATAGATCCAACGCGTAGAGGCCACTTTGAGAAGTTTGATGTAATGTTGTACGCCCGCCGTGACCCGCTCCGGGATATGTCAATTATTATTTTTAATTGTATATAAATTTAGATATAAATAAATTATATATAAATGATAAAACTATTATACATAGTGTATAGCTTCCATGCGTTTAACGTAGTAATAACAATGGTTCCACTTTTGACCACTTTCACCAACAGATGGTGATAATCTCGAATGATATAATAATAGCAAACTGCAATAATAATAACAGTCATCACGTAGACATACATTAGACACTGTATAGCCATCATACATAGTACTCCGCAACGCCCCGTAAGGAACTTCGTTCCAAAAATAGATGTTGGCCGATTCTCAGACCTATCCGTTATGCACACAAAATTTCATAAAACTCGGTCCAGCCGTTTCGGAGGAGTTTGGTAACAAACACTGCGCACGAGAATTTTATAGATCAGAAGATACAGCCAGGGAAATGACATACTGAGAAAAACGCAACCCGAACAAACTAGTATTAAACTCAGTCCCTAAGACACAACGTTTCATGAACAATAGTTATAATATGTGTAAAACTATTTATAATAAAATACCAAATTATTTTAAGGAACTCCCACTGAATGATTTCAAACAGTCATTGCGGAAGTGGCTGTTGCAAGAAATATTTTATTCTATTAAAGAGTTTTTAGAATATAAGGAATAGACATTCGAAATTGATGCATGGATTAAATTTCTTATGATTTATTGTTCAATATATATTAATGAAATAATGTACATAATTGTTATGAATTTAATTGACATAATATTTATAAAATTAAAATATTTGACATAGTAATTTATATTAAATAAATATTAGTAATATAAAAAGATTTGCATGCTACTGAAAATGGCTAAATAGGTTTAAGCAACTTTGTTATACTATCTAACATCTCATTTACTGTTGCCCTATTTAACGCAAATAAAGATTATGATTATGATATAAAATTTTATATATAATTCAGTGTCAGTGAAATTCACGGGTCATTTGTTACGCCATCCCATAGAATCCGTGCATTTTTCTGGATAATGAGTAGCTTTTGCCCTTCTCCACCCCCTAACTACAACCACTATGCAAAAAAATCATGTCGATGTCATGTCCAGGCTTTGTGACAAATAAAAACAAATTTATCCCATGGAACTGCCCATTTTTCGGGGATAAAAAAAATGCCTAATTGATTTCCAAATTATTATCAATCTCTGTGCCTTATGTCATCCGTATGTCATATCCGTGGCACCGTTCAGGCGTGGTTGAGTAATAAACATCCATAAATCCAAACTTTCGCATTTATAATATTAGTAACTTATTTTTATAATATTAACATCATATATTTTCAGAACATACAATTTTAAGCAACAATAACACTTCATACATAATTTTAAATTATTTAAAATTAGCAAAATGTGCTTATATGTAAACAATATATGTGGACTTTAAGTACATTAGCTTTAAAAGACGACAATGTGTTATTTTTACATAAATCAATATCAGACATGTGCTCATTGTAAATAACGGGTGAGCACTAATAACGGGTGCTAGTCAGTTTGCAGGCAGTAGTGCAGTGGCGCTCGCACGCGAGGCACTCGAAACAAATATTATGTAGTAATAGAATAAATATATGGTAATGAAATAGTCGCGTCTCTGTTCATGTGACAAATGTTGTGTCGGTTAGCGGAGGTTCCACAGTCGGAATAATAATTACTAGATCAGAGTCAAGAAATTTCTTCCGAAGATTTATGTTATTAATGTGAGACTCGTGAGATATTAAGTAGTAATATGTAGAATTATTTAAAGACCGGTTCTTTCTATTTATTATCTGAATAAACAAATAAAACAATAGGGCGAAGCCACGGGGGACGGCTAGTAAATGAATAATTTAGAGAATGCTCCCGAGTGATTCTTTATGTAGACAGGTATGAATGAAGGTAAGTTTATTACAGTTAACACCGTGGACGTTTCGTAATCGCATAGGACGAGTATAATACACGAGGGCCGCGGAGACTCGGGCGGGTCGTCGAGGGGCGGTATAATTAGCGCCGGGGCGACTACTCGTTTTCGTGTAATTTTCACGTCACGTCGGTGGATTAGGAGCTATCGACGGACGAACGGCGACAGAGGCGGCCGCTCGCGTGTCGGCCGGCGATCGATACCGTGACCGCCACGTCAGTCACCACCGCGACGCTAGCACGCGGCGGGAGTCGACGGCCGACTCGCGCGCGCGGTATACTCTCGGAGAGCGGCCGCGATCCGCTCGGTACTAGGCGGGGCTCTCGGGTCGTCGCCGCTCGGAGCGTCGGCGGGACATGTGAGCGAGCGGCGATGGAGGCCGCGCAGGAGACGGAGGCGACGGAGGCGAGCCCGGTGGAGGCGCCGCGCGCGCTGCAGACGCTGGAGGCCGGGCGCGGCGAGGTGGCGTGCGTGGACGAGGCGCGCGGCCGGCTGGCGGCCGGCGCCGGCGTCGAGCTGCGGCTGTGGCGCTGGGAGCGCGGCGCGGGCTGGCGGCCGGCCGGCGCCGTGCGCGCGCACCGCTACGGCGTGACGGTGGCGCGCTGGGCGGGCGGCGGCGCGCTGCTGGCGTCGGGCGGCGTGGACGGCTGCGCCGCGCTGTGGTCGCGCTCGCTGGCGCCGCGCGGCGCGCTGGCGGCGCCGGGCGCGGCGGCGGCGCGCGCGCTGTGCTGGGCGGGCGGCGGCCGCCTGCTGGTGGGGCACGACGACGGCGCGCTGCGCGTGTGGCTGGCGGCGCGCGGCGCGCTGCTGGCCACGCTGCGCGCGCACGCCGGCGCGCTGCACGCCGTGGCCGCGCCGCGCCCGCTGCTGCTCACGGCCTGCACCGACGGCGTGCTCAAGGCCTTCGACCTCGCCGGTGAGCGCGCCGCTCCCGTCTCTATCGAGCGTCTCGCCGCTCCCGATCGATCGAAACTATCACAGAATCTGATAATCGGCGATAGGTTTTCCCGATGTAATATTTAACGGCTCCATTATGCCTTCCTCGTCGACGATAAAAAACTTAGGCGTTATGCCGGACCCGAGCGCTATTGTGAAATCTCTCCATTATATCTAATATACCGAAGGCATATACACCGAAGTGACGTTAACTAACGAGTTAAGTCAATCTAAGAGGGGAAGAAGAAGCGAATCGCGCTTCTTCTTCAGATTAAGGCGATGTTGCCTTCCTCGACTTATCAGAGGAATCGCTAGACAAATTGGAAAAATTGCAAAATCAATATACTATTAGATTTATCTTCAGTGTACGAAAGTATGATCACATTTCTCACTTACCCCAGCGTCTCAACTGGCTTCCGATTAGGCAGCGACGGATGTTCCGACGCTGCCTAATCGGATCCCTTTTCTACTTTTCTTTTTTATGTACTTTTTTACCGCTCAGCTTCCCCATATCTTCGTGAAAGGTTCAGTTTTCGTGATGTAGATGAGCGACTGGGTCGCTGTGGTGAGCCGTCACTAGTTATACCCGCCTGCAGCACCAATTTCCTATTTCATTCTTTTCCAATTGCCTCTGGAAGTTACGATTATCACTCTCTATAGACTCTTAAATTAAGTCCGACTTAACTAATTCTTTTCCACGCCCACGACTGCCTGAGCAAATTCGACATTGATATGAGCTCAAGTAAATTTGTAGTGTTTAATCTATGTATAATGTATATAATTACCTATATTATAATATCCACGTATGTACAAACTTTAATAATATGTATTTTGTACTTATTACGTTTTTTTGTATCTTGTTACGTTTTCGATGCATGTTTCTCTTTTTTATATTACGTACCTATATTGTATAAATATTCAATTTCTTCGCTGAGAATTTACAGTTTCCTTTCGGGGATTCCTTTCGGGGATAAGTCCGCCCTCGTACACTATGTCTCGTCGCTGCAATCTGTGTTATGTAATATTTAATGCAGTAAAGATTTTACAAATAAACAAACAAATGAAATCTCGAACGGTCTGCGGTATATATAGTTCCGATCGGTAAGAAACGCGAGGTACCGACGACCGGCGACCGGCTCCGACTACCCGGGCGGCGCTCGTTCTCCGTTTTACATCTCCTCGGGGACGTGATGCAGAGTGTCAGTGACCTGTGGAGACGACCGACCGTTCCAGAGGCGTGTCGGCGGCGCGCGGAGGAGGCGCCGGAGCCCGCGGCGCTGTACTGGGAGGACGGCGCGCACGACCTGGGCGCGCTGTGCGCCGCCGCGCGGGGCGGGCGGGCGGCCACGGGCGGGCGGGACGGCGCCGTGCGGCTGTGGGCGGCGGCGCGCGGCGCGCTGCGGCCGGCCGGCGCGCTGCGCGGCCACGCCGGCGCCGTCAGCGGCCTGCGCTGGGCCGCCGCGGCCGACGGGCGCGCGCTGCTGGCCTCCGCCTCGCTCGACCGCACGGCGCGCCTGTGGCTGCCGGCGGCCGGCGCCTGCCTGCACGTGCTGCCGGCGCACGCGCGCTACCTCACGTGCCTCGCGCTCGACGCGCGCCTCAGGTTCATACTCACAGGTGAGCGTGACGTCCGCCTCGCTGACCACACGGCGCGCCTGTGGCTGCCGGCGGCCGGCGCCTGCCTGCACGTGCTGCCGGCGCACGCGCGCTACCTCACGTGCCTCGCGCTCGACGCGCGCCTCAGGTTCATACTCACAGGTGAGCGTGACGTCCGCCTCGCTGACCACACGGCGCGCCTGTGGCTGCCGGCGGCCGGCGCCTGCCTGCACGTGCTGCCGGCGCACGCGCGCTACCTCACGTGCCTCGCGCTCGACGCGCGCCTTAGGTTCATACTCACAGGTGAGCGTGACGTCCGCCTCGAGCCTGCGGCCGCTATTATTTTCTTTCTTTGTAGAAGGGCGCCGCGGTGATATGACAATACCTATTCCTATATATACTTCTTCGAGCGCATACAGACTTCTCTAGATATTTTAATCTGGAAATCTATATATTTTCGACTTCGAAAGGCTACACGATTTCGACGTCCCGCTTTCGTTTCTGTATGCGTAAAATCACAACAACAAACATCAAATTTATTCGGCGGCCTCGGTAAACGTTCCGCTTATGTAGCTAGTGTCGTAATAACATCAATAGTACTTATATAAAAATCAATATTCCTGGACAAATTACACCCTGCCGTCTATTCCCAGACTGAGCAAAACTTGTACCATGTGTGGATACTAAATAACTGGTTTATACATCAATAAGTACATTTTTTTCGTTAATATATACAAATAACATATTTTTTATAAGCACATTCATAAAATTAACGTTTCTCCAATGAATATATTTTTCAAATCATTTCACGAACGTAAAATATTAACACGAAAGATCTCAAATCTTTCTAGTTTTCTATATTTTACGATATTGTGAAATATTTAAACAATCCTAGTAAAGTGGCTCGCGCCCTGATCGCCCGTTCATCTCCAACATGCAGATTCTTATTTTTTTCCGTTCCGTCTGACTGACAAACGATTCGAATAAAATTCTGATATAACGACGCATACCTTATTTGATATAATGCCCGCGATCCCTTACTATAGCCCGCTATAGGAAATTCATCCTCATTGGACATTGGAACCAAATTGAGTGCGAAGGACCTAATGAAGGACAAACGTAAGTTTGTAATGTCATACAGTTTATGCTGTGGAGACGGCAACCCTCAACTTATAAGTACAGAAGTATCATACGTTGTAACACTGATGTTTTAACTTTTGTTGACATGTTTTTTGTGGAAAGTAATGGTACAAAAAAAAAATATTTTCGAAAACGAAACGTAGTAGTCAACATGCATCTTTTTTTACGGACAGCGAATTGTTGTAATCCACATCGTATAAGTTATTATTGGTTTTTTTGTAACTTACAGTCTTTTTGTTTATTTAAGTTAAAACATATTTTTTCAAAATGTAAATTTTATACCTATTCATCGTAGAATTACGTGACCCGGACCATTTGAAGCAGTTTTTTTCTGATTCTACGACGTATTTGCTTTCCGCCGTCGATATATACGCTGGAATGTACTTAGAAGAGTGTTGTCACAACCTTCTGTTTAGTACATTTTTCAAACATTATTGCCATTTCGACAGCAGCGGCCCTCGAAGCCTGCGCTACCCTAAAGGCCCATATAATAATTTAGCTTAATTTTATAGAGACTGATGTATACACATCACAATATCACCAGGTTCCAACGACAAGACGGTGCGGATGTTTTCGCTGGGCCCGCTGTCGCTGGACGACGAGCTCGAGCCGCCGTGCCCCGCCCTCGCGCACTTCGGCCTCGGGGACCTGGAGGTGAGTGTGTCGTCTGTGGGCCACGAGTGGCGCGGGCTCGGGCCGAGTGTGTCGTCTGTGGGCCACGAGTGGCGCGGGCTCGGGCCGAGTGTGTCGTCTGTGGGCCACGAGTGGCGCGGGCTCGGGCCGAGTGTGTCGTCTGTGTGTGCAGGGCATCGCGCCGCTGCCCGCGGACGAGCCGGCCTCAGCGGCGCCGACGGCGGGCGCGGCGCGGCGCGCGTGGCGCGAGGCGGCGCACGCGGGGCCCGTCAACTGCCTCGACGCGCTCGGGGACCTGCTGGCCAGCGCCTCCAGGTGACACCCGCGCGACCGACCGACCGACTGTACGTGTACGAGCCGGCCTCAGCGGCGCCGGCGGCGGGCGCGGCGCGGCGCGCGTGGCGCGAGGCGGCGCACGCGGGGCCCGTCAACTGCCTCGACGCGCTCGGGGACCTGCTGGCCAGCGCCTCCAGGTGACACCCGCGCGACCGACCGACCGACTGTACGTGTACGAGCCGGCCTCAGCGGCGCCGGCGGCGGGCGCGGCGCGGCGCGCGTGGCGCGAGGCGGCGCACGCGGGGCCCGTCAACTGCCTCGACGCGCTCGGGGACCTGCTGGCCAGCGCCTCCAGGTGACACCCGCGCGACCGACCGACCGACTGTACGTGTACGAGCCGGCCTCAGCGGCGCCGGCGGCGGGCGCGGCGCGGCGCGCGTGGCGCGAGGCGGCGCACGCGGGGCCCGTCAACTGCCTCGACGCGCTCGGGGACCTGCTGGCCAGCGCCTCCAGGTGACACGACGTGTACGGACGAATGACCACCCGCAAAGTTATCTACTCTATTCTCCATATTAAATAATGTCTTCGGTTTCGTATCTGGATAAAGGGCTCGGCGATCACTACTACGAACAGATAATGTAGGGACAGGTACCTGTACAGCATAAAGTTTCCCATATAATCTCTCCTCTCCTCTGCGAAGATCTCTGGCTCAGAAGACACGATTCGACAATATTCTTGAAAAAATTGAGTTTCGATAGAGATTTTCAGAAGGCCGAGAAAAGATTTCTAGCCCTTTGTTGCGCGCTATCACGATCTCAATTCGTTTAGCACTGTAGACGCTATAGTCCCGCCGTATCAGCCTTCTGATCTAACAGATGCTATCACCTCTCGTCGCTTGTACATATGAGCCAGAGTTTCTTTATAGAACTTAGTCTCTCGAGCTCTATGCTGCCGCCCAAAGTGTTTAATGCCGACTTCGTATAGTGTTTTCCCTATTCTGTCTGATGCCTCGCCTATATCCGCAATGGTTTCCAACGAACTGAATCGGTTTTGAAGTTCCAGTTGGAACTTTTCCGAAGTTTGAGTGATTTGAGGAAGAGTTAGACGTAGATTCGACTTCATCATACGGGCTCTTTCGACTTTATAACTGATATTTAGGGTGCTTCGTACAAGTTGGTGGTCGCTACCGGTATCAAAGTTGTTAATCACCGACACATCCCTAAATATTCGTTATGACAAAGTCGATCTCATTCCTAGTCACTTTGTCGGGGCTCTGCCAGGTCTATTTCCTCAGGCCTTCTTTTTAAAGAACGAGTTCATTAAAAAGAGCGTCTCCATTTGGAGGAAATTTACCAGCACTTGCCCGCTTTGGTTCCTCGGCCCCAAACCAAACCCTCCGACGACCTATTCCCATTATTGTATTCTCACCTTGGCGTTGGAGTCCCCGACAACAACCGTGAAGTGGGCTTTGGTGGTATTACTTTTTTTTTATTATTTTTATGTATTACGGCGTTATGATATTTTTATACACGGCCTCGACCTCTTCATCCCGGTGTGTCGTCGTTGGCGCATATACCTATTTTCAAAGAGTATCTCTCCGTCAATTTTAGCACAAGATATGTTACCCTCGACGACACACTGGATATCTTCTCTAAATCGTCGACGAGAGTTTTATGAGCGAGGAATTCGACGCCGTCCTGGAAAAGTCGGTCTCCTACACGGTAGGAGATGAGGTCGCCGGATTCGAGTATCGCGGTGTCCTTTCCCTCTCTTCGGATTTCCGACAGATTCAAAATCTGGCATCAGACCGACCTCAATTCCACTTCGGTGGTTCGCGATAACGTCTAGGTAAGAATCACCGCGGGTATGAAATCAGTACAGTAATAAAACGAATAAACGACCGCCTTCGTCGTTCGAAGCGACGGGACCGTGAAAGTGTTCCTGTGGAGCGAGGAGCGGCTCGCGCTGGAGCCGCAGCACCGGCTCGAGGCGCACCAGTACCCCGCGCTGGCCGCGGCGCTGGGCGCGGGCGGCGCGCTGCTGGCCTCGGGCGGGCTCGACGGCCGCGCCGCGCTCTGGGACCTGGCGGCGGGTGGCGTGCTGCGGCGCGAGCTGGCCGTGGGCGGCGCGGGGGCGGGCGCGGGCGGCGTGCGCGGCGCGCGGCTCGGCCCGCGCGGCGACGCGCTGCTGCTGGCCGCCGACGACGGCACCGCGCCGCTGTGGGCGCTGGCCGACGACGCGCCGCAGCCGCTGCAGTGAGTCCCGACGACGACTTATGTGATTGATATTGGCCGGCGATCGTGTATTGACCGGTCCGCGTGCCCCGCAGCGTGTACGCCGACGAGAGCGGCGAGGCGCTGCTGTGCTGCGCGTGGAGCGGCGACGGGCGCGTGCTGGCGCTGGGCTCGGAGGGCGGCGCGCTGCAGCTGCACGCCGCGCCGCCGCGCGCGCGCCGCCTGCGCCGCGACAACGACGCGCACGACCTGGGTGAGGCGGCGCGCGGGCCCGGCCTCTCGTTCGTTAACCGTGCCGTTCGAATTGGGGAGCGCGCTGCGCGTGCTCAGGGAACGTGTCGAGGATATCGGCATCGACATGGGGAGTTACGTACCCGATTTTACGGATTCTTTATAGGGGAACATACGTGGCCACGCTGACTTATGCGGCTGCCATAATTATGGTGCCATCGTATGTGTACGTATGTATGTCATAGTATTGAGCTGAGGAGTCAACGACGGGCACTAGAGTTGTTGATCGAACAGTATAGGTCAAAATAAAATAGCAACCGCTTAATTTATATATTATATATATAGTATTTAATTTATAAATCATTTATATTCGATTAGTAGTAGTAGTATTTATTTTTTCGGCGGTAGGAGCAAAAATAATAAAGAGTGCACTCTGCAGTATTAAATTTAATTATAATAGTTAAAGTAACTTACATCACTTCTTCTTCGTTTAGTTAACATCTAATAAGTGTAAATAACACACAATAGTGTTATCTGCTATTTATATGAAGATCATCTAGTGTTCTCGCTGCACTGTCCTGTCGGGCACTTTCACACACTTTTCAACACGCACAAAGTTTAACGATGGCAAACTACACTGAAGTTCTTGAGACGCAGCATGCCTTGGAAGCCACATTATTACAGAAGTTCAGTGAATTTGAAGCTCAGTTGAAAGCCACCACTACTCCACAGGATACCAATTCCATCACTCGCCTGTATGTGGAGGTATGTGATTTTAAGACTCAGATATGGAACATATTGTCACTGCTGCGCCAACAGATCGCTGGACTCTCCAAGGCCATTGATGCTGTGGAAATGAGACATCGGAGAAAGTATCTACTGGTTAGTGGTGTCCCAGAGGATACAATCGATCTGCCTAAGTGTATGGCAGGCCTCTTTGTGGATAAACTTGGAGTAGACATTTCGCCTGAGAAGTTCACCGCTTGTCACCGTCTTGGCAGGTTGACGGAGGGAAAATGTCGACCGGTGCTGATTCGATTCGCGGAGTTTTCGTTACGGGCTAAAGCCCGTAACGAAAACTCCGCGCAAACTCAAACTCTGGAGCAAAAAGACCGCGTTTAAAGGGACTCCACACACTGTCACAGTGTTCCTCACTCGCCACCGACAAGCACTTTTTGGTCGGGCGCGGAAGCGGTTTGGCATGAAGAGGTGTTGGACGATGGAGGGCAACATCACAGTCAAACTAAACGATGGCTCCAAACAGCGAATTTTCACGGAGGACGAACTTCCTGCTATCCCTGTGACGGAAGACGAACTTCAGCCAGATGGCCAGGGCTATTCAGTAACTGCAGCGTCACAGGAGATAATCACGAAGACAAAGAGGACCACCAGGAGAAAGTGATCACTCTATCCAGTCTTTATTCGATGATAGTATATTACGGGTATATTTTTTAGTATTATTGATTAGAAGGTGCATAATATTTTTTATTTAATTTTACCTCTTAATTTTTTACATTTCAATTTTCAAAAAGTACCTTTTTTATAATAATATTATTGTTATGTGACTAAAGTTTTACTTTTACCTTCTCCTACACTTGTTATGTGTCACTGTCATTTAATGTGAAACAAATATTGGTACTGTCATGTCATCTTCTTTTAATTATGGCAATCACTCCGTACTGGGGACTTTTTGTCGTTATTGTGATCATTGTTAAGATATACATTGTATATTTTTATTTTATTTTTTATTGTTGTTGTTAGTGATTAACCGGCAGGACTTGCAGTAATTGGTAAAAATATTATTATTATTATTTTATATATTAATTTAATTTTATATTCAAAACTTATTTATATTTATTATATTTTAGTGTTATAATTTATATATTTTTGTTATGTCTGATGATGAATCATTTCATTCTGCATTAAATTTCAATCTCTCTTCCAGTATTAGCTCTGACTCCCTAAGCGAACCGGAAACTTTACGCAACATACTCGACAACGCTATTATTTCTACACCTCACAGTTTTAATATCTGTCACATAAACGCACAAAGCATACCCGCCCATTATACAGATTTACTAGATACTTTCTCACCTTCCTCTTTTCATAGTATTCTTGTTTCTCTCTTCTCCAAGCATGACCTTATTTTCGTCCAATACAAACTCAAACCGACAAAGCCTAAACCAACTACAGTGTGGATGCGTAATTTTGCACGCTTAAATATGACTAAACTGAGGGAGGATGCTGCTATGACAGATTACTCAGTAGTTTTTGAAGCCACAACAGTTAATGAAAAAGTAACCAAACTCAATCAGTATATTTTAAAACTATTCGATGATCATGCACCTCTGAAAGCTGTTAGGGTTAAGCGGCCGCCTTCTCCTTGGATCACTAAGGCAGTCCGTATGGCGATGACAAAGCGCGACCGCGCTTTTCGCACCTTCAAGCATGACAGGTCTGATGCAAACTGGAATCTTTATAAAATTGCACGAAATCGATGCAATCAAGTGGTAAGAACAGCTAAAAGACAATACTTTCATGATAATGTTGTTAATTCATCCTCGGCCAATATATGGAAGTTTCTACATTCACTTGGTGTTGGAAAATGTACGATGCAACCGCAATGTCCTTCCTTTTCTCTTAATGATTTTAATAATCACTTCGCTGCAACTCCTTCTCTTAATTCATACATTAAATCTTTAACAATTTCAAAAATTTCTTCCATGGCTTATTCCAGTTCTAACTCATTTTCTTTTTCCCCCGTAACAATAGATGAGATACGTAATATAATCCTTTCTATTAAGTCTAAAGCAATCGGATGTGATGATGTGAGTAGGGAAATGGTAATCTGTATTATTGAACAAATTCTTCCGGTCATTGCTCACATCATCAATTTTTCCTTTTTGGTAGGTGATTTCCCTTTTCTCTGGCACAAGGCTTTTGTTATTCCTCTCCCGAAAATTCCCACGCCAATGCATTTAAATAATTACAGGCCAATTTCAATTTTACCTTTTCTCTCCAAAATTTTAGAAGCCGCCGCACAAAAACAAGTATCTTCATTTATTTACTCGAACTGCCTTCTCACCCCATTTCAGTCCGGCTTCCGCCCTGGGCACAGTACAACCACCGCACTTATTAAAATCACTGATGATATTAGATTGGGCATGCAGGATAAGCTGGTCACCATTCTCATACTCATTGATTTCTCAAACGCTTTTAATATGGTAGACCATGATATTCTGCTTGCTATTTTAGAACATCACAATTTCTCGCCCATAGTACTGGAATGGTTCTCTTCATACCTTCGTGGTCGTCAACAAGCAGTACGCTTGGGTGGCGAATTATCCGACTGGAAAGATCTATCTGCTGGTGTGCCACAGGGTGGAATTCTGTCTCCGTTACTATTTTCCATCTTTATAAATTTCCTGTCCTTTTCGCTCAGTTGTTCTTACCACTTTTATGCTGACGATCTACAAATATATGTGCAGACAACGGCAGAAAATGTGAACACCGCAATTGCAAACTTAAATGGTGACCTATGTAATATCAGTTCTTGGTCTAAAGATTTCGGTATACCTGTCAACCCAGCTAAATGTCAGGCTATTGTGGTTGGTAGTTCTAGGCAGATTGCTAAGATTAATTTCAGTTCTGCGTCGCCTGTTATGTTTGAAAATACTGTTATCACGTTTAATAATACTGTTAAAATCTAGGCCTTCATATAGATTCAACTCTTAGCTGGACCTCGCAAATTGCCGAGGTGAGTCGTGCAGTCATATCGACATTGAAATTTCTTAATCGGTTTAGGAATTTTCTTCCAATTAGTACTAAGGTCATTCTTGTTAGATCGCTTATTTTCCCTATCATTGATTATGCTGATGTCTGTTATCCAGATCTAAATGTAGATCTTCTCAATAAGTTGGACCGGCTTATCAATAACGCTATACGTTTTATCTTCTGCCTTCGTAAATTTGACCATATCTCTTTATATCGGTCTCAACTTAAATGGCTCCCTATTCGTCAACGAAGGCAACAGAGATTGCTCTGCGTACTTCACACTATTCTCAATAGTCCTTTCTCTCCGGAATACTTAAAGTGCAAGTTTCAATTTCTCTGTGACTCTCATAGCCTTCAACTTCGTTCTGACAATACTCGTCAACTTTCCATTCCATTATTCCACTCTGGCTTTATGTCTGATTCCTTCACACTTCAAGCTTCACGTCTCTGGAACGCGCTACCTGTATCGCTTAGAAGGATTCCAAATAAATTTAATTTTAAAAAGAAAATCTATACTCACCTTTTAGATGGTTTAATAAAGTACTGATCATCATCTTCCTATGTCTATGTATGTGTATGTATGTTTATTATAAAACAATATGTATGTATGTTTATTATTATTATTTTGTAAAGAATATATTATTATTTTACTTGATTATTTATCATCTCTATTTTCGAGATCTTATTTTCTTTCATTTGCTTTAGAACCGCATTTATGAATTTCTGCTATTCCCGAAGGTTGACTGGTAGAGAATGCTTTTAGCGTTAAGTCCGCCTTTTGTACCCTTATGTAATTTTGTGGTCAATAAAGTTTAAAATAAATAAATAAATAAATAAATATTTATAAACGTATTTGACGTCATCCTCATTTCCTGTATTGGACGTCAGTATCGACTGACTTCCAATACAGGCTCAAATACGTTTAAAGTGGCGCTCACCTGCTTTTGGCGTCCGATATACGGACGTCAGATTATTATTCTATTACAAACCATTACTTCGAAGGCCAACTATGCTCTGAATTTTTTTCTTTCTTTTTATGTGGACTTTGTTTTGTTGTGACGCTAGTGCTGTGGTCGATATGCTCGTATGTTTATACTGCAGCAAAATCGCTGCATTATATATATATAATGCAGCGATTTTGACGTCAGCGGGAAGTTGCCATGATGGACATGAGAACATCTCACTGGAGACATTTATCACATGCGCTCGTAAAGTATTATTTAAGCCCTTTCCATGTATGTGTAAATGTCCATACATACTCGAAGTTTCACTCAAGTAGCTATTGTACACATACATGGAGAAGGCTTAATACTTTACGAGTATTATTGAACAGAACTAGCCGAACCGGCTATCTCCGAGTAGAACATACATACAAATTATCATTGAGTGAGTAATTCCGGTGGCCGTGACTGTATGAGTAGACTTGTGTAGTTCCTGAGTGAGTAGTTCAATTGTACCAGTTCACCATACAAGCCGGTTCTTGTCACTCACTCTTTCTTGTCCCATGTAGTTCACTGCGTCATTTAGTTCAATCGAGTGACAAAGAGTAAAAAGAACGGAAATACATAAAGCGTACGAGCTAGAATGAGAGAGATACGTTGTAATGCCAAAATTGCTGATAGAGAGCGAAAAGGACGGAAGATTCTGAAATTGTTCGAGATAAAAAGAGACATATAGTTTCGTGCGTGGTTGACTGACCGAATTAGAACTCTAAGGCTAAGGACATAAGAACCATATGCTATAGTAGTAGTACAAGGCTCAATTTTTATATTAATTATTATTTTAACCACAAAATAATTTCTTTTTACTCAAGCTTGACAGTCCTAAGTGTTGGGATTATTAGTAGAGTTGCAGCAGTGGAAAAAGCAAGTTAGGAAGAATTAACAGTAAACACATCGTTTAGGTAGACAGCCATATTTATATTGTGTAAGTGACATTCCAAAAAATAAAACTTACTACAATACAAACCAGCCTATATGACCATGAAGGTGATATATTTCAACACACCTCCTTCAGCTACATGGTCTCATTAACAATGATACTTAATTGTTCCGCACACACAAACCTAAATTAGAAGTCATAGATTCGTGCCTTACACGGGATAAAGGCTTGGTGAGTATATCTGCCAACATTTTATCAGTCGACAAATGTTCCAAACTTATAGCTTTATTCTCACGCAGCACATCTCTTATAAAGAAATGACGGATATCAATGTGCTTACTTTTCGCGTGATAAACACCGTTATCCTCAGTTAAGCAAATAGCACTTAAGTTATCAGCATGCATTCTTACCTTGGAAAATTTGTTTAGACCTAATTCGTTCAACAAACTATGTAAGTACATAGCCTCCTTCATAGCTTCCGCCAAACTCACGAATTCGGCCTCACAAGTCGACGTTGCTACAATGCGCTGCTTATGTGAAGCCCATGAGATACTTGCACCTCCTAAAATGAAAATGTATCCACTGAACGAACGTCTATCATACGTGCAACTACCCCAATCCGCATCCGCATACCCATGAATGCATAAACCAGTCGGTTTGAATACTAAACTGTAACCTATTGTACCTTTCAAATAACGAAGAATCCTTTTCGCTGCTTTCCAGTGACATTCTTGCGGATTCTCCACGAACTGCGCTAGTTTCGCTGTTGAATTTGCTATATCAGGCCTCGTCGCAACACTTAAATACATGAGTGAACCTATTAGTTCTCTGTAGGGAAATGCTTTCCCCTCCTCTGTTTTCTTCGTGCTCAACACTGGCCTCCCAATCTCCATAGGAGTCTTAACAGGATTACAGTTCTCCATTTTGAATTTCTTCAATATATCTTTGATATATTTCTCCTGCGACAAATAGTATTTGTCCCCGTTTCGCTTTATATCAATCCCTAAACAAAGGTTCGCTCGACCAAAATCTTTAAGTTCGAACCTTTTTGCTAGTTCATGCTTGAAGGTATCAATAACCAACCTCTTTTGACTTGCAACCAAAATATCATCAACGTAAACTACTACGAATAGGTCTGATCCGTCTTTATTTCGCTTGTGGTATAAACACGGCTCATTTATAGACGGTTTCAAGCCCATTTCTTGTAACTTCGTATCAAGTTTTATGTTCCATTGACGTCCGGCCTGTTTCAATCCATACAAAGATTTCTTTAAGAGACATGTATTTCCACCTTCTCTCAAATCTTCAAGCATCTTCATTGCTCTTTTACCAGTGAGGCTCTTAACTCCATCACATTTCACAAGTTTTTCCAAACTCTCTTTCAGCAATTCTGGGATTTTCATATAAATATCTTCATTCAAATCACCATTTAAATATGCCGTATTAATATACCTTTGTTGGGATTATTAGTAGAGTTGCAGCAGTGGAAAAAGCAAGTTAGGAAGAATTAACAGTAAACACATCGTTTAGGTAGACAGCCATATTTATATTGTGTAAGTGACATTCCAAAAAATAAAACTTACTACAATACAAACCAGCCTATATGACCATGAAGGTGATATATTTCAACACTAAGCCTGTGAAAAGTTTGAAGGAAAATCAATATTTATAAAGGAATTTATAAAATATTTCATTAGTTACACTTATTTAAAACAAAAATACAATGTCATCAAAATGATGCAATAGAAATGTAGAAGGAATCAGTCAATAGAACTACTGAGTCGATTGAATCAAAGATACATTGAACTAAACTGAACGAGTGAGTCAAAAGAACTACAGAAGTAAATGAACTAGATGAATGATGTAGTTCATTTGCGTCAAAAGAACTGCATCTCTCTTTTCAGTTCAGTGAACTGCTTTGCGCAAGTCTATGTATGAGATCCCTATTGTAATTTGAACTCAGTAGGTGTATAAAGGTATTAAGGTCGCTATTAAAATAATTGCGTCCGAGGCAAAAATCAATAAGTATTTATTTCAGCAGACTACATCTTATAATAAACAACAAACCATATCCTGATTTAATTTGGCTAGTGCTGCCATCTATTGGTACTATATAAAAGCGGATTCGATACGAGTTTGTCACTTTTTAGGGTTCCGTACCTCAAAAGGAAAAACGGAACCCTTATAAGATCACTTTGTTGTCCGTCTGTCTGTCTGTCTGTCAAGACCTTCTAAGTCGAGAATGCGTGGAGGTATCAAGCAGAAATTTGAACTGTATACTCAGGTCTATGGTCCCATGAAGTTGTAAAAAAATCAAACTGCTCAGTTTACGAAAAAAAAGTTACGGCTGTTTATTCAGCAAAAAACGCATATTTCGACATTCTCAAGGGAATCAAAACCTATAGGGAACCAAATTTCATACTTCCCGTTGACTTAGAACTATGAAATTTGGCTAGTAACATCGTTATAGACTACAAGTACAGGAATAATCTCAAAATTATACATTTGTAATTAAATCTTAAAAAATAGGGAGTCTATATTTTTTATAGAAGGTCGAAATTTCAAATTGAATTTCAAAGTGATTAATCATATTGAAGTATTTGGCATTGTAAATTTTTTTAGTTCTGTATTTTTCCGTGGCGCTAGTCGTCATACATTCTAAGAGTAGTTACATAAAATCTAAAATGTTATTAAGTAGTCTTCACTTAGGTATGCGATTAATGAACGTACGGTTTGGCAACGTACATCACGTGTAGTGTGGAATGCGGAAGGCATATAGACGTTAGAGTGGACTGAACAATAAAAATATACAATATATCATGAATTACGACATTAATTTCGCTATATTATACTAGTAATGAATATGAAACAGGTGGACGCCACAATAATGCGAAATGAGAAGAAGCCAAAAGTGTACCGGGATTTATATTTATCTGAAGGATCACGGTACGCTCCGCACGTGTACGTGCGGAGCGTACCGTGATCGGCGACATTCTCGTTTATATGTAGTTCATTGCAGGCGTCCAGACCTGCGACTTCGCTCCGACCGTCACGATGCTCGACGTGCCTCACCCCGAGCGGTCCTACCTGCTCGCGACGGGCGGCTGCGACGGCCTCATCAAGCTGTGGCTGGTCGCGCTCGACGAGGTGCGTGCTACTCTTTCTTCCTCGCACACCGTCGGGGGGAGGGAGATTCCGTATACTTTAGAGAGAGTCCGTACACGGCGGCGGTGGTGTCGACGCAGGAGGCGGACGAGGCGGAGGAGGCGGAGGACGCGGGCGCGGCGGTGCGCGTGCTGCGGGCGGTGGAGGCGCACGGCGGCGGCGTCACCGGCGTGCGCTGGGCGGGCGCGCTGCTGGCGTCGGCCGGCGCCGACCGCTGGGCGCGCGTGTGGCGGGCGGCGGGGGCGGCGGCGGGGGCGGGCGGCGTGGAGCTGCGCGCCGCGTGTTGCGTGCCGGCGGACGAGCGCGGCGCGCTGGCGGCGACGCTGCTGGCGGGCGGCGGGCGGCCGCTGCTGGCCGTGGGCGCGCTGGACGGCGAGCTGTCGCTGTGGCGGCTGCCGGCCGACGACGCGGCGCCCGACGCGGACGACGAGGGCCACGAGCCGCGCTTCTGGCGGCGCGCGGGCGTGGCGCGCTGGCTGCGCGAGTACGTGGCGCGCGCGCCGCCCGGCCGCGCGCGCGCCGCCGAGGCCCGCCTGCTGGCGCGCGCCGCCGCCGCGCGCGTGTCGGGCGCGCGCCTGCTGGACGGGGACCTGCCCGCGCTGCTCGACGACCTCGTCGGGGGTGCGTACCTTCCCGTCACGAATAGACGTGCCCGACGTTACGTCACGAGCCTTATAAAAAATATATACATGGTGATTTTCTACCGCGGATATATTGCTTACTTAATGATTTTTTGATATTTCGATTCATCCGAAGTTGTCGCTTATAAACGATCTCATTTTCACCAGACTGCAAAATTGTAAATTCGTTTACGAGTTACACCGAAGTCCGTAACCGCACCGTCATCGCGAAATCATATAATAGTAGATTAGTAGCCGAGGGCTGTAAGGCATCAATTGCAGCCCGAGATATTTAGGCGCACGAGCGCAGCGAGGGCGCCTATAGTTCGAGGGTGCAATTGATGCTTACACCCGAGCTAACTACTCTGCTTTACATCTCGATTGTGAGGTAAGTAGAAAAAAACCGGGATTACAAGAATAAAAGACTTTACTTGTTTTTCTTTTCGCCACTTCATGAACTCGTCGTAAGTTTTCAAATATCTCTCTTTAGAACTTTCAGGCAAAATATTGTTAATTGCTGCTTCAGCTTCCATTTTCATTGAATCGGGAGTGCAGCTTATATCTTCATCACTTGCAGAACTCATGTTTTTTTCCTAATTAGCACGTAATTATAAAAAAATCCCGAAAACAAACAATATTAAAAGTAAAAGTTTCTATTCCCGCCTTTTTTCATCTCTTTTTTTTTATTTATTTTTTTTTCTAGAAGGAAATTGAACTTCGTCGTTCGATATTTAAATTGATGACTATTATACTCATACGAAGACAAGGCTGAATAGCGAAGCGACCTCTTTTGTCATTGGACTGAATGCATGATGTCTATTGCCAGTATGATGGTTAGATGTACGCGAACTTTTTGAAAGATGAAGTGTTTTTTTTTTAATTACTTACCGCCCTAGAGCCTTTTATAGCTACATTATTACCCTAGAGCGCTAATTGGTCACCTACAAGCCCCATTTGGGGGTAATAAGGACCTACTTACCGAATATGAGAGATGTAAAAGTATATTATGGTACGAGAGATAATGATGAAATATACGTCGTGGACTAATGGTGTCGTGGCTATATCGAAGATTTGCTCACTTCATGAAATGCTCGAAAATTTCATGAAATGGGCGCATTTCATGATGTGGGCAACTTAATTTGACCAGATCATTAAATCGTCAACATTTCCCGATTTTATCATCTACATTTGGCCGGATCGTATAAATAGGATGTCCATAAAATATTGAATAAAAATCCAGAATATGTTAAGAACTTGTTTAATGTCATCTAAGGGGCCGTCCATTAATCACGTGAGGTTTATTTTTTTGCAATTTTAACACCCCCCCACCCCCTTTGCGATACTCGGTGAAGTCTTGGAAATCTAACCCCCCCCCCCTCAAATCACGTGTATTTTTTGTAGCTACAAAGAATCTTAAAACTTTTAGAATATTAATAAGGATTTTTGTTATATCAACTAAGGTGACAAACAAGCATACGGTCCGCCTGATGGAAAGCTGTTACTGCATGAGATATGTTGCCGACCCTACACGTACGAGCGTAAAAATGTTTTCACGTCCTTTTTGAACAACCCCACGTTCACGTTGTAGTCTCCTGAGAAAACCTCCACAGGCAGTTCATTCCACAGCTTGATAGTACGGAACTTCTCTGGAACCGCACAGTACGTGACCTCTTCGGTTCTAATATGTGAGGATGAATACCCTGTCTATGGCGAGCGGTGCGACAGTAGGAGGAGGCCGTGGGTATTATGTCAAATAACTCCTCTGAATACACCCCATTGTACAATCGGCAGAACACTCAAAGGGACGGAAAATCTCTTCTCAGACTCAAAGGTTTTAAACCATCCATTCGTCAACAGTCACGAAGAAAAGGATGCTGTCTTTTTCCTTAGGGGCCATCCATAAATTACGTCAACGAATTTCATAATTTTTTGACCCCTCCCCCCCGTCCTCGTCACAGCTGGTCACATTTGTGAGATCCCCCCCTCCCTAGTGTGATGTCACATATTTTGCAATTTTACATCTAGAGTTGCAAATGTATTTGAGTTTTTCGTTAATAGTTCAAAGTTCGTATTTTAACACTTAGATTATAATAGATTTTGAAATGTCACGTCACGAAATTTAGGACCCCTCCCACCCCCTTGTCACACAGTATCTCACTTCGTCGACCCCCTCCTTCCCCCTTAACGTGTGACGTAATTTATGGATGACCCCTTATTGTGGCATAAAAGTTCTGCCCCCTTACCGCCAACTCTTATTGCGATTCAATAACTGATTTTAATGCTTATTCATACCAATGAATAAGCGACTCATTTCAAATTGAATAGTATTCATTGGTATGAATAAGCATTCTATTTAGTTATTGAATGGCAATAAGAGTTGGTGGTAAGGGGGCTGTTCGTGCAAGTGTGAACTTGCCAGACGCGCTACAGAATCGTGGCAGCTCCATCAATGCCCTGAAACCATTATTATACTGTATGCGCAGGGAGTTGTAGGCCGTCATCGTCTTCAACTTCGTTCGTTGTCTAGCATCGGCGAGTCAAGGTCTTCAATACGCCGCTTTTCGGTTTATAAATCGCGCGTTTGACAAAAAAATAAATACACGTGATATTTTACTACACTCCCCCTCCCCCCTTGTGATATTTCGTGATTTTTACTGAACCCCCTCCCCTCTCATTTCGCCTCACGTGATTAATGGACGGTCCCTAAGTTAAAATGACAAAAAGAAAATGAAACAATTTTTTGTAACAAAATTAAACATTTTTTTAGCAAACTTATTTACCTGTCTGTAACTATTTTACGATATGATCAAAATAATCTTGACCATTTCATGAAGTAACCATTTAGTTGGCCATATCGAGAAACGATTTTTTATCATTATCTGCCCAAATCACACCATGATGTTGCCAACAGACACTGAAATATTTCATGAAATGCTACCATTTCATGAAATTCTCGAACATTTTACGAAGTGAACAAGTCTACGCTATGGCCATGACATATACATAACACTACGAGAATGTCATCGAAGACAGCACGTGGTAATTTTTGTAATTCATCTAGAGGTTTTCGTCGGATCGGCAACGCTAGAGGGATGTCATTCGCCACTGTGCTATGTAGAGAAAAGTTTATTTTCCAGAAAAAATGTATTTATAATTATCTCGGATATCACGATCTCGGAGTCAAAGTAGGCATCCCTAGCCGTTCGATCGGCGGGCTCGTCGAATCGGTATCTATATCGTCGGTGATATCTTTTATCAGAGGCCGACGAAGACACGGACGAGAAGGTGTCGGAGGAGCTGGCGACGCTGCGCGCGCGCCTCGACGCCGAGCTGCGCTGGCTGCGGCGGCCGCCCGCGCCGCGCGCGCTGGTACGGGCGGGGCGGGCGGGGGTGAGGGCGGGGGCGGGCGGGGCGGGCGGGGCGGGCGGTGACAGCGCGCGTGTTGCAGGAGGCGCTGGCGCCGCACGCGCTGCTGTGCCCGCTGACGCACCGGCTGCTGCGCGAGCCGGCGCGCGCGGCCGACGGCGAGAGCTACGAGCGCGCGGCGCTGGCCGAGTGGGTGGCGGCCGAGGGCGCCGTGTCGCCGCGCTCCGGCCGCGCGCTGCGCCCGCCGCGCGCCGCGCCCAACTACGCGCTGCGCGAGCGCCTGCGGGCCTTCCTCGCGGAGCACGGACACTACGAGGGCGGTACGTGAGAACTCGATGAACTCGCTTCATACGAACGTGGGATATATATTTGTTTGATCTTTAGTGACACGATGAAACTACGTTTGACATAGTTTACGATGGAGTCTCGCGGGAAAAAATATTTAACGATTCGAGTACCACCTGAAGAAAAAAAATTGAGAATGAGACGGGACACTCGGCAAAAACGAAGTACCTACTTTACCCGTGACTAGAGTCTATCGACTCGTCTCTGGCTCACCGTGGATCTGGTTCGAGTTAGTTTTGTTGCATTACAATATTTTTTCTTAGTTACAACTTTGTTGTTCGGGCCTTCGTTTGAAATCACCTGACACCTCACTTAGCTGCGCTCTCGTAAGTAAAGCTTCTGCCAACAAATTGTAAAACCCCAGCCATTGTCCCTTCTTCCTCGAGGTAAATCTATTTAGTCAAACTGGTCCTTTCCCCTTCTTCTTTTTCTTCGTATTGAAATTTTTATTCAAATTTTTTATATGAATCCATCAAATCCATCAAATAAATTACAAGGCGGTATATTTATTATACCGCATTTTTTTATTTTCTACGCTGCGGAGGCACAGTGCCTCCACAAATTGCAATTCGGAAGGTCTGGTGCCGTGTGTTTGCTCGGTAGGCAAATAATGCGCATAAGTACATGAAGTACATGCGGCCTGCCCACAGTGGCAGGATATGGCAGAGTTAGTACCCCATCCTTTCCATTCTAACAGTCTTTACGGTCGGGTATCGATTATTGCTCGGAAAGACATTAAATAATAACACAAGTACGAATGTTTCAACGATCTCATCTTTATTTGTATTACTTACATTTATTATTTACAGGTGAGGCAGTAACAGTGTCAACGAACCAAACTTACTTCAACTCGGAACCACTGTTCGATAATATTACAGATCAAAATTAACAAGCGTCGCCGCTCTGAACCGTCGTCGTGCTGCGTCGCATCGTGTCTCGTCGCGTCGTGTGCTATCGCACCGCGTGCCGTCGCATCGCGTCGCGTCGCATCGTACGGTAGCGACGGTGCAAAGCGGGCGGCGGCGTCGGTCCACGCTCTATGACTTTACTTAATCTCGAACGAATGAACGTTCGTAACGAAGTCTGTTTGTCGGTTTTCTAAAAGTTTTTCTTGATAAGTAATGTGTTGACATGAAAATATACTCGATTTGACATTCGATAATTAAAAAATAATATGAATTTACTGGGAGTTTTATTTTATGTTTACTTTAGATGAGAAAAATATCATGGTGTGTGAACCGGCGCACTGGCGTGTGTGTATGTGATTACCTACACAGCGGTCGGCGCGCCTCTGACGTGTGAGCGACGAGGAGGCTGCTAAAACTTGTATCGATAATCGAAACAGAAAAGAAATGGGTAGTGAGTACATGCATACGAGATGAGCTCGCCGACCGCTCGCACGCCGGGCGGCCGCGGCGGGCTATGATACAAAACGAGATATTTACAGAGGGCGCCGCGGCGTCCGGCGTGGCGAGCGGCGCCGCGCTATGTACAAGGGCCGCGCGCGCCGCTCGCGTTATGTACATAATTTGTTTCCCATAATAATTATAAACTTTAGTACCGATATAAATAACTTTATCTTCGTCGATCGTCTCTTACTTCGACTCTCGTTCATATCACAATGCATTCGACAGATCGTTCGTTTAACTATTCGATATAGGTATTTGAAAATTTACAATACGTTTAAATTTAGTTCACCGCGCATGCGATGCGCGGTGCGTGGACGTGGCGCGCCGCACCAATGTCACTCTCACTCACTCACTCACTGAGCACTCGCGGAGCACGTCGACAGTCCTGCCCGCCGCGCGCTGCGCTATTTGCCCGGGTCTTCGTCGTGACAGAGCACCCTGGAATGTACATAACGATACGTCATTAACAACAATTGTTTATTCACGGTGAGTACAGAGCGGATTACATTATTTTATTTTCTATTTATTTATTTATTATTATGTTCATGTTCGGAAGCTAGGCCCAGAACTGGACACGAGTGATGTAATGTGTGCTTATTCTAGAATGAGGTATACTTGTAGCCGTTTATACTATATGCACTTGCACTAGAGTTCTGTAAGTTTATGCTAACAATTTTACACATGCTGTTACAGGTCAATCGAGTCCAATGAACCGAGTTAGTGTTGTACGGTGCAACACCGTACATTTTCTGGAATCAGCACTTTGGGTCGCGCGCGCGTCGTATCATACTTTACATTATATTTTATTTTATAATTAATTCGCTAGTTCGCAGCTCAGTGGCTAACAAGGCGCACGCGCGACTCATACCATTTTATCATAATTATTGTATTGTTTACGAAGTACAATAAAACCAGAATTAAATTAACAAGAAGTTTACCTTCTCACCAACCAACATACACCAAGAACAAAGTTGTAGGATCAGACCCCTACATCTTTTTGGTCCTTCGAATTTTTAAGTGTTTTTGGATTCTTGTGTACAGTAGCGAATCGGTTCGGTTGGCCTCCCACAAGCGGGTCTCACCAATCGAATTGAGAAGGCGCACATACTGTGCTGAGAGAACAAAAGCACTGACAACAACCAGCAAACCAGGTCGAAATTATCATCAAGAACATCACAAACAACTATCATGGAGAATTTATTAGCAAACCAACAACAAATTATTGACGCTATCGACCAACTTCTTGTGAACTTCAAGAAAGATGGTCGGGATAGGAAGACAGTGGATTACATCAGCCGAAAACTGAAAACATTGGATGGATACTAGCAAGAGTTTCAAAATATCCACCTAAAACTGTGGGCGAGCAGTGATAAAACCCATAGTTATTTTACAAACAACATGTACGAGCAAATCAAGGATAAATACGAGCAAGTAAGAACGGTATTTCAATCGTACGACCCTCAGATGGATTCAAGACCCTCAACGCCTTTAATAAAAGCTGCCACCGCAATCACCATGCCTTCTCATATCAGTCTTCAACCGTCGACCTCTGATCAATCAAGGGGAACCAACAGCAAGATGGAGGAAATGCTCAGAAAACAGGCGAGCAATTTCAAAGCGTTTCAGCGAACAGTGTCGAATATCAACCTAGACTCTGTCACTGAAACATGGGAATTTGAAGACCACCTCAAATCTCTGAAATCCCGATGGACTACAATCGACACTCTACATTGGGAGATCGATAGTGAGACTCAAGGCGTTGATCAAGAATACGATCGATCCTACACTTACCATGAACAGACGTAATACTACGAGTGGTCACCGTCGAAACGCTTCGAAAGTGAGCATCATAATATTCATAGACCCGACAACGTCACAGTCCCCGTCGGTCGGTCTATGTGACTTCTCGCATCGGATCGTTCATAGGGTTTGCGAGTTCGTCTTTATGCGTTTCAAGTGGAGCGGTCGCAGAGATGTGCTATTTTGGCACATTTCCATCCGACGTAGCGGACGGTCCACAAGTAGCGATGCAAACTTACAGCAAGAGCAGCGCGAGCGCGACGAGCGCGGGCAGCCTCAGCAGCGGCGCGGCGGGCGGCCGGCCGAGCGCGGCGAGCGGCGCGGCGAGCGGCGCGGCGAGCAGCGCGCCGAGCGCGTGCGCGCGCGGCGCGGCGCCGTTGCCGTGCTGCATGGCGGCCGGCTGCTCGCCTGCGGACGGCGCCCGTCGTAATACTTACATCATTTCAAATGACACCGTTACTTCATTTTATATTAAGCTTCTTCGTTTTCTATCGCGAACTCTCGAGCGGTAGTTAGAGCGACTCACCGAGATCTTCCCGGATGACTTCAATATAGAGTTTTACGACAGAGACATAGAGGGTTTTTTACAAGGTCAGCGATGCGCGAGTGATACCTCCGGTGTCTGCTCTGACCGCTCATTATCGGACCGCTCGTATGCTCGTTTGCCTCCCTACAGAAGTGTAAACTAATTTCTTGGGTTTTTTACCACTAGGCTTTACTAATTACGACCTTAGGTCGACGGCCGGTCGTAATTGATAATATTATTTGGAGGCCATTCGATCTACACTACTTTCACCACGACCAATGTTTGAAACGAAAGATACGTGCGACCTCCGACAAACATTTCTCCACCGAATGAGCCTCCGACAGAATGTTTCGTTTATGAGTAGTTCAACGACATAACCTTTTAACTACGAACGATTCGCCGACAAAACTATTCATTCATGGGCGAATCGACGACAGAACCTTTCCACTACGAACTTTTGGCCGACAGAACGATTTATTCATGAGTGAATCGACGACAGAATCTTTCACCAAAGAACGATTCGTCGACAAACCATGCCTAAGCATGGTTTGACAATACAGTAATATTTTAACAATAAAATATTTTAATTTATGAAATATAAGAACGGGAATTAACGCGATCATGCAAAAGGGTATTAAGTCGGCGAATCGTTCGTAGTTAAAAGGTTATGTCGTTGAACTACTCATAAACGAAACATTCTGTCGGAGGCTCATTCGGTGGAGAAATGTTTGTCGGAGTTAAGTTTCAGAATCAGTCGTCTCTGCGACGCATGTTTCGCCTCCGCGAGGTATCCTCGAGCGGTTCGTATATGTCGATCGCATTGATCGTCGTGAATGACTACTTACAAAGATCATAGCAGTCAGGACAGCGGCAGTTGCACATATCTTCTGTTACAAATTTTGAAGCAGCGCGGATGAGGCCACAACGACTGGGAGAAACATGACGTCAACAGTCACGGCGGTAGTTTGACTTCAGGAAAATGAACCTGAGTCTATTCACAAATATTATTTTGATTTCGTATGAACCACATTCAGATCGAGGCTCTATTATTGGTACCGACTACTAAGGTTTAGACAGGACAACGTCAGTCAAGTCAGCTAGTTTCATATAAAGTATAATGCTGTCTGCAGTCGGGTTCAGAACGATACCGACTGCTGGCAGCGATATAGTCAGCATTCGATAAATGAGAGCAGCGTCCGGCGCACGTACCGCTGAGCACGTGCAGCACCACGGAGGCGGAGTCGAGGTTGGAGGGCGAGCACGAGTAGTTGCCGGAGTCCTCGCGCCGCGGGCTGTAGATCACCAGGTTGCCCACCTGCACACACACACACACTCACACACTCACACGGCTGCCGGTGCCTGTGGGTATATGGACTACCACAAGCATAAAATAAGGACTTTAGCACATGGTTCGTCGCGCCGATGTGCGGAGTTGTTGACAATTGTCTATGTTCCGCACGCTCTCGTACTGCGTGCGGGCAGTGTACGCATCGATAGCGCGACAAGCGGTGTGCCGAAGGCCTTACCTACAGGAATATGTAAGCTTTATGGCCAGAGAACAGCGCTTACCCGCGGACCGGTGCCTGACTCGTGGCACCGATTACTTAATAGTTATTCTCGTGAAGCTCATTTATCTCATGATGTTATAACAATTTCCATTATTGTTTGTGAGTACAGATTTCTGTAGTTGATGTACTAAATGAATGGTTTAAATCCCATAATTACTAGTTGTGTTTCATAACAAGTTTTATTTTTTTACGCTATAGCCGTCAAATATAGGAATTTCTTTGAGAGTTGTTGTATTTCCGAACCCGGCAAACGCGCTACACGAACGCGTTTCTAGCGGAGATTTTTGCAAGCGAAGATATGAAACGTTATTTTTAAAAGACACGCATTGACAAGATATTGTAACAACTGGATCAATACGAGAGCGAGAGTAAGTAGAAGCGAGCGAGACCGTGGTGTCGGGCGCGACGCGCTCCATGCGGATCTCGACGAGGCTGCGGTCGTAGTTGAGCACGCGCTCGTCGTTGTGGTACCAGAAGATGTAGGCGGGCTCCTCCAGCGCCTGCGTGATGACGCACTTCAGGCTCACCGTGCTGCCCGCCTTCACGTACAGGTCCGCCTCGCCCGCGATCTCGATCTTTGGCACTGCGGGCGGGAAGGAACGAGCCAACGATGTATATTACAATATATAATATTTTTATTTTTGACGTGACAACGTCTTATAAATTGGTTAGCCGGGTGACACTTCAAGAAACTGGGTCACGTTATGCGCTTACAATGAGAGCGAGTGAAAGGCGCGTGCCTTTCACTCGCTCTCATTGTAAGCGTGTCGTGGACGCGTGTCCCTTCTAAGAGCGAGAGAGACAGACATAAAAAGTGAAAGGCATGCGTCCCTTCCACTCGAAAACATTTTACCACTCAAAGTCGTTGTCACGTAAAACTTTCGCCCGTATACCGACTTTACAGGCAACCAATTTTTTTTTTTAGCAGAACTAATATTCTACTCGTTGTTTATTTACGACTCGTTGTTAGCCTCCACTTAGTTCCCGCCCTTAAATAAACTTCTAATTACTTCAAAAGATGTTCTTTAGTTTTCATGCAGGAAGTTAAATATTTAGGAGTAAGAAGTATTCTATGCGTAGACCAACTAGCTCCTAGACATTTCATTAAATTAAATTTGCCGTTCCGAAGATATCTCCTGTAATTTATATATGACTCGAGTACATCCCTATAATCGCCTAAACTTTGCTATCTGTGATCGCTGCATTATTGCATAATTAAAAATCTTTGAAAGCTCTAAACGATTCAAAGCTTACGATACTGCAGGACCCAGAGCACAGATGAAAAATTAATTTGTGTTCGCAAGTAACCAGCTGACTCACCGACTACGTTGAGCTGCACGAAGTGGCTCATCTTGGGCTCGGTGCCCACCTGGCACTCGTACACGCCGGCGTCGCGCGCCTGCACGTACTTCACCTGCGAACGCGCGGGGATTGCTGTTACCACTCTTGGAGTCACACGGTCTAGTTGCGCTTGTCACTCGAATCCAACAAGTGGAAGACATCGGCCAGTCTGTTTTTGATTGGGTTTAATTAAGTCAAGCTGCTCCGTGTTTTGCAATGTCTGTAACTTACGAGTTAACAAAAGCTAAAAGTTAACTTACGAGACGACAGCTGGTAGCAGCTTCTAAACATGAGCAGTTCTTAAACTCTACTGATTAAAGTGGAATCCGGATTCCCATAAGAAGGGCATGGATGGATACCTGTAAGTATGCCCCTTTACTTTCATTTATTTGCAGACAAGAATACGGCTCGCCTGATGGAAAGCGTATATTAACACTCCCAACATGAAATATCGCTGGCACGCCGCCATCTTCGTTGCCAACGCAGCGACTTACAATAAATGAAATGAAATGACGATGCAACAATTTAGGCAGAACAGTCGCAAATGACTGAATGAATCTATAACAGGATCGCATTTCGTATATCTTGCACTAAATAGACACAGGTCTAGGGCGACGAGTCCGTCCAAGAAAGCTGTTCACCTGCAGCGTCCAGGTGTCGGTGGCCTCCACGAGGAAGGCCTGGAACCGCTCGTCGGCGATGAACGTGAACCGGTCCACCGTCAGGATGTGCGCGTCGCGTCTCCGGATCCACGACACGGACTTGTTGCTCAGCTGCCGCACCTGCAACCGGCGGCAATACAAATTAATATTATCTGCCAGTTGACCCTTCTCTTCATTGTCTTCTCTATGCACTCACAAACATTTCGCCCACGAGATCATAGCTCGAACTTATTAAACGGTCCTTACTTCTATTATAAATACGAAAGTAAGTCACTTTCTTTCGTATTTATAAAGTGACTTACTTTCGTATTTATAATAGGAGTAAGGACCGTTTCGCTTTTTCGCCTTAACTACTTACAATTTTTTATACGTCATATAGAAGTCCAGAATAAATATTAAAATACCTTTTAATCCCCAAAAATGAGCCGTTCTCGAGGGATAACCGAAAGTTTGTCCTTTTGGCGCTATGTCCGACATCCACACGGACGATATTATATATAAAAGATGAGCGGACAAATTTAGAAGAAAAATTGCCGAAAATTGTTTGCACGTAGTGTTTGGCAAAATTGACGACAAATGACAGTAAAATGAATTGTGTCGGTCGTTAACTCGTGTAGCTCTCCCGGTGTATGTGTATGTGCAGCACGCACCTTGCAGGGCAGGTAGGCGTGCGTGCCGAGCTGCGTGGTGATGTTGTTGGGCGCGCTGGGGTCGAAGTAGGGCCCGGTGTAGAGCCCCACGTAGCGCCTGGCGCGCGCGCCGCCGCCCGCCTCGCCGCACGACAACACTGCAACATGCGAGGGCCGCAACGTCAGCTGGTTACGACAGTTTACGGATCGTTCATTTCTTGCGAAATCTCTGATCAGATCGCAATATCTTATGTAATATAATTTTGATAATGTAATGTAATTCTAATGTAATATAAGTAAACCTTATGGAAGAAAACTGGTATGCGTGTTAGATGAAGAATCTGTATCGGTTGCCGGTCTCTCTATATAATAAATATCGAATCAAGAAACAAAAATAATATGTTAAAAAATAAAAGATGTAGCAAAACCTGCGACGGTAAAACGAGGAAAAATGTGATCCGTAATCTGTGTTATTCAAAATTATGATAGTATATTAAACAAATTATATACAATGTGTTATCCCATTGTATATAATTTGTATATAATATTGAAAATTTGTATATATTATGACGAGCTCGGTGGTCGAATGATTAGCCATGGCCACTTTGACTCCGAGGTCACGGGTTCGATCCCCGCACATGACAAACATTTGCGTGCATGAACATGTCTGTTTGTCTTGATCTGAGTATTTTCTATGTATTATATGTATGTATTTACAAAAAAAAAAAATAAGTACATTTATCAGTTGTCTAGTACCCATAGTACAAGCTTTGCGCTTAATTTGGGACTAGATGGCGTTGTGTAAATTGTCTACAAATATTTATATATATACATTTTACAGTTTTACTGACATCCAGTACCTCTTGGCTCAAATACATTTAAAGTTGCGCCCACCTGCTTTTGGCGTCCGATATACGAACGTCCGATTATTATCCTATTGCAAACCCTTACACGATTACTTCGAAGGTCAGCTATGCTCTGATTTTTTTTCCTTTTTTAGGGTTCCGTACCTCAAAAGGAAAAACGGAACTTTTATAAGATCACTTTGTTGTCCGTCTGTCTGTCTGTCTGTCTGTCTGTCAAGAATTTCTATGTCGAGAATGCGTGGAGGTATCAAGCTGAAATTTGAACTGTATACTCAGGTCTACGGTCCCATGAAGTTGTAAAAAAATTAAACTGTTAAGTTTACGTAAAAAAAGTTACGGCCGTTTTGTAACGCGTGAATTTTTAATTGTGGCACTTATTTCAGGCTTAAATACATATTACATTGTTTTGGGAATGTGTAAACATTTCTTGTTTACGAAGAGAGAGGTTGACGTTTCGTTTGACAGTCTGCTGTTCCGACAGCTGATCTAATTTTTGCTTTTGCAGAATTGCGGACCCTGGAAGGCCCGCACTTGTCGATAGTCGGCTCGAAAGTTTTGTTTCTCGTTCGTCGATTTAGATATTCGTTAATATTGGAGTTGCTGAGAGGAATTGACGGGCGAGTTGGATTTTCTCTTGAAGATAAACCATTTGAGAGACTTTCGTTTACGAATGGAATGGTCTTGTACAATTGTTCTAATCTTAATTTTAAAGTAGTTTTGATTTTTCTAATCGTGTTTGTTAGCTGTCGTGTTTTGTGATGGAAGGCAAGAAGCCTCTCCAGGCTTCTTCGTTCCATTCGTGAATGGAGTGCGTGATTCGGCTTCCGAATTCAGGTTGAGATGGTCGCTTCTGTTAGTTTTAGTAATATGTGATTTGTTGAAGGTGGTTGCCAACAATTTTAAAAAAGAAGCGTTGTCGTTGACTTGACGTTGTCGTTGACGTATTGTCGATGGCGGAAGCGTACAATAGTTTTATTGAAATTCTAAAAAATAATTTTGTTATTGTTAAAAGGAGGTATCTTTAATGTTCTGGAAGATTCCATATACATTTTGGAGTGGGGATTGGTGGCAATGACAAAACGGGTCCGCGCGCTCGGGGCGGCCTTTTCCTCCGTTGTAGCCCCCAAGTAGCAAGACACCAGACTCGCCGAGCGTCGGCAGGACACGTCGAAGACTGTGATTCCAGGCACCCGGTGAGCACAATTCGCAAGCGGTTAGGGCGTCGTCTTCTTGGTATAGTCGTGTTACCGATGAGGTGTTGTTGCAGAATTCGACGTCAGCCCGAAGCGCCTGACGAATCAGCCCGCCCGGGACGGACCACACACCCTCGTTCGATAGAACCGGTGAGTTGGTATCTGCGAATAGGCGTGGGACGAGAAACCAGTGGCCGTACTGTTTGTGAATTGTGAAAATGGTGAATTTCAGTGGACTACGTCACTCCGGGTTCGACGTGCATATCCTGTCGCGTTCCCCTTGACGGCGCATCCTGCAGCGCGGCGTATCAACGCGCTTTCTGCGGCGCCATTCGGCCGCGCTATTCCCCAGGCCGTGGATCGAACCTCCAGTCGGTATGTAAATTTTGTTAATTGCTTAGGGCAGTGTTAGATTAGGCGCACAAGTGATTCCCTGTGCTAATGGCGGGCATATTGTCCACAGGGAGGTTTTTTTATATACCCTCTTCTTCACTCCGGTCGTGAGACTGACTGCGCAGTGGTGACGTGGCACGCAGCCCGAGCCACTCCGACACTCGGGTCAGCTTGATACAGCGGCCTCCAGACCGTATCGCTTGAGTACAGCTAAGTGGTGTTACCGATCGAGCAATTCATGTGGACTTTTGCCGTAATAGTGAATTTCTGTACCAAACCATTTATATTATGATCGCAATAAGAACGTAGGCCTTCTGACTCATCGCCCTGAGAAACTAAATTGTAACTTGCTCTGCCGCTGATTATAATTACTGTATTTTTGACCTGGCATAAACAGGTCTGGCGCCCATTAGATATTTTGTTAACTGAATATTGTATAATTAGCTTTTAATATATATGAAATGTGAATTTGTTATGTGGGAGACAATGGAGACGTTTTGAACCATAGGAATAAACTCTGTCTGGCGATTTGTAACTTTCATTTACTTCCCACCCTCAGAATTGTGTACTAAACTTATACTGAGAGAGCGCTTACCATAAGCGGGTCTCTTACCTTACTGTTACTTATACTTCAAATTTCGGGTCTCAGTACTATTACTTTACTCTCTCTACCTTTATTCTCATTCTACTCTTCCACTCCACTTACTCTTCTACTTTACTTAATTTTCCTTTTCAACCAACTTCAAATTTTAAAACATTACAGTTTATTCAGCAAAAAACGCATATTTCGACACATTCTCAAGGGAATCAAAACCTATAGGGTACTTCCCGTTGACCTAGAACTATGAAATTTGGCAAGTAACATCGTTATAGACTACAAGTACAGGAATAAATCTCAAAACTATACATTTGTAAATAGATCTTAAAAAATAGGGGGTCTATATTTTTTACAGGGTGTCGAAATTTCAAATTGACACTACTAGTTCAAATGGGATATCATATGAAAGGGCTTGATGTACACATTGCAAAATATATTTTATTTATTTTTTTCGACGCATTATTTCTTCATTATATTATTTATAATGAAAAATATCAAATTTAATAATGATACTACGTACGGAACCCTCGGTGGGCGAGTCCGACTCGCACTTGTCCGGTTTTTTTTTATGTGGACGTTGTTTTGAAACAACTTTGCATCGACATGTATTTTATACTTGTACTCTAATGTTCACGGTATGTTCATTACGGTAACGTGATGCTAGTGCTGTGGTCGATATACTCGTATGTATATACTTCGTACTTAATGCGTTTTTGACGTCCGCGCGAGATTGCCGCTATGGGCATGAGAAAATCTCACTGTAGATCTTTATCACATGAGTAAAAATTCCAGACTTAGTCGAAGTTTCATTTAAGCGGCTTATGTAGATTTACATGTATGTGTAAATGTATGTGTATGGATACGTTATGTTATATATATGTATATATACAGGATACAACTAAAACAGATGAGGACAATGCTGTTTCTAAAGACTTTCCATAGAAGGTAATCGATAAATCGGTCCCCTGGATACATTATGTCCACGGCAGTAAGTTGTGTTACTTCTAGAGCTCTTTTTAGAGGACTCGTAAGTGTGTATTGTATCAGGCGGCCCGCGGCGCCCGAGGCAGCCCGACGGGGACCTAAATTTCCATTCTCGATTTCCGGTCGGTCTCTATAAAACAAGATTTATGTCCGCACGGTCGACCGCCGCCCGCCGCCCGCCCGCCCCGCACGGCTACGAAGAGAGCTGATCTAATTAATTGTAAATAAATTCCATGCAGTAAGTAACTATTGTATTGCTATTTATTTTTAGTCCACTCTCCCAAATCCTGTGTTAATAATTTTATATGGTAAATTTGCATTATATACCGCGCTGAGTCAGACAATGGCATTGGACAAGCACGGCAATTGTCTATTGACAACTAGGAGAATCTGCTAAGCTTAGATATATGTATTGCAGGTATTCCAATAAGTAGATAAGTTGGATGGGATCGACTCAATCCATCGTAGACATACAATGTAGGTGTTTTATCTCTATGACATTATGATCTACGTGCAAAAAATACACTTTATAATATAGTACTAGTTGTTTAGTCTATTTGTTTGAACAGATTTGATTAGGTCCTTTTCTATAAACAAATACGGGTACATCATATATTTGTTATAAAATGTCATGTTTCTTGAATTCGGCTCTGTGTGGGCGGGCAGCGCCGTGGTTGGGCGGCGGAAAGCGTTACGATCTGTATGTATTTAGTTTTTTATCGACACCGCGGGCCGGCTTCGGATATTGTAATGGAAATGAATCCCAGACGCTACTGTGTGTAACGTGATACGTGTTTTCGTATACATGTATATTTTTAATTTTCTCAAAAACTACTGATTTGATTTGCACGAGGTGTTCGCTATTCGACTGAAAAGGTAGGTAAAGTATTATAAACTACAGCCGCAGATAATAAGAATGCAGACATAGAAACTAAACATCACATTACACACTAAGCAGATACGATATAATTAGAGCCACTCTTGTCTAACTACAGCAGTGTTTCGTTCGAAATATATCTGTTTAGTGTGTAACTCGCTTTGAAGGTTAATTCTCACTGAAACAGCAGCGGCTAGAAGAGCAAGTGACTATCTAGCAAGGACTAATCTGTAGAAGGCTCGTGCGGCCTCGCTGCGCCACGCCTTCCCTCTTTTGTATTCACTATATTATAGGTATATATCAAAATTGTTTGTCGCGAGACGCGGGGGCACGCTCTTCCAGTGGGAATTGACCTTAAACGTAGTAAAGTCGGCAAAATTATCTGTAAAATCTGTTCATTTTACAAGCTCCGTGAAACCTGTTAATCTTGCAAGTTAAAATTCAACCACTTTTCAGTGTCCGAGTGAGCTGAAACTAGGCACACTCGTTTGGTTCTCGTGACAATGCAAAAATGCTACTTTTTTAAATCTAATATGACAGCTGCCATAAAATGGCGATTAATAATTGTCTTTATATTTTAGGTATCAATATGAGAATGCTCGTAACACAGTGAACAAGCATTCTCATTTTGATGCTCAAAGTGTACAGTGTATAACAGTAAGTAAAACTTTTAGTTTTTTTTATTAACAGCTAATTAAATATCATCGTCATCAGCCTGTGTGTACCCACTGCTGGATGTAGGCCTTCCCCAATGCTTTTCACCACATGCGATCTCTTACTACTTTTGAATGAGCAAACTAATGAAAGTTTCTTATAGTTTTTGATTATTCTAGTTTCTTACAGAGTTTTAGTAGATCTGCAAGGACTAGGACGGCTCTTATAAATGCTAATTGTGTTAATACGTTGATTATATACGATTCATTATTATGGTTCAATGTCATCGCATTGGATTCAAAGCATTCTTTATATTGCTCGTTTGCTGCCACCGCTGTACCTGTATAAGAGAATTGCTAAAATAATGTTTGTTTGTGAGAAGTCGAAGTCGAGTCTCTAAACTCTGGAAAGTATGTTCTTATTACATATTTTTATTGGACATTAAATAAAAAGGTTACAATAGTTAACATAAGTGGTATGCAAAGGCGAGCCTATCTCTAATAGAGATGAGATCTCTTCCAGTCAACCTTCAGCGGGGGGACAGTTTGTTGAGTAGCGGTAAATATATATATATATATATATATCAATATATATACACATATATAACATTGTTTGTACACTCTAAGCATGTGTACATATTCATATATATGACAAATTATACATGATACACATATATGCAAACGTATATAAATCTTTTGATCTTAGTTTTTAAAAGAACACTACCTGTTTCTTTGTCTCCTGTCGTTCTAGCTGTCGTCATGTGAGTTCTCATTATTAGGTATTTATATTATTTATAATATAAGTATTTATATTATTAAATTGTATTTATTCATCTACAATAAAGACTGGGACTTTATTCATCAGGCGTCATTCACATCAGGCGGGCCGTATGCTAGTTCGCCATCCGACTTACGCTTTTTTGCCACAATGCCGTGTGCTAGCAGAGCCATATTATGTATATTTAATCTAGAAAATATCGTTTTATAATTGCCATGGTTTACATCCAACTTTGAATTATCATAAAATATTATCTTTTTCCGCATAATCATCCACACTTTATAGTCCAGTTTTGACATTATTTTTTAAACTGAATGATTACAATTCAGAAAAATTTAAAAGCGCTACGCCACCGTAGCTCACAGCTTCAATTTACGATCTGTAGCATCGTAGCACAGGCCAGTCACGTAGCAAGTCAGCGCGAGGGTCGCGTAGCCAGATAACCGCTACGGCGTAGACAAAGTGCTACGAATCACAAAAATGTAAACTTGATTTTTATTTGAAATCTTTTGAATTTGCGTTTAACACAACCAAGGATCAACCCCTTCCCCCTTCCATCTGCACTGACTCTCGCTCCCAGCCCCCGCGCTCCGCTGGTTGTTTACTGTTACACACAAAAGAATAAAAATGGGCCTCTCATTAATAATCCGAGGCTCGCGTTGTATTGGACTGCCTGGGACCCTCGCTGATTTTGAATCGAAGGGAAACTCATTCCCGTTAAGTTGGCTGACTGTACTGTAACATAAGCTTTGTGTAAATTATGAGGCTAGGAAAACGGAATGGTAAATGTAAATAAATATTAAATAATCATGATAATATATGTTTAAACATTCTAATCGATAACGCAAGTTAAGCAATGTCTACCGAAGCTTGTGTATAGATTGGGTTTATTTATCTCAAGTTCATTCGTGCTTCAGAAGGCACGTTAAGTCGTCGGTGCCGACTGGTAGCGTGGTTAGATGAACAGTCGTTAAGCCAAGTCAGTGGCCCTCGGGCGGCTTGATAACATAGGCCACCGCCAACCCGGCGGTTGATCAGCGTGGTAAAGTACTATCTAAACTCCTTCGATTGAGAGACCCGTATCCCAACAGTGGGATGTTTACAGTCGAGTGTATGTGAGTGAATGTCATGATTTTAAGTTGTTCCAGATTACCGGATTATGTCCTCAGTAGCACTACGCAGGTGTTATCGTATTACAGAGCCGATCAATATTTAAACCAGATTCTTTAGAGTTCATCGCTATGATCTAAACGATATAAAGGGATGACAATTATTCACAATTGCCTGCCTAATGTTATCGTTTGACGTCTCAGTGTCGACGAGCCCGTATTCTGGAACCGAGGGTCGCGTGGTTCGACCCCTGTGCAAGACATTTGTGTGCATGTTTGTCTCGGTTTGGTGTTTTACATGTATGTCATGTATATATAACATAATGTATCTATGTAACTGTCATCGACCAGTATCAGTTACAGACACTAGTACCCACTACCCATAGCTTTGCTTGTTTTTATATATTTATTTGCTCGTTTTTATATAATAGGCTAGATGACATTTTTTCTTTCTATTTGTTATGTAAGGACCTTATTATAATATAATTATAGATGAAACAATTACTTCGATAGCACAAAAATCTATCGAGATAATAATATGTTAATTTGATAATCACAATTTTTGACTTTCCTGAAAACGCTCCATACAAAAGGCTAAATTATGATAATGTATGGGCGTCAATGTTCAATGAAGAAATTATAATTTGGGGTGTAAGTAGTTCATCAACATCTTTGAACCAAAGCCAACATCACCTGCACGCGGTGTACCCTGCTGACAGACAAACGAGGCTCTGGCGAACAGAGAGGTAGAGCATATCGTATATTTAAGCAGCCCGACTGGGGAAGTACCTCCACCTCACAGAATACCGCAGCCAAATAACAATTCCCTTGAGGGTTGTTGTGTTCCTGCGAGTGAGTGAGGTCACCAGAAACAAAGAAAGGAAGGAGAATAGGCTGGCAACGGATCGGCGACCCCTTGGTGTTGCTGATCTCCATGGGCGGCGGTGATTGCTTTCCATCAGGTGACCCACATGCTCGTTTGCAACACTCTCATATATAAAAAAAAAATCGCTATATTGTGGCGGTCGCCAAAATTGCGGTGTTTACATCATCGTGCATTGCATGCGAACTAAACGAGTATGTCCAATTTTAGATCAATCGGACACTGGGAAGTGGGTGAAATTAAGTTACAAGATTTGGTCACAAATACCGCGATAATTCTAATTAAAAGCTTGTGATGGAAGAGACTCTGGCGGAAGGAGACGCTGCGCCCCACTGGGGAAGTACTCCCAGATCACAGAAGTACCTCCAAGTCACAGAAGACGTCTATGGTCGCCTGACATATACGTCATTTAATGTAACATTACGGTATTGACGATTTAAAAAATATTTATTTATTGTAGGTTTGCGAGCAGACTTACATCATGTGACTAATATAGGGAACAGGACAATATCAACAAATTTTGATGCACACCCGTTTATACGTATAAGCAAACATAGCGCATGTACGTTATTTATTTTAATTGGTTGACGTCAACAACTATCAGATAATACAACTGACAGTAGAAGGCGGTAAACAAATATGTATACGTTTTTCTCTATAAATTCGCCCCTCACCAAACTTTTGAGAGCGGCCAAGGAAACCGAAAACATACCCACTCTAGTATATATTGAATTGACTTGAATATATATTGCCAAAGTTTCTTTAGATATTTGTTCTTCTTCAAAAGATAATATTCAGTAATAGAACGTCCAAGTTATGCAAACAAGAAAATAATATTTTTGTGAGACTTATACGTGGCGTGACAGTGTTACCAATACAAGAAGGTCGGCGCAGCCACGGAACGTTTTTTTTTTTTTTTTTTAATACTACTTCGCGTTGCAGACAAGCATACGGCCCGCCTGATCGGAAGCGGTTACCGTAGCCATATTAACGCTCGCAACATAAATGATCTCTCGCGCGCTGCCATCGCAGCATCTCCTTCCTTTCTGGTGACCTCACTCACTCGCAGGAACACAACAGCCCTCAAGGGAACCGTTATTTGGCTGCGGTATTCTGTGAGGTGGAGGTACGTTCCCCAGTCGGGTAGCTTACAATTACGCTCCCTACCTCACTTTTCGCCAGAGCTTCGTTTGTCAGTCAGCAGGGTGCACCGCGTGCAGGTGAAGTTGGCTTTGGTTCAAAGATCTTGATGAACCACTTACACCCCTAAACGTATGAGCATTCCTAGCACTACGCTGTGCCTACTGATGCTGGAAGTGTTACGGTATACAAGAAGTGTTGCTGAGTAAGAATAGTAATGTTTATGTTAATAATTTTTTGATGGTATTAAAAAAAATGAGTTTCAATTCGACAGCTCTTCCGAATACTCAGTGTCGGCCGCGCTCGTCCGCGCGCCGGGCCTCGACCGGTCGCTACACTCAGTGGATGCACAAAAGCATTTTAACGGAATATCATATACATCGCAAATATTTAGAGCCTTAAATCGGTCGCCGACACGGCGAAAGTACTCTGCACTGAGCGAAGTGGAAAGTTAACATATATATTATATCACGTACGCACTATTGGGGCCGCAAAATCCATTTTCCCAACCATGTGTACCTACACAAAGGTACGTGTGTGTTAAAGCGGCGAGAGGAAGGCTGTAAGGCCGGACTGCGTCAAAGCGGAGATGTGCGGAGAGATGTATAAAATACATCTCCTCTACGCTCGTCTCCCTTTTGATAGAGACCGCGCCTAAGAGGTTCACCATCCATATTTAAATGTAGGCGTTTGTAGGCAATAGTAAATGCTTAATATTAAGCGGGCCGCATGTTTGTCTGGTACCCTACATACTGGAGTGTAAAAAAATATCTGTTTTATTATTAAAATCAATAAATATGCGAAATGTCTAAACAGCTATACTGTTTAGACATTTCGTATATTTATTGATTTTAAGTTTATAACATACAGCAATCAATTGAAAACAAATTGTTACGGTTAATAAATAAATCCAAAAATCTAATTTCATACTTAAATTTTCTGTAGTAATTTATAAGAGTATTATAAGTACTCGATGACACATATTAATAATATTAATAACTATAACAATAATACAAATATTTAAAACTTATACTCGTCATAACTACATTGTTTTTGATTTCAGATTATAAAAAATAAAACAGCAGAAGATCGCGTAGTAAGCCGTTGCGCGTCGCGGCGCGACGAAAGTCCTCTCATCTGGAAATTATTTCCAGTTTTGTGTACGATTTACCGCCGTCCCATCGCAAACTGCCCTATAATAGTGCCTGCGGGCGGTTCAAGTGAGCGTGAGCTGTTGAAACGCTGATTTACAGCCGCTACAGTTATAGACGTGGCGATCTCTAAAGCGGTCTAGGGGACCGAATATCATTGCACATCCGGAACTGAAGTATTTTTTTTTTAATTTGAAAAAAAAAATCAACATCGATGCGAAGTTGAAGTGCGTGGTCCGCAACAGTTCGGTCGCGTGTCCGCCCGCGAGTCGCCGGTCGCGGCGAGAGGCGACCCTCGTCGCAGCGGACGTTGTGTAATTAATTCCATCGTTATGTAAATTTCCGTTCCGACTTGTTTCGTTCGACTGTTTAGCATTTCAATGCTGTAATTTTCTTCCAATTATGGAAATTAATTACTTCTGATCATCCTTAATTGGTACGAATTGAAGTCGAGCCAACTTTTAAGTAAATATTTGCTACATTACTCTCGAGCCATGTTCAATATTCCGCCGTAAGTTCATCATCGGTTCAATCTCGGCGAGGCAATCCCAGTATCCGTCCGCTGAGTCGAGTTGTCAGCGGTCGCTATTAGACAATGATTGCGTTACGTCATTGTCCCGGCAGACGAGAGGACCGGCAGAAGGGGAGGAGGGGGGGGAGGGGGGGCGAAACAGTAATTACAGCTGCAGTCTGAATTGCAATCAACCCACTGCCCCCCTCTCGCGGACGACATCGACGGACCAGTGTCAGGTGGAATAGCAGAGATGATCGCCGTACTAATTGCAATCGCTTATACACCGCGATCGAGGCCACTACGTCGCTGCAGCCGGACATACTGCTATCAAACATTATGTAGCGATGGTTTGATCGGATATCAACGGTGAGCGTTTAATAATATTGTGAGCAAATCAAACGTGCATCGCACACGGAGCTCGGCGAGGCGGAGGGACGCCGCCGCCTGCAACTTTCACAATTTCCTCTCGGTATCTTAAGTTAATCTCAATTGCCAGTGTGTGAGTACTTGCCAATGCCAATATTCAGCAAGATTTTATCTTGCGATTCTTGTGCAGTAGGTGGTTTGTTTAAAGTTTATACCGATGAACTTTATTAATTACCGGAGTCACTTACGAGTTTCTAATCAGGTAAACTATTATTGGATTGAAATTTTGTGACATTGTTCGGTGTTCACGAATGTGTAAAAGCAAGTTATAAATAGACGTAACAATGTGGTGAAGCAACCTCTCTGAATAACTTTGTTGTTTCCAGACAAACTCTTGTGGAAACGTGTAATGCTTAAAGTTAAGTGTCCGCGCCGCTGCGGCTCTCGCGAATAGTTGCGAGCTCTCGGCCGCCGCCACACGGCGCGAGTGCTCGCCGAGGGGTGATGTAGCGAATTATTCATCGAGCGTAATTAAATACAAATTAGGACGAGCCTCGCGGGTCGCTCGCCCCGGCGCGCTGGAAAATACAACAAACACAATGGTTCTCAAAATTTTAGGCCGAGATTACAACGTAAGGACAGAAAGAAGCGCATACATTTTATTTCCGGTGTAATGTGCTGCGGCGGTGCAGACGCGAGTGTATGCGGTCGAGTTACGCAACCGTGCCCAACTTATGTAACCGTGCCCGCAGAGTTTCTCAGAAAGCGCGGCGTGGCGTGCGTCGCGTAGTGGCGTGTGGCGTGGCGTGTTGTGTGTTGGCGCGGCGTCGCTCCACACGCGCCGGGGTCGTGTGTCGGCGCCAGACGCCAGGCGCTCCGAATCGGATTCCTTTTAAGATATTTCTTTTCCAGTTCGGATGAATTTCCCGCGGCGATGCGAACTATTCATGCCGGGAAATTTATCGCGAGATATTTTTTAACTTCGACTCGGATCTAAGTTTAAATATTAAAGCGATATCGGCGAAGGTTGGCACGGTGCATTCGTACGTGCTACTCAATTGTTCATCGTATAGTATGATGAGTTATATTACTTTAGTTAATGTACAATAAATAAAATAATACACTATTATTGTAGAGACTCTCAAATAAATAAGAGAAACAAAAGGGCGAGATTGCGACTCTTGTACGAGTTACAATATATTTATACTATAAATAATATTATTGTAAATAAAGTTTGAAATGAGAACTGACAAGTGCGAGTTTTAGACTATTTTACTTGCATTTTTAGACTGCGTTTTTAGATCCTTAAAGTTTGTTAAATTATGCAACGTAAATAGCTGAACTTGTCGATATGGAGGGTCCATATCAACAAGTTCAGCTATATACGTTAACAACAGAAAGTTTTCTTTGTAATGAAATTACGAAGAAGTAAGAACGAATTTGATAATATATCATCTAAGAGATTTTTTTATTATTTTATACTAAGTCGGATGCCTGAAAAACATGCGACTCGCCTCATGTGAAGCGGTTACAGTAGACGCGTTAACGATAGCAAATTGCAACATGAAATATTGCAACATTGCAAATATCGCTTGCGCGCCGCTACCTCCGCTGCCGACGCAGCAACTCCTTCCTTTCTGGTGATCTCACTCAATCGCGGGGACACAACAACCCTCAAGGTAATTGTTATTTATCTGTGGTATTCCGTGAGGTGCTGGTGCTTACCCAGTCGGGCAGCTTGAGAATAGACTATTTCTTACCATTGTCAGGGTGCACCACATAGAGGCGAGGTTGGCTTTGTCTCTAAAGACTATGGTGAGCTACATGGTGTTCGTGGCTCACCATGGTCTTTAGAGACAAAGCCAAAATTTAAAATGAGTTTGCCTTAAAATCGCAAAATCGGATTACAACAATACAAAATTTTAAATAATGTTCTTTTTAACACACTTTTATTAGGTCGACCTGTATGTAACTGTAACGTATAATGTAATGGAATCTAAGGTAACTAATTTAACCATCTTCCAAGGATCGTAGCGTAATGAAAATTGGCAGCTGTATGTAGTTCTGATGACAATACAATAATATGATACTCTCAAACTGATCTGATGATGGAGCCGGAAGGTATGAACTGGAACTTCATGATGGAACATCGTATCATAGCTGTTTTTAGATTTCTTAGAAAAGTCTTGTAATGAACTTTGACTACGATTAGGTATCAAGGTCTGATGATGAAACCGGAAGATAGGCACCGGCATTCCATGATGGAATATCGTATCATAGTCGTGTTTGCACTTGTGAGAAAGGCCACGTAATGGACTTTGAACACGATCAGGTCTCAAGTTTATAACAAATCTATCGGGAACAATACAACCTCACCTGCACGTGGTGCACCCTGCTGACTGACAAACGAGGCTCTGGCGAAAAAGAGGTAGGGCATTGCGTTTTTTTTAAGTTGCTCGACTGGGGAAGTACCTCCACTTCACAGAATTTCACACCCAAATAACAGTTCCTTGAAGGTTGTTGTGTTCCTGCGAGTGAGTTTCATGTGCTTTAAAAGCGTGTTTTTTTTTAGTTTTTTTAAACTATATTTATTATCGTTTGGTTTGTGATGTGACAGATCTTTAGTTTTGTAGCACATGTCCTAAGCCTCTTTCGTCAGAGCCTCGTTTGCTAGACAACAGGCGGCCACTTGGAGAGCTCCTTTCACCCCATCGCCTTATTGTTATCAGATATAGGATACAATTTCTTTGGCCAATTAATGTAAGTTCTCCATATAGTGCTTCTACTAAACAGCTTGCTGGGTTACTTTTCTTAGGATATTAACTGTTCGATATGTCAATAATATGAAGCGAACGAGACCCTGGCTCAAGTTTATAATAAGCAACTTATCGTCCGGTTTGGTTCTATCGATATTTAAATATTTTCGTAGACCAATGTCAAGGTTTAAATTCAAATCTTCGAATTCTCTGCTTTACGTAGCATATTTAACGTTGTGCTACGATGCTACAGTGCTACGATATCACAAAGCTACGTTGCTACGGCGCTACGAGCCTACGCAGCTGTGATGCTACGCGGCGCTACAAAGCTAGTCGGGCTTATTTTCTTGCGAGTAATATTATTAGTGTAGGTGATCGCCGAGCTCCGTTTACCCGCCTCTACACTGAAGAAATTCCTGACTGATGTCTTATTACTGTCGGAAAAATAATAAAAAATACCATAACTTTTGTTACGGCACTAGCTACATAAACGCAATATTTAACATAGCTGTCGTACAAATTTCTGATTTAAGACATAAAATTTGAAGGTGTGACGTCAAAATGTGGTGGCTTTTTGTAGGTATGGAGCGTTTTGGGATAGTCTAAAACTGTCCAAATACTAAATAAATAGTCCAAAACTGTTATTTAAGTTATCTCTCGAGAAGTTTTTATATCAAAGTAATCCTTTCACCTTTAGTTATATTATAGTGACGTCCTAATATAACCCCTTAGAAAAAATGTTCACAAGCCTATTGGGAGAGTGGGCCACGTGTAGATGAGTTTTTCTTTAGTTCTAGATATGATGGTAAGTTATTTACCAACACCCTGAAATCATGGACGATCTAACGGTCAACATTTACAGATGGTCTGAGGATGGCTCGAGAAGAGGCAAGACACTTGTCGCAAACACGACCATTGTGATATGAGTAATAGGTATGTACGTAAGATGATAAACATTTAAAGATGACAAACATATGCCATAAGAGTACACCTGGAAATATGATTTTAATTTGATATTATAACTCTGTATTTCACCCACTATATAAAGGGTTCACTTTTATTAAATAAACCAGTATTTACTCCGAACTTGTAGTATTCATTCGAACCTCTACCCCATACACCGCACCATGATAGTCAGGGTCGTGAGGTATCTTCCGTTTCAAATGCTGAGGAGCCGCAGAAGCGACCGCAACAGCCGCAGTAGACTACCAAACCAAAGCGTCTATAACAGTCTCATCCATCTACTAACAGTCGTGGGTGTATGACGGCCGGCAGTAATTTGCATGAACTAACTGATGGCGGACGCGTGCAAAGTAGCGTAGATCACTGTCTGCAAAATTGACTTCCGCAAACTAATACCTGAATTAATTAACAATCATGGACTTAACCAGCAAACAATGCATTGAAATGGCTAGTTTAAACATGTGTACTCTGCCCAGCTTAATATACGCGGGGAAAACTATTAGACAATGCCGCTTCAAAACAACGAATCTTACCGTATTTGCCACCTGACGCGAGAAAAAAAGAAATATTTAATACTTGTTCCAAACCTGATCATTTACATGCATTTGATCATTATAACCTGTGTTAGCATAATATGTGAACTCTATTCCGTGAAATTAATGCAAACAGCAATTAATCTGCCGAGCTCCAAGTCCGCAACAATCGACCGTTATCAAGCTCCGTCAGTGTCCAATTTGTGTTTGATTTGTGGAATCAATGGCAACGTATTCCTTGAAACCTACGCCAAAAATTTAATATGGTAGATATGTCTTTATCGCGACGATATTATCGTCGTGCTACTTAATCCTCAAACAATTCTGTGTGGTGAAGATACTTCCTCAGTTGGGCAGACCTTAAAATAAATTTACTCTGTGACCTACTTCTCTCTCGCCAGAGCCACGTTGGTCAATTAGCAGGATGCACCGCGGGCAGGTGAGGTTGGCTTTAGTTTAAACACAGCGGCGAGCCATTAACACCCCAATATATAGACGAGCACTGATTCCATAGGTACTTACATTACAACGAATTAAATCTTAGATGAATGACATAATTTAATATTCGAAACAATATCTGTTCGAGATAATGAATATTCACCTGCTCGGCACGAGGCGGCGGATGCTAACTGCTGTAACCTAGTGTTTTCTTGAAACTTAATTGACACGTCTTTAATATGAGAAAAAAAAATGTTCCTCTGCAGTTGCGTTTCGTCGTGTTTTGTGGGCCTTAATCAACACGTGTCTATGACTCAGAGTGCATACATAAAGTGAGTCACTCAGAGTGCATATATAAAGTGAGTTACTCAGAGTGCGTACATAAAGTGAGTTACTCAGAGTGCATACATAAAGTGAGTCACTTTATGTATGCACTCTGAGTCACCGGTCACCGGTTTGAGCTCTCGGTATGATAAAATAAGTTGGCTTAAAGTATTGTTTGCATTATATTTTAACGACCCGGCTACCAGTAAGCATATAATCGGGTTCTTTATGTAAGCGCCCTCAGAAATGTTAGATGCCATCTCAAGATTATGTGCACGCGGTTCGATTGTCCAAACTGTCCTTACTCCTAATGATGGTAGTATTAAGATCAAATAATAGTTCATGAAGACGGTGCATTTACGGGTATCTTTGACAAAACATCTTTTTATTGCTAACTAACATTCACAATGTGACAAACTTCTAGCTCCAGTGGTTTTGACTATGTGTGTTAATCGACCAGTCGTCAGTTTTCTCTGTTCAATCAGAGGAAGACAAGTGAACCATATATATACATGCACAAAATACTTTATTTCAGACTGAATCCTGATTTGTAGGGAATATGGCCTGATCGTAGCGTCGAGCCGCGAGAATTGCTCATTCCGACTCCAATATCGACACAATCTGATTACCACATCGAATGAACTGTGATTAAGTGTTCCCGCGTCTCGCTCGCGAACTGAAACAATAGCTGTAATGATATCTGGAAATCGTAAGTGAAACCAATACAAATAGGTGTTTAAAAGCCTGTTTTAAGCGAATATAGACCACAGGTACAAATGTTACGTGTATCGATATCAACCAATATTCATCGCCCTGTTGAGGTCTCCCCTCAATTGAATTGGTTTAGAGCGGGATTACCACGCTGCTTAGCTACGGGTTGGCTAAGGTCCGGTAAAAAGAGTAAGGTAAGGTTTTCAAGTCGTCCAAAAGTCACTGACTTGGCTTAACAATGGTTATTTAATGACAACAAATGTGACCGACCTCTTAGATGAGATAAATAAACGCATCTATAGACAAACTACGGTCGATTTAGTTTAACTTGCATTGTGATTTGTTAGACTGATACGCGTGACTTCTTCATTTGAGGAATTCTTACGGTCACGCGCTGTTTATGGGTGGAAATAAACAAGCTGGAGTAGGTCTGGATATTTAGCAGTGTATTACTGGGACGCGTGCTAAATGTACTACGGTAGATGACTGCGACACTGTACTCGTGCAGTGAACTACTGTCGAAGAACTTAACGTAATGCTTTTTGCTTGTAATGTTACCACAACTTATCTAAATTTTATTTTTAAACAATAAACTCCAAAGGGGTAGTTTTAGTTTTTACCCGGATTGTTCCGTAGCTTCTTATTAAAAAAAACTGCGAAATAAAGTAATTGAAAAATAATAGCCAAATTGTTCTCAATTAATGCGGTTACCAATGAACGCTGTTTTATTTCTACAGAGAGCTAAATAATTTACATAATATAATCGTATGGGTTTGGTGATATACTAGTACAAGTTCGATGCCGCCGTAGTCGCTCGACTCCGCTGAGATTCAGATTTTGCTTCGATTTTGGCGTCCGACACGCTGCGGCCGAAGTCCGGGGCTAACTTGACACGTGTCACTGCTTCGGCTGGCTGCCTCCACCCGGCACCAGTCGCATGCCCGGCTTGTCCGCTGATATATTGACAATATGCCCAGATGCTGTTCGAATGTATTTGGAACGCAAATACTTGCGTCCGCCGGGACGACACGAAATATTGGGCGCGTCAACAAAACGTCGAGTTGACATGTATTGCGAATTATGTACATAGAAAAATAGAGCCCGTAACGAAATAAATCAGATGATCGACCTATTTATTGATTGAGTGTTCGCCATTAGCAGGGAATTCTTCCTCCCTTATTGGAGAAAAAATGGTTGAATAATAAGCAGTTGCAGAGTGATGTTCTTCCGCGAATCCTTGAGGATTAAAATGAAAATCTGCCGAGGTTTTCTCTTCCTATATGGTATAAGCAAACGACCTGGCTAATGGTACGAGAGGGTTTCGCGTAGTGCTACGAATTCTACGCGTCTCTAGTGGCTCCGCAGGACACACACAGGATTTGATCTTTTTTTTTTTTTTTTTTTTTTTTTTTTTTTTTTTTTTTTTTTTTTTTTTTTTATACTACGTCGGGTGGCAGACAAGCATACGGCCCGCCTGATGTGAAGCGGTTACCGTAGCCATATTAACGCTTGCAACATAAAGTATTGCTCGCGCGCCGGCACCCCCGCTGCCAATGCAGCATCTCCTTCATTTCTTTCTGGTGACCTCACTCACTCGCAGGAACACAACAATCCTCAAGGGAATTGTTATTTGGCTGCGGTATTCTGTTCTACAAGCGGTTGACTGTACAATGTAAAGAAACGTCGAATAATGACGTTTTTGTTGATATAGTGAGTAGGCCTCACATATGTGCCGTTTATATGATCGTTACAGCGGACTGGCTGCCTGTAACTAACACGGCGCGCCGCGGGACCGCCGACACGCCGCTGCGGATTACACGTCCAATCACTTACCGCGGGCGCCGCGCGCCGACCGCCGCAAATCACCGTAACTGAACATTATTACTACTAAGTGATTACACCCATACATGACAACCGTCCGCGACACGAGCGATTAATAATAAATGAGTGCACTGACGATACAGCTCGACATGTCACATGCCGAGCGACGACGCAGTGTTTGTATCAATACAGATTAAGTACAAGCAACGTAACGCACGTAGAGTCTGGCGTCTTTGCGTTCTTTGTCTATGGATATTATGTGCTTATGTCGAGTTTCAGAGGGTGCGTTTGTGATTGCTGCCTTTGGGTGGCTCGAAACAACTGTCCTTCGCCAACCGGCAGTGGGGTGGAGTACGACCTGAACCCCTTCAATTGAAAAAATCCCGCATCCCAGAAGTGACATGATCTGAGGTTGACATGCCATTGTGGCGTAAAAGTGGCACATCGACAACTGTAGAACTAAACCCAACTTATGCTTCAATAAATGATGCATGCCGATGATTGGCAAATGAGGTCAACACAATTCCTTAAAAGGATGTTGTATTCTTTCGTAGAAATACAAGAACTCTGAAAGGACTACTATAAACTTACTCAAAAATTAAGATATGCTTGTGATGCATACGTTTGCTTTACATCAAGTAGGCCATATGCTGGTTTTCCACTGAAAATGGTATGAATTATGTAGAGATATACAATCTTATGGTAAGGAATCAGAATCGGCATTTATAAATGTTGGGTGCACCACGCGAGTCTTTCGCCTCCATCAGTTCCTTTTAAAATGTTTACGGAATAATAAAGTAATAAAGATAATTCGAAGGATTTGCGAGCGAGCGAGCGGCGACGGGTCAATTGAGAGGGCGCCGAGTGGAACGGACAGCGAGCGGCGAGCATTATTACCGCGGCAGCGCCTCCGAGCAGATATAATAACATCTCCTTTTCAAATATATTTATTGTTCCTTGAGTAATTCGGCTCGACTTACATCAGTATGGGAATGTAGGAAGGTTAAGTTATAATTTTGATACAATTTCTTTAACTGACGTGTTGCCGATGACGTGTTGTCTTTTTTGTATAATCCCAAGTTATAGTTTAGACGAAAAATCTCCTCAGAAAGTTCATTCCATAAGTTCAGAGCAGAAGCAGAAGTCGCAGAAGAGAACTCTCTCGAACCACACAAAATGCGACCATTTTGGTTGTAATAAATCTAAGCTCTGCGGATTTAGAGTAGTAATGATTTATACATGTTCTTATATTTAATTTGTATGACGTTTCTAAGTGCTTTATAAAGTCCAAGGAATAAAGAAAAAAAAAATGTGTGAAGATGAATTTTCAGTATATTTCAAGCAGTGGCAAAAAGACTCGAAATTTCAAAAAAAATATCACACAAATTAATAATAGCAATTTGTTGCAAGTACTGCGAGCTGTACAGCAATAGGAGTTAGTTACGAGAGAGGTCGAAAGATCAACTCCTTAATATAATATCGTCTTGTATTTATGTATGTACGAAGTATCGAAATATGAAGTGAGTCGGTGCCCGTATTTTATGCTGAAGTATCTGTACATATTGATGTCAGGATTGGCAGTTAGATAACATCCGCTACAATTATAATGTAGGCATTAGGGACGGTAACCGTTGACTAGAGTCGCGGGAGCAATCAGCGCCGCGGCGCGCACACACACGAGCCGCGAGACGAGACAGGCGGGGCGAGGTTTCCGCTCCATTACGCGCGGCACAGGATTTAATTTATCTTAAACGCGAGCATAATGACGCAATCGACGTTAATTAAAATGTCTCAACAGGCCCGAATCTCGTTCCATTATAAATGAGAGCGGGACAGGCGCCGGCCGCGGCGGCGGGAGTGAGCCGCTACGTTTGGGAATGTGACGTTTGCGTTGTCTACTCTGTTTTAAATAATGTCTTCCTTACGTCGTTACAGTTTTCGACTGCTGAATATCTATTTAGAGATGTATCGTTTGTATTCATAAGATCTATGCACTAAATTGTATATAATACAGTTTATAAAACTTTAACATGGTATACAAGGGTGCATTGAAACATTGAGTCCCTGAAATGAATCCGTGAAATAGTGCACATTCACGGCTATGCTGATTATAAACTGCAATATTAGATGCAATATAAAACTTGTAATTCAAACATCAATGTATTTTATACCTATATAATAATGCATTATACACGACAATAATATAGATCGATGTTAATTAATAGCTATTACAGCGAAAACTAGAGCATTACGTGTTACGACGTAGACGACATGTTGTGCTCGTCTGAGGAATACCGCAGACTAGAAACTATCTTGAGTTCAAGCGTCCTGAGTTAGTTCCTGTGACTCAATACAAAGAACATGGAATGCTCGAACGCGTGACCTTCTCTCGTCTGCGCGCTCTCGTGCGTTTGGCCGACGATTCAACACGCTTCAGCAAGCGGAAACCATTGTTGTTGAAAGATAATAAGTGCGACAGGTCGACAATCTGATTGTGAAGCCATAATGACGTCTTCGATCGCTCGACGAAGCGTCGCGTCGGCGCATTGTATTATTCGGCCCAGTGAACTCGTGATCGCCAAATATCGACATAATTTGTTTTGAATCTATGAACGTTACGTTTTTGGGATCATAGGCTTTTCAATATCAATAGTCAATATCTTTAATATTATTTGAATAGTTAGTGTCGTTAGTGAGGAATGAAATGGAGTTCTTCATACTGCCATAGTGATGAGGGTACGCCCGCGGGAGCCTCATGATATGTGAACAGTATTTTTTGAGTACACGCAATAACCTGAATATTTTAAAATGTGTTATTTTGGGGATTGGTTCAGTATCGATAACTGAACAATGTTTGTTTGAACTATGGAACAAATTCTGAAATAACGCATCAAATATGAACGACATTTTTTTTCATGGTTCCCATAACTGAATATGTTTAATAATTTCACTACTTACAGAATAGCTCTGTTATGTATGATAGGTGTATGCATATAGGTCACTGCCGTCGAGCCGTTATCCCTAACCGCCTATGGATTACGCTCGTTCCTTATTAACGCCCACCTTCACAATATTTAACGGTACAGTTAGAGTTTAACCATGTTTAGTTTTACGACATGAATAAAATGCATCTTTGTTCGCGTTACTAAGTCCAGGCGGAGTAGCGCTGTGAAACCAACGCATAAAATAAACTGAGCTCTGCAAAGTGTCGCACGTGAAATGCTGATCGTGCAAATGGTGAGAACATCTCTAAATAACCAATTATTTCAATAGATCTATAAATAAACTATAATCAATAAATTTTCGTGAGTATAATAAAATGAATTAAATATTAATAAACATTCCTGACAGCGTCATCACAGATTACATAGCTTGTACTTGGTAGGTACTTTTTATATTATACTATACTACGTCGGGTGGCAGACAAGCATACGGTCCACCTGATGTGAAGCAGTTTCCGCAGCCATATTAACGCTCGCAACATGAAATATCGCTCGCGCGCCGCCACACCCGCTGCCAACGCAGCAATTTGTTCCTTCCTGGTGAACTCACTGCCTCGCAGGAATACAACAGCCCTCAAGGGAATTGTTATATGGCTGCGGAATTCTATGAGGTGGAGGTAATTCCGTAGTCGGGCATCTTACAAATACGCTGTACCCTACCCGTCTTATGCCGGAGCCTCTTTCGCTAATCGGCAGGGTGCAACACGTGCAGGTGAGGCTTTGGCTATAAAGACCGTAGTAAGCCCCATAACATAATACAACTGATACTTAAATACTTTCTTTTTGTAAATACATGCTACATATACATAGAAAACACTCAGGCCAAGACAAAGAAAAATGTGCATGCACACAATGTTTTGTCTTGTGCGGGGATCGAACCCGCGACCCCCTGTGTTAAGTAGCTATTGCTAGCCAAACGACCACCAGTCTCTTCGAAAATGAATCTATATTTGTAGAGAATTTTGCCAATACACAGATATTCTTAGAACACAGGCTACTAACACAGCTGTCAGCTGTTGCCAGCCTCATGCAGATATTTTTAGCGTGGAGAATGTCGTGTCCTTGTATGCGCACGTTTGGTCGGCGGGAGGCACGTCGCCAGCAGACGGCTCGCCGCCTCCGCGCCGGGCTCCCTCTGTTTATACAACACATTAGTGTCCGCCGCCGGCGCTCGCGTCTAATGACAATTAAGGCGACAAAGAAAATAGACCACGGCGACCGGAAATTGGTTTCTCTCGCGGATGGACACTGTCGCCGGCATGTTTTAGGTTGTATCGGCAGCTACAGTACATTCGCATAGAATTTAAGATCGATCGAATAGAAAATCTAAAATCGAGCAAGTTGACATGGCACAGTCAAACTGTGTAGTTCGCAGAACCACCGGCTTTTGCAGCAGGAAACTTTTCGAGTGTCGACAACGGACTAGTAAACTCAGCGTAAACCTGACAAACGGGCCGAATTTTTCGGCTGAGATGCACCGAGCATTTTTGATAAATTTTTAAAGTTTGAGATGGGTAAAAAATGTTAAACTCGCGTCAGGACACGTGACCTGATCGAAAATTCGTAAGACAGAGGGAGAGTAGACCGCCGGCGCAGCGTAGGAGAGGAAGTAATATACCTCTCTCTTTCCACCGCGTGGCGAAAATGTATGCCTGCTCTACCTATTTATTTTTAATGTTTGTGTACGATAGCGCAATAAATGAATATTTTACCACATAAATGATAGTATGTACTTTCATTATGAATTATTCCCTAACCATTCCAAAATATTAAAAAATGCACAACGTTAATGTTCAAGTTTTCACTTCTGCCGGCACTCCCGGAGTGCAACCTGTTATTTGGAGGTCTGTGCGATTTTTTTTTCTTTTTTTTATATCACATCATGTGGCAGACAAGCATACGGCCCTCCTGATGTGAAGCGGTTACCGCAGCCATATTAACGCTCGTATTAAAAATCGTTCGCGCGTCGCCACCCCCGCTGCCAACCCAGCATCTCCTTCCTTTCTGGTGACCTCACTCCCTCACAGGAACACAACAACCCTCAAGGGAATTGTTATTTGGCTGCGGTATTCTGTGAGGCGGAGGTACATTCTCTGTCATAATTGCGCTCCCTATTTCTCTTTTCGCCTATAATCTTTCGTCGATTGTCGTAAGCGGGTGTAACATGACTGAAAATTTTATTTTTCAGGGAGCCGATGGATAATGAGTAAACAGCATAAAACCTATAATAGAAGTGTACAGGAGAGGTCTGTGTTCGGTAGTGGACGCCTTCTTCTGAAATAATACTTGCTCCAGCCCTCCTGATGTGGCAGAGAAGTGAGAGAAGTGACACGAGTCGCTAGCGACGTGGTGTGCGTGTCGTGACGCGACCGACTTGATCGCGGCGCGGCGCCCGCGAGACATTTTGCTGCATTTTATGATGCGTTATTTTTCAGCAGGATTTTTTTAAATAAAAATCAAATTATTACACATTCATAAACAAGGTGTACTAGTTCGCATTTGAGACAAAAATCGCAGTTCATAAATTATAGACGAATGGACAATCGCTTTGTACTATTTCTTAATAAAATATTCACAATGTGTGACAGAGCGTGGCCTGACGAGATACGAAATTTATATACCTACCATTGTCGCAAATGGAGGAAATGGAGCATAATTCGTAGGTGAAATTGTATTTTTACGATTATGACAGTTCGCGGTGGGACGACCGCCGCGGGCCGAGCGAGCGGTGCGAGGCATTTTAATCGATATCGGCGGATGAGGGGAATTTATGTCGGACTTTGATTTCAATAGTCGTTTCGATAATTGGCGGTATTTGCACAAATAAATGCTGTATGATTTCACGTTTTTAACGTAACCACTCAGCTAGTAGTGCACGATGATTTCGTTAAGTTACGTTCGAAGTGATGGGATGTATTTTACAGATTTTTTTTAAAATTCAGTGCTCGTAACTTGTATTTTACGCCGTGTGGTTTCCGACAGACTAGAATAGAATCACTCCGTCTCTTCCCGTGGATGTCGTGCAAGGCGACTAAGGGAAATAATTTACCAAACATGCAAACATCGATCAGGCCTCCCCAACCCGTTCGGTCAGCGTGTGGAGTGTAGGCCAATTCCTCCTTCTGTCTGGGACGGACGAGAGAGGGTCGTGCTCCTGTACTAGAGACTAAAATGACCTGATGATGAACTTGTATTTTTACACATGTATATGACAAACAGGCAAACGACCTGCACGATGCAATGCTGCTAATAGAATACAAGGACTAACGCGTACGTGTTGCCATATCCGTTCCCAAACAAAACATTCTTAGATTTTTCCGGCGAATTTTCTTATTAGGCAGGAAAAAAAATATGAAAGCTAAAGACGGAATTATATGATTTTATGCTTTTAGGCAGCATTTGAATCAACTAATGTCCCACTGCTGGGACGTATTCTATCCCTGGTAGGGAGACCCGTAGGCCACCCTTCAATCAAAAAAGAGTTTAGAGCATACTCCTCCCGCTGCTGGTCCGCGGGTCGGCGCAGGCTATGTGTGTATTATTATGTGTTCAGTAAAATAGAGCAACTCCAGTAGGGGTGTCTCTAATCGATTCAGATGTATGCTTCTGACTTTACTCTCCGAGTTCCGACTGTTCACAAAGCAGGGCTCGGTGCGCTTTGTGTTACACCTTTATTTAGCAGCGCTCCAATTTTTTATTCATCTCCGACCGAACGCTGTAAATTATATGAATAATAGAGCGGCGCGCGATTGCCCGCGCGAACTGCCGCTCGCAGTAAATTCCCCTTTAATACTTCGATCGCGCCGCGTCGGTGCTCGCCGCGAGTGTACAGCGGCCTTAATGGAAGAGCGGCGAGCGTCTCAGCAGGCTCGGCGTTCGACATTGTGGCATAACCGTTTTATGTCGCCGTCGCAACTCAGCCTTTTCCTCGTTTGATACCAGGACATGGCGCTTGTTTTTCTGTGTATTACGGTGTCATCAAAATTGGTGCTAAAAAAGTTTAATCAATGGACGAATGAAGGAATTTCCAAACCAGCCAGCTGGTGATGGAAATTATGAAAATTATTTTGTACCTACTATCCTAAATCCTGTTAGAAATCTCCGAGTATTTGTGCCTTGCAGTTTCACTCGCCCTTTCAACTCGTCTTCTTTACTCGTAATTGTCGTATCGAGAAGTTCAATAATCTATACCTATCTCAAAAATTGGGCTATTAAAGGAAAAAAATGTCTGGCAGCTACAGAGATTAGCGCATTCAGAAATCACAAATTCGTCGCTTTATTACATATTTTGAATAGATTAGCTTCTGAAAGTTTCCAAAAACCCTTTATAAGTGGATGTTGTAATAGCGACATGTACACTTCAGCCTGAATCGTCCAGTGACTTGAGCTGTCTAAACACATTATAAAAAAAATCTAACTCCTAAACTCAGCAGCATGAGATATGCATTTAATGTCAGTTAAACAGACCTCCAGTCCCTCCAGACCTTGAAATACTGTCACATTCGTTTTTAAATTTACAGAATATTTCAAACCCAATAAAATGGTATAACTTATGTAATTTCTCCGCGTATTTTTACAATATGTTTCTCGCGCACTGACCGCCGGCGGTCGGTAATTATCAGATACGTACCCGAGTCACGGCCGCCCGTAATCGGCGATTCTTTATAGGAACCGCCTCCGTCGATAATGCACGACTCTGCATGCATGGGCGAATATACGACAGTAAATACCTATCATACATACGAAAAATTGGATATTACATTTAATATACTAATCTACATAAAAAAATATGAATAAAAAAATTCTGAAAAATCTATCCGCCCCACCTACCGTTCTGAGAACGAGGGAAGTTTACCTTTCTGCATAGCAACACCTGCTTAGGAAGCAATATTCTTAGGAATAATAAAGTTAGATACTATGTAATATGTACCTGTGGGGAATAAGGATAAGGAGAGATGAATGTTATTTTTAGGGTTCCGTACCTCAAAAGAAAAAACGGAACCCTTATAAGATCACTTTGTTGTCCGTCTGTCTGTCTGTCTGTCTGTCTGTCAAGAATTTCTACATCGAGAATGCGTGGAGGTATCAAGCTGAAATTTGAACTGTATACTCAGGTCTATGGTCCCATGAAGTTGTAAAATAATCAAACTGCTAAGTTTACGTAAAAAAAAGTTATGGCCGTTTATTCAGCAAAAAACGCATATTTCGACATTCTCAAGGGAATCAAAACCTATAGGGTACTTCCCGTTGACCTAGAACTATGAAATTTGGCAAGTAACATCGTTATAGACTACAAGTACAGGAATAAATCTCAAAACTATACATTTGTAAATAGATCTTAAAAAATAGGGGGTCTATATTTTTTATAGGCTGTCGAAATTTCAAATTGAAACTACTAGTTCAAATGGGGTATCATATGAAAGGGATTGATGTACACATTGCAAAATATATTATTTTTATTTTTTTCGACGCATTATTTCTTATTTATAATGAAAAATATCAAATTTAATATTGATACTACGTACGGAACCCTCGGTGGGCGAGTCCGACTCGCACTTGTCCGGTTTTTTTATTTAAGCATTTAGACCACCAGTAGTTCCTAATTAGTATTTCCCGCGCACCACTTCGGTAAAAATCTTAAAGTCGCGTACCCTTTGTTATATTGTTTTTTATGTACGTACCTATTTATTTCCGACTGACTGAATTAAGAAATTGACGCGTGTACCTTTTCAGGAAACTTTGTCTTCGGGAGTACGTATTTTATAGTGTAAGGCAACTCAATCAACTTTAAAAATTAGTACAAACAGAACGAAGAAAAAGAAAATCCCGGGCGTGATGGATCGGTCGCTTATTGAGACGTGTATACTGTTAGCTGTAACATATTTCAGTAGGTAGTCCCAGCTCAGCGGACTGCGTCCGTTAAAACTGTGTAAAGTAGTTTGATTTATTGCTCAATCAATTACATACTCCCACGGTCGATTTGCAGCGAGTGCAGCCGAGAGATGAGTGGTATTTCCACGTTTCTTGCAAAAAGTAGACGCAGAGACATGGTAAAAGAAAAAAAAATAAAGGAAAGTACGCAGCAGAAGGTATAATAAATTGTACTTATGGACGTATATACTTAAGTATAAAAGTATATAATGGTATTTTCAATTCTTTATTTCATCTTAAATGTATGCAGTGCGTGTCTTTTCTAAATACAAAGGTACATTTCATATAGGGTCACTATGGACACTGTTGGACACCGCAACAAGAGAGAGGTCGACTTGATTTAGTAATTTATATTACATTATTATAATTAATTTAAATTATTGTATTATATTATATTATTTATATTATAAATATATAATAATAAACAGCCACGGTAGTACTGGAGATACGAGCGGTAACGAGCGGGGACGATAACGTTTTTGTCTATGATGTCCAATGTGATGGTTTGCCTCTCTAGTAGTATAATAAATTATGAAGGTTTTAATTCATACATCTAAATAAAATTGAAGAGTATATTTTGTTTGTCCGAAATAATCATCATCATCTTCAGAATGGCTAATTTCATTTTAATGGGATTTTTATTGGAAGATAAAGGAGTGTATAGAGCTACATAAACGGTATTTTTTGTCCCAGAAATATTTGACGTACAGACATGAAAATTAAAAAAAAAAACCTTTATTTCAACTCAAAAAATTAACCACTGGAACACGATAAAGTAGATAACAATTCACAACCGGCAAATAAAATACCTGATTTATTTCAAACAACAAGTGCCTTGTATTTAGAAAGTATGGTCGATTCAGAGAACGTTATTGTAACCTAGTTCACGATATATCGCCTTTGCTAAAAATAGCGTTTGATAAACAATATTATTTTATTAGTTGCGCAGCGTTATTGCACATTACTTGTAGAGAGCGGGCCCCCAGGGCCGCGGAGCCTCCGGCCACATTCCCTGAAAACAATTTTACAATATTTTCCTCATATTTTATCTCACACAAAGGATTCAGCGTTCAAATTCAATTATTTATTTGTGTAAGATAATGGTATTTATAACAGCAAACTCGTCGACATACAATAACAGGCAATACTGCGAAAGTTCGTATCGTGGTGTAGAGTCCGTACTTACATATCCGTACTAATATTATAAATGTGAACGTGTGTTTGTTTATTTATATTGAAAATGGGACAAACATCTTATTTTCACGGGAACTTAAAAGGTTTTATTAAAATAATGGACCACGCGGACTTAGCTGCGGAAAACATTTAGTATAAATACAAAAAAACCTGCGGCCTGTTAGTTTCAAAGACAATATAGTATTTTTACGTCATTATACTAGCTCCCAACACGTTTGGTTTCAGAAGTACATAGTAGCAAAATGTACCAAAACGACCGTTTTCAGCACTTTTCGCCAAAGAGGCGCTAATTTTTCAGTAGGACTTTATGTAGATGGTATTGCAATGAAGTTAGTATAAGTGTGGCATTAGCTTGCAGACCGTAATGCTTTCAGGACCTGGCGCCGCGTACTGCTATGACTGCTACGTCACCTCGTAGCACCGCCGCTTCGGACCATCTTATTATCGTTACCGTAGTATTTCGATCTGCAAGCTGCTGCACTATTATATGTGTAGAACTAAACTTGAACTAGTCGACGTGAGTCGACCTGGCGCTGGTGGACTGTAAGCATGGTCGTGATGGGACGGATTGAGATGGATTGCGTTTGTTTTACGCATTGTAACTATAGATAGAGCTCTGCTTCATGGTGCTCTACTATAAAGCCGATTGATATCTCTTTTTATACAGCCAATCAAAGTTCAGTTTAGACTGTGTTTACCTTGTTGAGATCTTAAAGCCTTCTTCAATCATACGTCGTACGCGTTTTTATCATCATCTTTTGAACGGGGTGTACTCAAAAGGTGATGACGACGTTGCGCCGCCAGTTTTGCCAATAATCAGTTATTTTCGTTTTGCTACGAGGCTCCGTCTCATTGCCACGCGTCCTTATTGTCGATGGAGTTATTAATACTATGTAGTTTATTTACGTTTTTTTTATTACGTAGAAATCGTATGTTAAACTCTCGATGGCCCAATCAAGTTAATTACAACTCTACTGGTGCTATGAATTTATTTACTGCATGCTGCGTTTGAACCCGATTTCGATTTGAACCTTTTCCAACATCCTCACTAGTAGCGCCATCTATTTTCTAATTCGTTATTTTTTTTGGAAAGCTTCGGCAAATTTTCATAGCACAGATACCCTAATGATTGAAGACTAAGGTCTTCAACCAGTGCGTTTGCCCGCTATTACCTATAGTGCAGAAACTTGAACACTGGCCGACGGGCTAGCCCACAGACTAAAGATCGCGCATCGAGGAATGGAGAGGGCTACATTCGCGGTTTCTCTTAGAGATCGAATTCGAAATTATAAAAAGCGACGGAGAAACAAATTTGTCGACATAGCCTTCAGAGTTCGCAGGATCAAGTGTCGGCAGAAGAAAAGGGCTATAAGTTTTTTTTTTAATTCGGACAAATAAGCTTAAAATTAAAATTGTCCTCGAAGGTCACGACGAGAATCTTGGGGATGAGATTTATCTAAGAATCGACCTGTAGGTTGAAGATGAGATAAAAGTATCCGAGGACCCAACATGTATTCTTTAAACGTTTAAATAAGAAAAAGCTGCTTGATTGTAAGGCAAGTTCGGCACCAGCAAAGAATTCAGTACAATGTGGAATTCCAGTACTGAGTCGGAGCCCAAGGTCGCCGCGCGGGGAGCGGCGGGTGAAGGGCAGCGGGCCTTTACCGGAGGCATTTTCAGGGATTCGCGTCACGCACCGCCGCGGATTCATTTCACGAGCGGCCTTTTTATAATTTAATCTTATGCCTTGTTACAATCAAAATGATATAAGGCCACGCTTCGCGAAATTCATGAGGGAGTGTGTCGCTACCCGTGTGATGTACCTTTTCGTTCCAACAAGTAATTTCTCGATCGACCATAATTCCACGCTTAGGGTTACCAGAATTGAATATGACGTTTCTAAAAAAATCCAAACTTTTTAATAATTTTCAAGACATTTTGGATTGATTATGTAAGTTTGTTTTTTAAAATTATAATAAATTAAATATATTGTTTGATTGTTAACTATTTTAATAATTCTATCATTACCCGTTTCAAAATGTTTGTAAAGGCAATTTATTCTTGTTTTTCTGGCAGGAGACCAAATTAGCGGAGATGTTAGGAAAATTATAAATCATTTCTACCTTGCCCGCCCCTCTCCTACACATACATACACATGTAGCATATTTATTCGACAATTTACCGCACGAAATATGTTCCGTTGTTATTTTTTATTCAGCCGATACCAATATTAGTAAATAACCTCGAACCCTAGAAAGCATTAAAACCTCTGAGCCGCGCTCTGTACATCACATGATCCTGAATAGTCTTCTCCCGGCGCGGACATTGTAGCCGCAACACTGAAAACCGGTCAAAAACCAAACAAACTGGCGGTCGCCAACAATATCCTCTATTTTATTTAATCCATTAGGGAATGAAATTTGCTAAAATCTATGCGATAGATTTTTTCTTTGTCTTTCAAATTTGATGAATTACACACGATGTGTAAATTTTCATTAAAATCTATGAAATAGTTTCGAAGTTTGTCTCGGACAAACATTATGGCAGGAAGTTAATGAAAATATAATTTTTAACTTTACCAGTACCGTGTCATTAAAAACGACGCTGTGAACACGCCCCCGCAGTGCTTTGTTCTATTACTTCAGCCGAGTGCTGAACCGATATGTTCGTAGTAATAAAGCTCCTTTTGGCCCGCACGTCGCTTCCTCTCACTCTTTCACCAGTCAGATTTGTGGTGCGGACGAGGGACTTCTGTCCGTGGACTTTGTCGTCCGCGAAAATACACAGACTGCAGCTGCAGCCCTTTTATAGGACGAGACAAGTCGTATTGCATTTTGATGTCGCAATTCCTGTGTACTGGACCAAAAAGACAATTTAGAAACCCCCGCAGGATACCGGGATATGCACGTAGTAAGTCGCGGGCAAAAGCTACAGTTACGTATGTGATAGGGAATAAGTGCAACCAACAAATGCGATGCAACATTAAACATTTAATCGATTCGATGTCCGTAACAAATTTTTCGAGTTGTGTAACTAAGTTCTGTTAGCGGTTTTAACAACATAATTAAAGTATAAAAGTATTATACATTATGCAAATTGCATTCAAATAACTAGAGTCGTTATGCATGAACGTACAATCCGCACTCCGCCAACCCGCAGTTGAGCAGCGTGGTGGAGTACGTTCTAAATCCTTCCGATTGAAGGGAGACCAGTATCCCAACAGTGGGACAATCATGGGTTGATGTCGTGAACGTGATTTTATTTACTTTTATATGTTAGTAGGATTATTAAAGAAGATAGATTATTTTTGGCCTATGTTTATAATCTTGCAGATTGTAGGGAAGTTTCGAGTAGCGTGTCCAAAGAAATATGCCCCGAAATATTTAAAAATCTGTCTGTGTATATCCCATAGTCTCCAAGTAACTTCGGCCAATTAGTTTGTATCGAAAGACAAACTTCGCTGACAGGTTGATACTGCGGACGGCTTACAGCTAGCCTGTAATGTTATGATGACTTCTGGTACTCGGAGCAACATTTTTACACCGCTAGGAGCCGGCGCCCGCCGCGGCCTCGTCTCGTGCGCGCTCCGCAGTAATCACTCACGCGGCGCGGCGGCCGTGTTCTCGCCTTAATCTTACTGTATTTGTTTCGCTAATGGATTGTGCGCGTATGTTTATTGCGGGCGAGGGCTCGTTGAATTAATAAACAGGAGCACATCTTTTATTCAGACAATGCCGCGGTAATGGACTCTGTGGTGAGCTCGTGTGATGCTACGTTTGTTGTCAGTGGTCGGACGCCGTAATAACCGAGAGATATTAGTGTAGTAACTCTGCTTATAGTTCTCTCTCACGAGGCGTTCGTTAGGTTTTTTCACATCTCATGCTTGTAAAGAGGTTTATGTTTTGGTGTCATTAGATAACGGTGACGTTTCGTACAGTTGTGTCTCAAAGGAATTGTGCATAAAAATACCCACTTCTAAGAGCTTAAAACTGCACATAGCCGGATAATTAATAAGAGCTTTAATTGCATTATGTTTAAATTATGTTAAAAAAACCTCTGTAAATTTTATGTCAAAATGTGTACGTTATATACACTGGGCCGCAATGAAAGCGGGTCGGTAACAAAAACATCAATTTTTGAAATCGTCTTTATTTATTATTTATGGTTTTAATACAATCACCAAAAAGAAATAAAAAGATTTTACTTCTGCCTATATTTGTAAGGAAATAAACTTTAATTCAGTATTTATTTCATAGAGCTAGCTAAAATATTTTGGAAGTTATTGATGTTTTGTTACCGACCTGATTTCATTGCGGCCCAGTGTATATGTATACGAATTTCTTTCGCTATCGGAGAGACCAGAGTATAATATAATTCCGTGATAAGGCCCATTCAATCTATATTTAACGAATTATTGTATATTCCGAGCCGGTCGTAGGCGGCCGGTCGGTCGGCTCTTGTATAGAATGGGTTATTTTTGCCCTTTTAATATAAATTTATTATTTGTATACATATACTCGTATTGGATAGGAGTATTTATCACGATGTAACGTGTAACGAGGGCAGTTTAACGAGATACGAGATTTTATTGCATAATTGGTGATAGGGGTCGTCGCAGGCCCGGCCCGCGCCCGTCTCGCTCCCGCCGCGTGTGACGACCGCCCTGTGTAGTATGCAAACACTGGCCCCGCGCGGGGGCGGCGGCGCGCTCGGACAATACGAATTCTTGTCACGCGTTCTCATTTGGGATTTTTAGGATTCAATCTAAAAAGGTAAAAACGGGACCCACAATTACTATGCTTAGTTGGTTTCCAGCGGACATAGGTGGGTACTTAAGTCGTACGTACTTTACGGTTTTGGAAAATTGTGGCGCTGTTAGGCGAGGCCCGAATATTAATGCTACGGTGGAGCGTTGCGAGGACTCGTCGCAACGTTTATGGATCCTGCGTCAGCCTCGTAACGGAGGACGATAAGATTTACTGTTGATTCGACGCGTTACTGTCGGTGCGTGACGGCTGCTACCTCGTGGTTACGACTGACGTCCACTTACGGTTACTGGCTCCTGCTAAACGAGCGTCGTGAAGGACTGAACATTGAGTCAGCAAACTTCTCTTGGACAACTACATCGTCTTATACCAAACCAATAGTGTAAGTAATAGAACTTAGGTAACACAGTCCGTGTATGTACAGATACACTCGTACGAACCGGGCCCTCATATATATATTCCATTTTTAGGGTTCCGAACCTCAAAAGAAAAAACGGAACCCTTATAAGATCACTTTGTTGTCCGTCTGTCTGTCTGTCTGTCTGTCTGTCTGTCTGTCAAGAATTTCTACGTCGAGAATGCGTGAAGGTATCAAGCTGAATTTTGAACTGTATACTCAGGTCTACGGTCCCATGAAGTTAAAAAAAAATCAAACTGCTAAGTTTACGTAGAAAAAAGTTACGGCCGTTTATTCAGCAAAAAACGCATATCGCGACACACTCAAGGGAATCAAAACCTATAGGGTACTTCCCGTTGACCTAGAACTATGAAATTTGGCAAGTAACATCGTTATAGACTACAAGTACAGGAATAAATCTCAAAACTATACATTTGTAAATAGATCTTAAAAAATAGGGGGTCTATATTTTAATAGGGTGTCGAAATTTCAAATTGAAACTACTAGTTCAAATGGGGTATCATATGAAAGGGCTTGATGTACACATTGCAAAATATATTTTATTTATTTTTTTCGACGCATTATTTCTTATTTATAATGAAAAATATCAAATTTAATAATGTTACTACGTACCTACGGAACCCTCGGTGGGCGAGTCCGACTCGCACTTGTCCGGTTTTTTTTTTTGTTTAATACTTTGCACATATTAGCACACCACAAAAATTTACGAGTATCAACTCTTTCGTAAGTAAATGGTTATTATTTTATTAGTATTTACCTATGCGTTGACGTATTATTTTACGAATTTTAATTTATAGAGAGAATGCTCTTCGGAATAGAGAATGCCCTTAGTCCATTACAATATAACGACCTTGACATGGGAATGGCCAAAATGACGGGTATTACCAATAAGCGTTAAAAAATCCTTATTTATGCTCAAAAACTCGGCATTTATGAGGCGTTTATGACCGCTCGTTGGGGATTTATCCAAAATGCCTGCCTGGCATTCTGCCCATCTTTGCCTTGACAGGCCTTTGTAAATTTCATGTTAAATTTAACTATTAATTTGAGAGTGCTAACCGAAACATTTATTTATTTGAAACTTTATCGACCGCAGCAAATTGGTGCAAACAGCGGACTTAATGCTATAAATATATTTTTCAACTCGCTTTCATTCGGATTCGCAAAATTCGGTTATGACTATATGTATATTTTTTTATACAACTAAGAGGAAAACAAACACTTGATGGTAAGCAGTATATCAAATTAGATTGAATATGCTTAATAATAATTACACATATAACTTGTTTTGTTTGTGTTGGAATTTGGCCTAAATAATTAATTATTATAGCCTAGCAAATAATAGGTTAAGAAAATCCACAATATTTGCTAATGTCCTGTGAAAGGCTGTTTGATTATTCCAGTTCGTCGTTGCAAATATCGCTCGACATAATTCAATACATATTTAATTACAAAGCTTTTACACGGAATAAATTGATTTTAAAGTTTCAGTTTGTATATTAAATGAATATTGGAATATATTTATTGGGTGAGTGATTTTTAATTACACCATTAATTTAATTCACAGCTAACAACAATAACAATTTACCCAGTAATACGATTAAATGAACATATTTAGGGAATTATTACGCGAGAGCTGTATGTAACCGCATGTGTAATATTACATTATGAAATAAACAATACGGAAATTAACGAAGATTTGTTTTGTTAAAGATTATGAATGTAATTATATTGTTGAAGATCTGAAGAATATGTACATTACATATGACACCGATATGGTAAGAATCAATCAACCTCGCTTACAAACAATAAGTATAAATAAGTTTCACTCAAGTATTACACACTTGTGTCATCATAATATCACTACACATTATAAAACAAAGTTCCAGTTACGGTTGTCTGTCTGTCTGAATGCGGTAAACGCAAAAACAACTAAACGGAGACTACAGTGTGGGGTTTTTCAAGTAGGGCCTTAAGGGATTTTTGCAGGGTCGGCAACGCGTGAATGGTGCCTCAGACACCTGAGGCACCATTCACGCGTTGCCGACCAAGACGTTGGACCAAGCGTCCATAGAATACGATGACTGCTTTTCATCAGGCGGATAGTATGCTTGCTTGGACACAAGTGTTATAAAAAAACTGTTTTTTTTATACCACTAAAGTGGCAAACAAGCATACGGCCCGCCTGAAGGAAAGCAGTTACCGTAGCCTATGAACGCCTATAACACCAGAGGCATCACACGCGCGTTGCCGACCCTGTAAAAACCTCTTCACGCTCTTTTTGAAGAACCCCATGCTGTAGTCTCCTGAGAAAACCTCGACAGGCAGTTCATTCCACAGCTTGACAGTACGCGGGAGAAAGAAAACTTCTCTGGAACTGCACGGTACGCGACCACTTAGGCTCCAATGTGTGAGGATGAATTCCCTGTCGATGGCGAGCGGTGCGACTGTAGAAGGAGGCCTTGGGCACCATGTCAAACAACTCCTCTGAACACACCCCATTGTACAATCGGTAGAACACACAAAGGGACGCAAAATCTCTCCTCAGACTTAAAGGTTCTAAACCGTCTGTCAGTTTGGGATCGTCGACAATCCTCATAGCACGCCTCGGAATCGAGTCACAAGGTGCAAGCTGGTATCGTATTCGTACGGTTGTCACTAACAGACGGAGTGATTCATGAGGAACATTTAAATTATATAGAATTATATTATCTAACAATTATTTACCTAGTACTAAAAGCGGTCTCCGCCCGACCTCCGAGGGCGCTATCGCTCTGCTCGCCGCCGCTCACCGCCGGCGCGTGGCAGCGAGCGCGCGGCGAGCCTGTCGCACCACTTACCATATTTACGATAAACACGCGGCACTAATGCCCTGGCGCAAATATCCGTCGCCGCAACTGACTAACGACCCTACGCCGCACGGATAAAGTTTAATATCCCGCGCACACCCCGGCGGCCGACAGCCGGGGCGACCTAACTTGCCATAATGTTGACCGTAAACTAAGCAAGCGATAGTCGGAGTGTGGGCGCGACTGGACAAACAGACACCCAATCAATGTTGTGTGCGGTGCCAATAGTTGCACTAATATATGGGCGACCGGCGGCGAGCGGCGAGCGGCGAACGAGAGAATTACTGCAGCTACGAACGTCACAGAGTGTTTGTCTATTTTCATTCTTCTGAGGCGAGATCATTTTGTGGTGCAAGTGACGCATTTCCATCTTAATAGCCAAAGCCAGCCACCTGCACGGGGAGCAGACTTATGACTAGCGAATGAGGTTCTGGGTAAAGAGAGGTACGGCGAGTCAAGCCCGTCCGGGGAAGTACTTCCATCTCAGAGAAAAACATACAACAATTTTGCCGTAATCCTGCGAGTAAATGACTGCACCTGGCTTATGGCACCTGATATAACGCTATTGACGCTTACAATTACTTGTCCTTAAATCTCAGGACATCATTAATTCAGGTATTGTTATTTGGCTGCGGTCTGCTGTGAGGTGCAGGACCTTCCGCAGTCAAGTCTACAGGTTTACACCCTACAGGGTATGCTTGATGGTGTTGTTCCTCTTACATGCTAAAATTGTACGAAGTAAGCCACAACTTTTCTATGATTAATATTGTAAGAGATATAATGTGCCAGTGCTCTACCTCTCGCGCCGTCTCGTCCCGCCGCGCGCCGCCGCGGGGAACTCGTTCCGATAAGCTCATATCAATCGCTTCGGCGGCGTTTAATCAGATTCACCCGATTAAGTTGATCGCTGATCGCACTTTAACGGTCTCGGAGTAGAGGGCCACTTGACAATTCATTGATTGTATTCATCGACCTACCAATATTGTATTTACATTGGCCACAGACCTCGGAGTTTTCGCTACTATATCTGTGTGTGTGAGTGCACACACACAGCGGCTTTCGAAAAGATCAAATGTTTGAAAATTCTGAATTGGAAAATTTTGCAAATGCCTATGATCCCTATTGAGTATTTATGTATCTCTGTACGTGCAGGTATTATTAATTAAATTTACTTTCACAAAAGTACCCGGCCATATTCTAAGCTAAATTTAAAGTTGAGCTGTCTATTATTATTTTTTTGTTTACAAAAAAGTTACTGAAACGAGAAAGGTCCTTTTTTGGCCCCAACAACTTTTTTTGACAAATGACACTTGGCATCATTTTGCCACAGCTACTCAAACTAAGCAAAGCTTGTACTGTGGGTACTAAATGATATTATACTTACACTTTTTTTTTGTAAATACATACATAATAATACATAGAAAACACGCAGGCCAAGACAAACACACATGTTCATGCACACAAATGTTTGTCTTGTACGGGGATCGATTCCGCGACGTCGGAGTCAAAGTGGCCATTGCTAACCATTCGACCACCGAGCTCGTCGACTGTAACCGTAACTGTCGTGTTACAAGTCTGCCAAGTTATTAGAATCGCTTCACAGGCGAAAGTGTCTGTAATCTGCTGTCTCTCTCTGGACTGATGTTTATGAAGAGATAAAAAAATTATCATCAAAATCAAACAATTCTATGAAAATTCTTCTAAAATACATAAAAATACTAACAACACGCCTCGAGTCATCGATGTCACAAATATTAGTCTTGTTTGGTGTTAGTAAGTCTGTATATACTTTATTATCAAATTAAATTAACAACGTCATTAGTAAGGAGTCTACCAGCCTGTAACTTTTTCTGGCAAACTTATCATTTTGTTGATCTTATTATTTATCTCTTATAATACGTTTGTGTAATATGTATGTGTATATACAGATATGCAGTAAGCATATGTTTATTTAGTACGTTATTATTTAGATAAAATTTTAGTAGTTATTACGAACTTTGTAGATAATGCTAATAATATTAATTGGAATATCTTCAAAAATAAATAAATCTGCGCCTTGCTGTTGCTCGTATGTAAGTGGCAGGCCGTGCCCGCCCTGCGGCCCGCCCTCTCCACCGAATCGATAAGGTGAAACTATTCTGTGCTGTTGCCAAAACTTGTTCGTTCAATGAGCGTTATGTTCCAGTAAACATTATCGATAAGTGGAGTGAACTCTTTCCGGCCGTACTTGAAACTTTCTGCACGAGCCTGCGTATTCGGCCCACGTCCTGACTGGATATTGAGGAAACTTCCCGGTCCGGAGCGGGCGCCGTCCGGCGGCCGACGGCGATCAGCCGTACACTAGTACCGACTATTTGTGCTCCAATTTGTATTACCGGACTTAACGACAACATTATAGATGATTGCGGCAATTATAGTTGTTAACTGAAAATTGAAACTAGGTAGCGACATTCCTATAAGTTCTTGTTTTACCTTGCCGCAAATATAGCTCGCCCGATATGAAGGGTTGCCACCTAGAGCTTGCACCAGCAAGATTAGATGCATGTAACACAAGTATCTCTTACGAACTACCACCTCTATTAAATTTTGTGATGATATTTGACACATTTAATTCATTAATTTATTTACTAAGGTACACCAATAAGTTATACGATTACATTTAATATATTTTGTACAAATCTGAGCCCAGCATATAACCCAATTATAGGTGACAACTTTCACAAAAAAACTAACAAAATAAAAATTTCAAATCCAACAAATATAATAATAGATATCATATCATGCGTTGTTAACTCAACAATTTATAAGAAAATAATCAGAATCCCACAATAATTAACAAGCACTATGAAACGACTGCACGTTCCGTTTGAACTTTAAAAGTGTTTAAAAGTGTATCATGATTGTCTAGATCGGTGTTCCGTAAAGTGTGTGTCGCGGCACACTGGTGTACCGTGGGCATTAGTTGGAGTGCCTCGGAAAAATAAGGCTATGTCATATGTAAAGTTAAACAGACAGACGGAAGAAAAATACTTATACAAATAAAAACTAATTTTTCATTTATGGTGTACCTCCAAAAATGTTCGTTTTCCTACATGTACCTTCAACACAAAAAGTTTGCGGAACACTGGTCTACATGGTCATGGTCACATGAGTTGCTGTTTTAATTTTAGTTTGAATTGCTTGGAAGTAATCTTAGATGGAGTTTAAAATACTAAAACTACAACTGCTATTACTAATTCGTAGTCTGGGCACAAATTATAATTTAAGCTCTACACATTATGTATGTACACGTAGCTCGCGTCGTTCATGTAATCTTTCAGCTAGGAAACTTTCATAGAGCGCACAATACATAAAGGTACCTGTGCAAGAATGTAGGAAAAACATTAGCTTGGATGTGTGCTCTCGAGTGTAGCGGTGGAGCGGGGTGTAGAGCGGGGGGGGGGGGGGGGGAGCCCCGGGCGAGTCGGTCTTGTGATTAATTAGAAACAATGCGAGCGAATGTAAGGCGAACAAAGGCCGTAATCCCGGCCCCAGTACCGCGGCCCGCGCCGCCCGCACGAGGTTTATACGCTGCACTCCTCAATGTACTCAAAACAAAAGCTGATACGAGCACGTTCGGGGCGCGGTGATTTAACAAGGGAGCGAGCGGTAAATAAGACGCGCGGTTGGCGTGCGGCGGCGCACTAACCGCTAATGCCGCCATAACTCACCGGCAACCACCGCGGCCGCAGGCCCGCAATTTTTCTAACAATTTACATAGCATTAGAGCCGCCCCCGTATTAACACATAACGTATCGGCCGTCGGTCATTACGGCCCCAGGCTATGGCCGACAACGGATGTTGAATAATTCACGTCGTTTATTACTCACAAACACGTACAATATACAGCCGACGGAGCGACACACTCTGGACTGTGCAGCGAGCTCTCTATTTATTTAGTCGTTACCTGTTCTTCACGTCCCTCCGTACGTTGTGATCCCTCCGTCTGCACAGAGACGCAGATGGCGGACAAATTACTTGACAAAGTGATTAGACATGTGATAAACTGCACTACGAGTGTAGTATTAAGTAATAATCTGTGACTGCGCTGAAGATTATGGAATTAAAGGGATCATGGCCAGTCCGTTTTACGGCTTTAGATTATTCGACGTCATAGTACGTATTTGATTGTATATAGATTTTAAGTAACCTAGACGATGAAGGTGTCTCGTATTTTTTATTTTATTGACCCCGACTATAATAAGATACCTAATGACATAAAAACTCTTAATTACAATTTATTTAAACGCAAACTATGTGACTGGCTCAAGAAATATTTTTTTTATAATATTAAAGATTTGACCGAAAATATAAAAAATAAGTTAGAATGGCTGGCCAATATCTCGGCCAGAGGATTAGCATTGCCATTCAACGTGGCAATGCTGCCAGCCTTTTGGGCACTTTTCAAGTGGGTAACGAATTGGCGGGGCTTCATTATTTATAGTTATTTATTTCTAAGTTATATTTAAGTAGGTATTTTATTTATAAGTTATTTGTATATTATTAAATGTTTAAAATAAATAAAAAATTCATAAGATTAGTTAGAATGTATATGAATATTTGTATGTTTTAAATTTCAATATATCATTGACGAATGGTATATATAATTAATTGGAGATATATGTTTTAGTGACTACATACTTAAATTATTGTCAATGTCAATCAACATAATTTTGCATGCTAAGTTGTATTAGCTAAACACGCGCACATTTCACGATGCACCACCTTTACACCATGTTTTAAGCAATAAATTAATCGTATTAAACTGTATTATATTAAATTCAAGGTCACGAGTTCGATTGCCGCACATGACAAACGTTTGTGTGTAGACATTGTACAAGCTTTGCTTAATTTGGGACTAGATGGCGGTGTGTACTTAGTCCAGAAATAATTTTATTTATTCGAATACGACGTAAATTTATATTTTATTTTTCTAAATATCACCTGCGTACAGTCAGGTCGAGTATATTCACTGAAATTACTTTGTATTAATAGCAGTGTCCGGTGAAACCATTCTCATTTAAACTTATTTCACACTTAACTCGGAGCGATAAAGCGACTATATTTTGAAACTTTTGCAGTTTACTGGTTCGTAGAAATATTACTTTCCTACCTACTCCTATACTAATACTAATTTCTTCTGATTAAATTCGTTTGTGTTACAAGGTAGGAAGTTTTAGCTCTGGGCCTGTATCTGGACGGGATCCCACCGTATATTTTCACCACTGTGTCCCTGGGACTATAGTGACTTCATAGTACATTACCTTTTTGTTGGTCGCCACTGATAATCCTGACACAGGAGACACAGTGGCGGCCTGTGTTGAATTTACTGTTACTAAATATACCTACCAGATGTAGTTCGTGTTCCTTGCCTATTTTATACAACGTGATGGGCGGAGGGGCGGCTGAGTAGAATATGAAACTTTCAGTTTCCGTTATCATGTCGTGGTTACATGCATGGCTCGTTCCGTTCTCCCCTCGGCATGACCTTGCGCCAAAAATGTAAGCCACATAACAAAACTTTACTTATCAAGTTTTCTTCCTAAAACCAATTTATAATACACTAGCTTCCAACCCCGCGGGTTTGCTCATTTGATGGTCTAAGAGTTATTAGAATGCAGTAAAGCATTCTAATAACTCTCAGACCATCAAATCTCACTCAGACCATTTATTTCATTGTCATCATCAGCCACTGCTGGGTTTTTTATTTACTTCATCATCATCATCATCATCATCATCAGGTTCATTTTAGTCTCCACTACAGGAGCACGACCTATATAATGTATAAATGAATAATTAGCAATTAAGCGTGATCACATTATAAAACATATAAACTAGGACGTTCAAGCCCACGGGGCTCTATTTAACCCCGAAATGGAGGTCGAGTGGAGCGAGTAGATTCGCTGAGTGTATGTTTTCAATCGATTTCAATGGAAAATGTATTTGATGATCAAGAACTAGGATCCTGAAGGACTTGGTCGATCTCATTTTTTTTCCACACAAACCTCAAGCATGTCGAGGTCTTTAATTGTGTCAAGTTTCATCAAAATGGGTTCAGTGGTTGTGGCGCCTATTCATTTCCAAGAATGACTTTTTGGCGAATGTAAGCCTACCGCTCGCTCCACTAAAAAAATAAGAACGATGTCAGTGGCATGCAACGTCATAATTTCATTTAAAAGCGGCCGGCGCGCAGAGCAAAATAAATTTGGAAATTACGTCCATCGCTCGTCTCTTGTAAAAAACAACAGAGTTTTTTATTTGCATATTCAGGTGTAAGTTATCATTTGGAAGCGCGATACATCTATCGGGTGGGTTTAAAGCCGCCATAAGTCGCGGTAATGTGAGCGCGGGCGAGCGGTCGCGTGCTTGCCGCGCGTTACCGCGCTTCCGGCCGCTGGCGATAGATTGATGAGCGCGATTACGCTCCATTCATGTCACATTTGCGCCGCGCCGACACCCGCGCCGACACCCGCGCCGACACCGCGCCGACACCGACGCCGACGCCGGCCGACGCCGACACTCGATCTCCCGCGATAGCCGCCGCCGGCCGACAACTGTCGCACGGCCGAGTGATGGAGCATCGAAGACGTCGTGTCGTTAACGGCTGCTATAATTTGTTTTAGTATTGCTTCATATTCGGATTATATGCAAGTTTTTGTAGTTACTAGTTATGCCACACCGCGGCCACTCCATACAATGTCTAATCGTTAATTGTTTGCAAATAACGACGTCTGTGCAGAGTGTGAATAAGCGTGTAAGACGTATGTGTGGGTGAACAAATTGTTCCAGATTCGACTCAGAATAGAGATGAGGTCGAGTGGCCATACTGTACGTACACCACTACTCAATACGTAAGTATTATTACTTATACTGTTATGTATTATTACTTATATATTACGGCGTGTACATCTCACACTTGTGATTTGTCGATGACGTGGTCATAATGACTGGATCGCTGGAGGATCTCAGTCGAATGCTAAACGATCTGAATGCTGCTTCGCGATCCGTGGGGTTGGGGGTGAATTTTGTCAAAACGAAACTAATGTACAATTACTTCATCGTCTCGAGCCCGGTTATCATGGATAAGTGGTAAAAGAATACGTCTACACCTCCGATCGACCATACAGCTGGGCCGGGCTCATTGTAACAAATAGATCGACAGACGTATTAGGCTGGGTTGGGCAGCTTTTGGAAAGCTTTGGCACGACCTCACCGCAGATATACCCCCAATGCTTGAAGACCATAGTGTTCAATCTCTGCGTCCTCCTCGCTATGACCTACGGTGCACAGACTTGAATGCGGACCGTTGGGCTGGTTCACAGGCTAAAAGCACACTAAAAGTCTCAGAGTGAGCGATAGAGAGAGCAATCCGGAACGAAGAAATTCGACGAAGAGTCAAAGTGGTCGACATAGCTCTCACAGTCAGCAAGCTGAAGTGGCAGTGGGCTGGTAACTTCTTCCGGATCAGTGATGGTAAATACGGGTGGAAAGTCTTGGAGTGGAGGCCACGTATGGGTGACAAAGCGAAGGTCACCCAGTCTCTAGGTGGACCGAGGACCTCAAAAAAGTGGAAAGTATTGGGAAGTGTATCCTGCAGTGGGTAGATACAGGCTGATGATGATGAAGCATTATTAATTATACTCGTCATCCATAATCCTCAGAGCTCATCTGTGAACCGAGTCATAAGGTGCAAGGCATTACGGAAACTTACGATAAATTGGAAGAGACCTATTTTGTATAAGCTTATTTAAAAATTTAATAGTTTACGACAATAAACATCGAAACCGAATTTTCGGTAAAAATAAATTAACAAACTCGAACCACATTTGTGCGAAATTTAATTGTGATGTGACAGGGCGGGCGCGCGGCCGAGGGCGGGGCGGCCGGTGAGCCCTCCGTTTAATCACCGCTAATTGTTGTTGATTCGAATACGTTTAATTGCGGCCCGGGCCGCAGCCCTGTTGACACGGCGCTCAAAAATTCAAGTCCCGGCGCCGCCGCCCGGCCCGCCCGAGAATACGGAAGTTCTAAACGCTGATTTTTCGAAGACGGCTGTTCGTCATTTATCCTCTATCTTCTCAGCATCCGACGGTATATTGATTCGCAGCTGGAACTACGGCTCGGGCTGTTTGGATCGTGGTACCTTGGGGACTGGCTGACGAGTCCAAAATTGCTAGTTGACGGTCCGGCTTCATGTAATACATTCTGGGGTGTAGTGGTTCATCAACATTTTTGAACCAAAGCCACTTGACCTGGGGAATGTACCTCCACCTCACAGAATATCGCAGCCATATAACAATTCCCTTGAGGGTTGTTGTGTTCCTGCGAGTAAGTGAGGTCACGGCACGCGAGCGATATTTTATGTTGCGAGCATTAATATGGCTACGGTAACCGCTTTACATCGGACAGGCCGTATGCTTGTCTGCCACCCGCAGTAAGATATAAAAAAAATGTGCGTGTGCATCTGATTTAGCTACTGAGCTAGGGTACGTTCGTCTGCCTTGCCATAGTTGCCGGCCAGGTGTTCGACCTCGCACGTAGCGAGTGGTTGGCAACTGGTCTAATGCGAAAAGGCCACCACGGTGGTCTTCGGTAGCTTTCACGATCGGCGACCACATCTGTCGGCTCGGTTACCCTACCGTAGGTCAGGGATAGGAGTCTCCGGGCTTCAGGAGGTGAGGGTGCCTTGGACCGATATCGTCATGGACGTCAGGTAGCCAGCTATCTGGCTCCCAAGTGTGTGCAAGCGCGTCGCGAAGTGAGCGAGCCGTTCATCATGGAAATTAGTGAGTGGTGGTAGTTGTAGGCCCCGATGTTTGGGATACCGAGCGTCTGTCGTGTCCAAGTAGCCTGTTTACAGGTGAAAAGGAATTAGGTATGCGACCAAATTGATTGAGTGCTGCTTGATATAGTTGGTGAGTATGGTTGGTTTACTGAGCCAGACACAGGAGAGGACAAAGGTTTTATGATCTCATCACACCGATTTTATGATCTCATCACAGGGTTACGAACTAGGCAACTAGTTCGTAACCCTGTGATGAGATCATAAAATCGGTGCACGGTGGTACATTAGTAGAATGCGTAGGGTCCCTGTTGATATATCAGTCTCGATCGTATTCTACCCCGTTGCTTAACAGCAGGTTGGCGAGAGTCCATGTTTTCTAGCTTATATTTGAAGAAATTGCACTTGCATTTTCTATTATGGACAAGTATATATTTTGTATATTAATTGAGCCGAACAAGTGATTAACTTTTTATGGCTTTATTAAGTTGAATATGAGAGTTTAAACTAGCGACATTGTAAGTTCCTCCCAGTTAAAACCGACGAAATTAAATAAGTTCGCCCGCGGACTTGTCTCGCCGCGTGCCACGACAATAACGCGAACGACCCGCCGACGACACGCTCGTCACGGATACATTGTCGCCTGGCCGGCGCGCTCCGTGAGGAACATTTTAGTGCTCGACTTGCTACAAGCAGTTGTTACCTAGTGTAGGAGTTTATGGTTGCTACTCTTTTATTTTTAAATTACGACATATAGAGTGAAGAGGAAATGTATTTTTATCGTGACGATGACAGGCGACTTATATGAATAGTATGGTGATTTAGTCGAATGATTGCAACGGCTATGTTATCATAAAGGGTATCAAACAGACATATTCATGCAAACAATCCTCAGCGGAAACGGTTCGACTTCTGCAAAAGATGCATGAATGAATATGTCTGTTTGACTTGGTCTAGGAGATTTGAACAAATAAATTTGATTAATGCTGAACAAATTACGTAGCATCATCTCGTTGATCTAACACTATGATTCGGGTACTACGTAACTGAAAACATACATACATATAAAACATAAAAAATAGTAAACTAAGTCAGACAAACATATTCATTAGTATGAGCCCTGATTTTCCCTATTTTCCTATATGGAGTAGAAACGTGGACAATCCTGGCCCGAGAAAGGCAAAGAATTGATGCATTCGAGATGTGGTGCTGGCGACGAATGCTGAGAATACCTTGGATTGCGAAACGAACCAATGCATCAGTTCTAACACAGCTCCAAATAACTCGCCTGTCCACCATATGACAACGGCGCACTCTGTCCTATTTTGGCCACATAATGCGCAGAGGCCACGATAATTTGGAAAAACTGATGGTGGTTGATGGTTGTAAGAGACGCGCTGGACAGAAACTGGTGGAAGCAGATCATTCGCTCCAGATGCAACCCTGATGCTGACCACGGCTAGAGAGAGAGGGTTATAGAGAGAGAGAGTGACTCAATATCCGTAGCTTTACCTATTCGTTTGTCCAAATATATTTTTCAAACGGACTGGTTGTCGGTGGACGTAACACCTTTGTATCTGACGTCAAAAACGAATTCTTAAATGGAAGCGTTTTGCGTACAATATATAAATATTGGAGGCTCTTCCGGAGCCGCCACCGGCAGGAAAGTAGGGCAGGGGCCGCAAGACGAGGGGCCGGGCGGCGACGCAACCTTTGGGAAAGAACATCGGTTACAAAGGACATCAAAAGGCCTGCGTCGCCGAGGGCGGAGGCGCCGGCGCCGCGCTCCAGCGGGCCCCTGAATAATGCATTAGAGATTTCATTTGACTCGCATTCGACAAACTGGTGTTCGTAAACGGAACTTAAAACTTTATGTGCTTTTTATTACTGCACAAACATCGGAATATGAAGGACGGATCGCGGAATAATGCGAGCGAATGACGTTGTTCGCTTCACTATAAAGTAATATGTTTCAGACTCGCTTCCAACAAAATAAGAATACGTAAAAATTAATTTGAAAAAATAATATTACGGGGTAGAGACTTTAGAGCCGTGGTCTCACAGCCCGCCACCTGCAAGTTGGGCCGGAGGACCGGCCGTTACTTCGCTCAGAGGATTAGCGTTGCTATTCAGCGAGGTAATGCTGCCAGCATTCTTGGTACGCTACCAACGGGCAACGATTTGGGGGAAATATATTTTAAAATTTTCTTTGGTTATTTTTTTTCCTTATACAGCTCAGAGGACGTCAACCTTGACTCTTAAACCTTTGTGCCGTCTTTATGCCGCACGTATTAAGAGATCTGATATTAGCTGAAGCTAAATTAATTTTATTTTGCTTAGTAAGCTTTTTTATAGTTACGAGTACGTTGGAAATAAATAACCTATCAGGTAAATTTAAAATAATAGATTGATATTATTTTATTTGCACACTACGACACACAATAAATATAAATATTTCTGGACAATTTACACAGCGCCATCTAGTCCCAAATTAAGCTCAAAGCTTGTGTATGGGTACTAGACAACTGATAAATGTACTTAAATACATTTCTTTTTGTAAATGCATACTTATAATACATAGAAAACACCCAGACTAAGATAAACACACATGATCATGCACACAATTTTTTTTTGTGCATGATCATGTGTGTGTTTGTGTTGTGCGGGAATCGAACCCGCGACCTCGGAGTCAAAGTGGCCATTGCTAACCATTCAACCACCAAGCTCGTCATATTATACATTGTACATTATAATCATTGTACACATTTCAATATATACAGCTACACAGCCACTAGGCAAGTAATAATAATAATAAAACATACTGTTCACTATTACCACAACATTTACACGCTGAGATAAATTAATACTAATAAAATATTATATTAACTCTACAGTTGTATTAACTCTACAGACTTCTGCATAAACATATTGTGCCTGCCTAGCTGGTACATTAATACTCCAAACTGTGCAGATGCATGTATGTGCTGCTTAATAATAAGTGTCAAAATATATTCAAAGCAATAATGGGCTACACACGCTTTAGTGCATCTAGTTCACATTCTGTGGGATCTCCACGTAGCACTAAGTTCTACATAATTTTGTTTAGGTTTGTTATATTTCTGACTCTAGTGTAAGTAGCTCTCCATTGTTGAGCCAAAGTCAACCTCACCTGAATGCCGTGCACCCTGCTGACTGACCTACAGGGCTTTGACGAAACAGAGTCAGGGTATAGCGTAGTTATAAGCTGCTCGGCTGAGGAAGTACCTCTACCTCACAAAAGACACGTTATAAAAGACAATTATCACTTCCTAGAAGCCTAGACTTCGAGGGTTGTTGTGATCCTGCGAGTGAGTAAGATTACAAGCAAGGATTTGCTGCGACAGCAGCGGAGGTGATGATGCGTGCGCGATATTTCATATTGCGAGCATTTACACATATGGCTACGGTAACTGTTTCACGGCGGGCCGTATGCTTGTTTTCCACCAGACGAAGTATAAAAAAAAAATTCTTTGCAGTGTTTTGAAAAATAAAACAGTTTGAAAATTTATTATTTATGATCAGGTGAAGATGCATCATATACTGATTACCGCGCTACCGAACTTTGAGTATGTCGGCAACATTTGATTTCAGATGTACTTAGGTACATCGTAGCGTTACACACGCAGACCGTATCTCTATCAAGCGAAAGAAAAAAATAAGAATAAATACGAGTATCTCGTCCACAGACGTTTGTGCACGCAGTAATATTATTTATTATGAGAAAAGATCGTATATTGTGATGTCGCGGGGCCGACGCACGGAGCAGCAGAGCGCCGGCGACGTCCAGGGAGACTCGCGCGGCGGCGGCCGCCATCGCGCTACGAATTTACGATGTACGCCAAATGATTTATCCGACGCACTAATGCACTCGTAGTTCTTATTTCAGTTTATATTGGCTAAGTAGTTTTAGAGAATTATTTTAACCTTCATGTAGTCTTTACATGTGAAGATACAGAACGAACAAATATGTCAGCGTACCTCGATCTATGAACTGATAAATGTACTCGGGTTTTTTTCGAGTTTAACGTAGTAAATACTTCAATTCGTTTTAAACATTACCAGCTTCTATCCACTGCTGGATATAGGCCTTCCCTAAGTCTTCCACCATACGCGATCCTCCGCCGCCGCGTCCACCCGTCATCGGTACATCGGACATAACTTAAACAATAACCGTCAAAAAAGTCGCCCGCCCACGCCTAACAAACATAATGACATAAAAAAAAAACAGGTGGTCTGTAAAGTCGGTTTACTGACGATACTTGAACGTGACAACGTCATAAGAAAACACTGATGGAATGTTTGCATTTTTCAAAAGAAAATTTTAATGGAACGCCTCAGAGCGAGGTAACGCCGCATGAGTCATGTTTTTTCGTGCGTGCAGCCGGCTCCATCGAATTATAAGACGTTGTCACGTCAAAAAATGTGTTATTATATTTTGTACTATTCTGTATAACTGGGAAATGTTACATGTATTTATTGTATCATATTGATATTGATATTATATGGCCGTGTGGTTTCCGGCAGACTAGAATAGAATCAGTCCGTCTCTTCCCGTGGATGTCGTACAAGGCGACTAAGGGAAATACATTATAAAACATCGATCAGGCCTCCCCAACCCGTCTGGCCAGCGTGGGGAGTGTAGGCCAAATCCTCCTTCTGTCTGGGACGGTCGAGAGAGGGTCGTGCTCCTGTAGTGGAGACTGAAATGACCTGATGATGATGATGATTGATTGTGAGCTCTTACTGGCTTGTTTTCAATGACAGGTTGTCGGTGGTTAACCTATATAAGGATATATCCGTCTTTAACACCAAATTTTTGTTTAACTATATATTTTTAAAGTGAATATATAACTAATTATTATGCGAGTATTTCAAGCGTTTACCTGTAGCCGTTATCAATTGCGAGAAAAAACGAGCAAAAAAATCACGTTTGTTGTATGGGAGCCCCCTTAAATATTTATTTTATTATGTGTTTTAGTATTTGTTGTTATTGCGGCAACAGAAATACATTATCTGTGAATTTGTCAACTGTCTAACTATCACGGTTCATGAAATACAGCCTGGTGACAGACGGACGGACGGACAGGGGAGCCTTAGTAATAGGGTTCCTTTGTACCCTTTGGGTGCGGAACCCTAAAAAAGGAACTCATCAAACAAGTTTTATAGCTATCAATACAAAGAACTTGTGTGTAAACGAGCCCTAACAGTAACGATCGCTAGCAATCAAGTTATATTACTGAGAGTAATTTATGAGATTGAACACTTTCTTGATTGAGTCCTTAATATTTTTCTAATTAAGAGATATTTCGGCGCTGAAACCGGTGATTGCTGGCAAGTGGTGGAACTTTGTGGACTTTTTGTATATTATATATTGTTCTGTGCACTTACAAATACCGCAAACTTACGGTGTAGAAACCTGGGATCTGACCATTTAAATCGATAGTCGAGCAGCGAGCGATGGAGAGAGTTATGCTCGGCATTTGTCTACGGGATCGAATCCGGAGCAAGGAAATTCGTCGGAGAACCAAAGTTGTCGACATAGCTCTCAGAGTCAGCAGGCTGAAGTAGCAGTTGGCCGGCCGCACCAGCCGCGTCATTGACGGCAGATGGGGAGGAAAGTCCTACAGTGGAGACCTCGTATGGGGCAACGAAGCGTCGGGTGCCCCCTCAAGGGAACGGCCGGAAGCGGCTGGATGTGGAAAGCGGAGGGTTGTATATGGTGGAAGGCATTAGGGAAGGCCTATGTCCAGCAGGGGATAGAACAGGCTGATGATGATGATATGCACTTAAATTTATTGTCACCCACCGATTTCGCCATTCGGCTATCAAGGTAAACAAGATTTCGATTCTCCTTAAAACAATATAATGTTAAATATTATGAGACGAATTTGTTAAGGCAAAATGTTACAGGTCGGTAACAACAGCACATTGAATTAGGGGGAACAGGAAGTGATTTTATTTAGACTAAAAAAATATTCTACTTTATGAACTACCATTTTTCAGTGTATATTAACTCGTATTCATCCTACTGTTGGGACATGTTCCCCTCAATCGACAAGGGGTTTAAAGCGTACTCTACCGCGGCTCAACTGCGGGTTGGCGGAGAGCATTTTTGTTACAGTGGCATTTTTCAGTGTACTTTTATTCTCATAATTAAGTGATTGTAAAGAGTAGTAGCAACATAAAGGCGAGTGCAGTGCGATGCCGGCCGTGAGTGCACTGCACATTGTGTACTCGCGTCGGCCGACGGCCACTCCACTCACTGAACAGCGCACCCTAGTGGTCTGATGTTGCGATGAGATCGCGGCCACGCGGACTGTGTGAACTGTATGAACGAACATACGTGTTAACCGCTCTTTCGACCACTTTTAGATTAAAATTGGTGAAAGTTGGAATATTTCCTAGAATGTTCGTTATTCATATCTATTGCTAATAGCTTATTGGACATCGATGGTTATTTAATAATAAAATAATAACATTATTTTACACACGATTAGTTCTAAATTGAAATTCGAAGCAGGAAGTGGTGTCCTAAAATAATTTAAGTAATCTTAATAACGCTAATATGTTATTTCAAGTACAATATTACTAGTGTAATGTAGATCAAATTGCCTGTAAATTTTTTTTAATTCAACAAACTATTAAATTCAGTGAGTTTCATAAACAGTTTAATACTAAAACACCAGGTGAACGCTACCGCGGTCTTCGCAGTGAATCACGCAACGAAATATAATCCGCAAACCTTTTAAATGCAAACTTATCGTCGGGCCGGAGGCGGCGCAGACACCGCGGCGCGCGCCGGCGGGTGGAATTAATTTTATTGTAAAATTATTTGTGACGTGGTAATACTATGCTAAGCTATCACTACTTGAAAAACATACGTTATTGGCGCAATAAAAGTTAACCCTGTGATATTACCGTGGTTTGGTGAGCCTATAGTAAACTTATCATTAACATATCCAATATCCATAATAGACAATCCAAATGTTCTTATTCGTTATATTTGTATGTTTTTTAATGAATACTGTAAAAAAAAATCTTTTATTTATAGTGTTATACGAACTAGTTTCAAGGTGTTCAGTTCATAGTGTAAACCTTGCAGCCCCCTTACCACCATCTCTTATTGCGATTCAATAATTGAATAGATTGCTTATTCATACCAATGAATAAGCGACTCTATTCCATTTGAAATAGAGTCGCTTATTCATTGGTATGAATAAGCAATCTATTCAGATATTGAATCGCAATAAGAGATGGTGGTAAGGGGGCTGACTATTAGAGAATGGGGTTGTAAATAAGAGTATGAAATAAATCTGTACAACTGTCAAAGGAGAGCGACAGCCTGTCGCTCTCCTTGTGTGTAGATGGATGTGTGTGTGTGTGTGTGTGTGTGTGTGTGTGTGTGTGTGTGTGTACTGACCTTTGATGAGATGCGCGGCGAGCACGAGCGCGGCGGCGAGCACGTGCCGGCGCCAGCCGACCGCGCACATGGTGCGCCGCCTGCGACAACACACACACGTTACACACGGCCGGCTACACGAGCACACGTTGGTACTTCTACGCGATCCTGTTATGCTGAAGTATCATGTAGTACCTACTATCATCATCGACGTCATCATCAGCTTCTATCTATCCACCGCTGGACATAGGCCTTCCCTTCTAGACTTGTGTAGTTCCTGAGTGAGTAGTTCAATTGTACCAGTTCACCATACAAGCCGATTCATGTCACTCACTCTTTCTTGTCCCATATAGTTCACTGCATCATTAAGTTCAATCGAGTGACAAAGAGTAAAAAGACCGGAAATACTTATAGCGTACGAGCTAGAATGAGAGACATACATTGTAATGCCAAAATTGCTAGCGATAGAGAGCAAAAAGGTCCATCCTTTTTGCTCTCTATCGCTAGCAATTTTTAGAGATTCTGAAATTGTTCGAGATAAAACGAGACAGATAGTTTCGTGCGTGGTTGACTGACCGAATTTGAACTCGAAGGCTAAGAACATAAGAACCATAAGCTGTTAGCGAAAATATGCAATTAATATAATTAATTCAAATAGTGAACAATGCTCAATTTTTATATTAATTATTATTTTAACCACTAAATAATTTATTTTTACTAAGGTTGACAGTCCTAAGCCTGTAAAAAGTTTGAAGGAAAATCAATATTTGTAAGGGAATTTATAAAATATTTTAGAACTGAGAAGAATGTAGAAGGAATCAGTCAATAGAACTACTGAGTCGATTGAATCAAAGATACATTGAACTAAACTGAACTAGTGAGTCAAAAGAACTACAGAAGTAATTGAACTAAATGAACTAGATGAGTGATATAGTTCATTTGCGTCAAATGAACTGCATCAGTCTTTTCAGTTCAGTGAACTGTTTTGCGCAAGTCTATTCCCTTCCCTTATATGGTGCCCGCTTTTTATAAGCAACCGCTTCGAAGCCGAAGCCGATTACCATCGGTTTTTTAATTCCAAAAATTGGTCTTAGTTTAAAGTTATTGACAAACGTCTTCAGCTTAGTCCGTAGAGCTCCAGGGTTTCTACCAGTTAGGCTAAACATAATTAGCAATAATGTAAGTAGTAGTTTCATTTTCAATTTATGGACCAGCCCAACGGTCAGAGACCAAGTTTCTGCAGCGCAGTCAAGTCAAATTTCTTAACTTGTCTCTTAGCTGCTTGACTCGAGCAATGTATAAGCGTGCTTTATCGTCTTATAGTCCCTCCAAACTATTGCTAGACCGTGATAAACAAAAGAAGGAACGAACTGTAAATAAAGTCAAATTTTAGTACAGAACAAATGAATTTTGAAATCCTTCGGGCACTTTTATATTCTGATAAATCAATTGGAGAGTGGTTATAATTTAAATTTATTGCCCAATAACTCTCAATTAAGTTATGAAACTGGAAACGTCGACCGACATGTTTCGGAGCCGATTTTTGACGGGAACCGTGAAGTTTGTAGCGGGCGATGTTTTTGCTGAAGTTACTCGAGTCCATTGGGAAAAAGGAGAGGTTAATACTGTTTGACATCTTGGCTTCTCCGTGGCATTCTCCTAAGTTGGAGGACGCATATCTATAACGCACAAAAAATACTTTATATAAAAGTACTTGGATGAACAAGCTTCGCTCGGCGATTATTACGAGAATATGATTTTTTCCAGAATTGAGACCTAGCTAAATTGATTTCGTGATAATAATGTATAAAAAATAACAAAGAAGGGATAGTTACACTATTTATATGTCAAGAACAGCTGGACCGATGTTTATGAACTTTGATTTGTTGGATTTGTCTCCATCCCGAACAGCAGAATAGCTATTCATTTATCAGAGCGCGACCGGTAATGTGGCTACGGCGACCGCTTCACATCAGGCGGGCCATATGTTTGTCTGCTACTCGACGTAGTAGAAAAATAAATCAGACAAATTAACGAAAAAAATGAAATTATTATTATATTGGTTGTAAGGATAAGTATTGTATGAAAAATACAAGGGAATGAGATGGGAACAGGTAGAGTGAGCCACAGCGAAGCGTCGGCGAGCCGCTAGTGTATTATATTACACGATCTTATGTTACAAAATATCGACAGATCAACAACATAAGTATCGATTTGCTCTTTATCTGTGGCTCTTCTAATGAGAAATATCACCAGGCTCTCTCCACGAACTTCCTACTGATCTCATTTACCTACATGAATTGTTACTTGACTACTTGATTTTGGAAATGCTTGCTCAGTGTGGGTTCTTTACAACTGAGTGAGAAATAATGTTGTACCGTCTGTTTCACTACAGCCATCTAAAATAGCGTAATGTATTTAATAAAAAAGTAAAATAATTAATAAGCAAAGTGACCGACGACTGTGTGCTCGAGTCAATCATGCAACCGCCAATGAACGTCCCGCTCCGCTTCCGTCGCGGTCGGCGGTCGACGATAACCGTCGTGACTCGTGACCGCTCGCTATAAACTTGCGATGGTATCGGCCGCAATGTCTACACACAGTGAGCGCTGCGTAAATAACAGTAGTGAGCGGCGGTGGAGTGCGCTTCTAATAACCGCCCAATTTGGTCGTAAGGGTCTTGTCACACGAGCGTTTCTAACAATTCACAATTTGCAATAAATAAATAAATATTTCTGGACAATTCACACAGCGCCATCTAGTCCCAAATTAAGCGCAAAGCTTGTGTTATGGATACTAGACAACTGATAAATGTACTTAAATACATTTTGTTTTTGTAAATACATACTTATAATACATAGAAAACACCCAGACCAAGACAAACAGACATGTTCATGCACACAAATGTTTGTCTTGCGCGGGAATCGAACCCGCGACCGCGGAGTTAAGTGGTCATTGCTAACCATTCGACCACCGAATTGTATGTACACTAACTGGCCCGACGAACTTCGTATCGTCTTTCAATATTTTTACGTTAGTTTTTCCGATGAGTTATAAACTATCCTATCTCTCAGGTTGGATCAAACTACACACACTGTGCAAAATTTTATTAAAATCGGTTCAGTAGTTTCGGATTCCATCGCGGACAAACAACGTGGCACGAAATTTTTATATATTAAGATTAGATATAATAATAGTCCTCAATGCCATAATTTTTATATACTACCTACGAGACTAACTTTGATCTCATTAAAAATGGAATATAATATTCTCGAAGATATGTCACATAATACCCAAATAAAGGGCCTTTTTAAAACTGTACTAAAAGCCTGACCATTGGCGCTTTTTAAGAACAAACAAAAGATATAACGATAAAAGTACATTTAAATATAATTGGTATAGTTTAATTGGCGACACTCGCAAGCAACGAACGCTCGTGTAGCGCGAGCGTAATCGCCACGGACGCACTATTGAACTGAATCGTTTATTCAATAATGGCTTTTATTGTAAAACAAAGCGAGGCCGCGGCCTTGACTGATGTCACGCTGTGCTGTAGCGATGCTACGACAGATAGCGCCGGGGACTCATGAATTGTAAATTAACGAAATCTATATCTTTCTGTATAATTACGAAATAAACCATATTATTTAAATGGTGTCTATGTATAAGTATAAGTTTTATCTATATGATTCACCTTCACCAATACAAAAAGGGCTTTAAAAAAATATTAGAGCCCAATCACATGCGCCGGCAATCAACATTTTGTTCTATACACTGCTCTATAAGCTCTGCTTGAAGCGTACAATTGCGTTTGCACAAACAACCGCCCGTGATACGGTTGTTTCTACATAATTATCAGTATTTGTTTCTCGTGGCGGTCTCGTTAACAGCACGTTCCGTCCGCGCCGCCGCCACGGAACGGTCGCTTGTTCCGCGTGATAAAGTTTTACAGCGAAGATAACTCCGTTCTTCCGTTTTATTTTGTACTCGAGCCTTTATTACCATCAAGCAAGACATAACTCGCCTTTATTAGCTAGCTGTATGTCATTACGAGGACGTCGTTAACTGGTTATAATTTATATCGTAACGTCTCCGTAACCATTGAGTTACAATCAACGACGACACGCTCGCGGGCACCGCACATCCCTGCCGTTGTCTGTGGTTTCTCATTTAGCTAAATAAACAATCAAAAAATGTATTGTAAGTGCGATGTAAATGTAAAATTCAAAATGTACTACTATCCTTGTACTATATTATACACACAGTAAGCAGAAAACTTATCCTCTCATAGCACATGGTATCCTAGTTTGAGAGGATAGGTCTTGATCTCCATTTGTCATATAATGTATAGTCTTGGCTGAATTATAGTACCAAGAAATTAAACTTTTTAATTATACCTATCCTTTATATGTTACAAAATCAAATGTACATACATGTGGACTAACTTTTCTGTTGTATTAATGCTAAAGAAATCTAATGTACCCACCATACTGCAAGAAATAAAGATTATTATTATTTATTTATTATTATACACATATTGCAGTTAATCTAATAATGACTTCTTTTGCAAAATTTTCCTAACCAAATTCTCTTTCATTGTAAATTTTGCCATTCAACCCTAAACACTACTTATTTTTTAAACGACTAAAATTAGTATAATCACCACAAAAGGCTATCAGAATTACCCGAGTGTAAAATTTTACATAGCGTTCATATAATATTTCTTAACCGAGTTGCTGGTGTGCGCTTTATCTAATTAAATTCATAATACGGTGCCTATTATTATTTGAAACGAATAAGGGTCGAAGTAGACGTGGAGTCAGATAGGTACCAACGATGCGCGCAACCGGCCCCGGCGCGGCGCGCGGCGCGGCGGCAGCGGGTAGTATGAATTCGCCTCATTGTGCGTCTGGAGTAGTACTGATAGTGCCAGGCAGTAGTGCCTAGAGCAATAGGGAATTGTAATACGTCGCTAACAGTGGTGTCCGTGTACCTTATTGTACGCGCAGCGGTGTGATAAGTTTAAAAAGTTAAAGTTTAAAAGGTTTTTTTACATCACGTTTACTTCACCCAAGGTAGAAAGGAGTCGTTGTGTTGGCAGCGAGGGCGATTTTACATGCTACACGATCGTTTATGTGGCTATGGTTACTGCTCCACACTACGTTTCCCACTACGTAGTATAAAAAAATATGTGTTTATATTAGTAAAGGTCTTTGTTATTATAAAATAGATTGAAAAATGTAACAAAAGTTGATAAAAGGAAGAAGTGAAATGTAGTTATAATATACAATGCGTTTTGTTTTTAACACGCAGTGAATGAAAATGATTTGAATTACATTTTATGATTTTAGGTTTTAAAACCAATTTGAAACCAAAATGTTATTGGTTGACCATTCATTAGAAAGTCCCAATAACACGGCGCTGTAATTGCAGGTAATGGAGAGGTCCTAAGCAAACAAACGAAAATAGTCGCGCGCAGTTATTGGAGCGCGGCGGTATTAACCGGCGTTAGGCTGGGGTTCTGTGTGCGAGGGTGTGCGAGGATGTGCGATGATGCGTAGTGAAGAATTCTATTTTAAGCACCAATATATCACTTCGATTATCTAGCCTCGCTCAGTACAGGTCTGATCGAAACGGCCTAACGGAGTGAGGTTCTTGTCGCTTGTTGACAAAATAAGTGAGAAATTTCTGGAGGGATGTGGTCGCGGGATGTCTTGCAAGCGATGTAAACTGAGCACTTGCAAATTTTTGAAAGAGCCCGCTACATATCCTCGCTCCGTTCGTCTGTATCCATAAACATTGAAAAAGTTAATATTTTTATTAAAATTGATGTAAGTATATGACATAATATTAATTAATGTATTCAAATTGTATATTTGTTTGCTTAAAAATATTGGCAAATGGATTAAAAAAAAATTGTACACCTGTATACCCATATTTAAGCAAATAAAGAATTCTATTCTATTCTGCACAACGCACCGTTTCACACATCGCTGGGCGAAACACTCACATCGTTTCACAGTGTCGGTAGTGTCGGCACGCTCCCTCGCACCGCTCAGATACTCCGAACATGTTTGGTGGAAACGCCTTACGTGTCGATACTATTATTATTCTGTACCGGCGTTGGGGCTTCTCTATGCATAGCCACACCTCACTCGCATCAAATTATTTACACCCTGCTGATTGACTTAGGCAAAACAGAGGAACAAATTAATATGCTCGGATATTGGGATAACAACCACCACCAGGAGCCTATTAACTATACTATTTACTAGTAACCTAGGAGGGTGTTGTATTCTTGCGAGTGAGGAAACGAAAAGGAAGTACTACGATAGTTTCGGGGTGACAGCGCGTGAGCGATACTTTAAGTAAGCATACATGGTCTACAGTCACATAGCTATAGAACAAGTGGGCCGTATGCTTGGTTGGCACCCAGCGTTGCATAGAAAGAAGGTAATGCATTAGTAGTCAGCTAGCTCGGGGCACTTGACAACAACTAGGTAATTACCAGCGGACATGTACGTATACGTGTCATGTATATCAACACATACGTATAACCTACAGACATTGCTTCGATTTCACTCGATTCACAGCTAATTAAGTGGGATCATGCATATTCCGAATGATTGCCGGCTCGGCTACTGCACACACAGACGGCAGAGCTTATATCAACCAGTATAATTATCTTTTTTACCCGACTGCAGCGAACCCCAAAATGATAATTATGTGTTGGATATATATGTATGTACTTCGTGTCTACTAAACGACCCAATTGATCTATATTTTTTTTAATCATGTCTGATGCCAAATAATTTTACGTCCCGCTAAATGTGAATCGGTTACCGAAGCCATACTTGATTATAATATACAAGGAGTATTGTGCGCGCGCTGGCACTCCCACTGCCAATGCAGCATTTTCATACTTCTGTTGACCTCACTCAGCTACAGGAACACGACAATCCTCTTCGATGGGGTGTACCACGTGCTGGTGAGATTGGCTTAGGCTCTACCGACGGCAGTGAGTCCCATCTACTAAAATCGACCGACTAACATTTCAAATAAGTAACAAGATAGTGGGATATTCTTTTTACTTCTTATACACGTAAACTTTATCCATAAACAAGAACCTAGCCAACTTCCGTCCTTATTTTATACGCATTAAGTCGCCTCAGAACCTAGTATTTGCATTAACATACAATACTGAAAAACGTAAGAGCCAGCGCTCGACCGCCACACGGCAGTTTTTGCTTTCTCTGCTAACAACGTATAGACGTGGGACGTGTAGGCAATACTTTTTACCAGCCTGCCGTACGCTTTGACTCTGGAACGCGACATCATCAGGTAGAGCTCGTTAGAGCCGTTCCGTGTACCTCCTCGCCATTGTCGTGACAAAACAAACAAAAAGCGCATAATGTACACCGGCGGCGCTACACGGGACATACGAGATAGAAAGTAATAAAGTCGCGCTGCGCCGGGATATTGTTATTTAAAGTTGGATTATCGCATCCTAGTGATATAATTATTTATTTATTGGCCCGTCAATAGATCTACAATATCACATTTTACAAAAGTGGATTATAAAGCAAAGACTGGGATATAAAATGAGAAAACTAATTCATTAAACTCGACGTACATTCATAAGTTCTTTAGACTTTTGTCCCTAAAACCGACGTGAATTACGTCGGTTTTTCTATTGTAAACAAGTAATAACTGATCAATGATGACTGATGACACTGAAAACAAATAAAAAAAACGGGTTGCACTCGTTGTGCATTTTTGAATATGTATTTTGGAATGATTGAGGAATAATTTCGCACGAATTGCTTTATTTATCAGTATAAAAGTAATATATACAAACATGACAATTTATATTACATTAAAAATAAACGTCATGACCAGTCATACATTTTCGCCGCACTGTAGAAAGAGAGGGGGATATTCCTTCCTCTCCTACGCCGCGCCGGCGCGGCGCCGGCTCCGTCTTACGAATTTTCGATCAGGCTACGTGTCCTGAGTTTAACATTCTTTACCCATCTCAAAAAGTGCATAACGTCGCTAAAGAAGTTTTCACTTCAAAAAATGGTGCCAGCTTCAAGAACACAAGACAACTTCATCTCTCGCTTGCTCCCTGCCGACTTTACCTGAACGAGCCTTTCATAGCCAAGCGTGCACCTTGGCCTGATACACACGCGAGCGTGACGGCTCAATGTTATTGACTTAAAGTGCTCAGCGCACCTAAAGAAGTTTTGATTACGAAAGGTTGGTAAAACTGACGTCCGCGTAGTGTACCGCTCGACGTACGGGTATACTCCCCACACGTCGCATAGATAGTTAAACAACAGCCATCGATCAAACAATAATTTAATGTAAACATAGTGATGTCGGTGATGTGCGCAATGATCGCCGGACGGACGCATACATCACATAACAAGTGTGAAAGAGTTGGCGGATTGTAAATACTCCGGGCGTCGAAGTGGCGCGATGGCGCCGCTGGTGATTAACGAGCCACTCGTCACGGCGCCGTGGACGTGCCATCAATCATTACCGTCCACTGGGACATCGGATTGACACGGTGCTGCAGCGCACTGAGCATGGAAATGTGGAGGGACAATCCTCTTAGTTGTTATAAACGTTTTACAATTGATCTATTTCTAAAATGTAAATTGTAAGCATCTATAAGTAAATGTAAATTGTAGGCTGTCGTTTCACCATTTAATTTTTATATGTTTATGTTACTGCAGCGCATACTTTTTTATACTACATCGGGTGGCAGACAAGGACACGGCCCGCCTGTTGAGAAGCGGTTACGTAGCTATATTAACGCTCGCAATATGAAATATCGTTCGCGTGCCGCAACCCCCGCTGCAGACGCAGCGACTCCTTCCTTTCTGGTGATCTCACTCACTCGCAGAAATACAACAACCCTTAAGGGAATAGTTATTTGGCTGCGGTATTCTGTGAGGTGGAGGTACTCCATCAGCCGGGCTGCTTACGGCTCTTTCGCCAGAGGCTCATTCGCTACCATACTTACTGTTAACATTTTACCTCCGATGAAAAAGAGAGGCGATATAATTTGGGAAACTGTCTGTGTATTTCATCAAAGCTACAAAGAAGAACAAAGCCATTTTTCTGAAGTGAAAACTTCTTTAGCGGCGTTATGCCCTTTTTGGGATGGGTAAAAAATGTTAAACTCGCGTTAGGACACGTGACCTAATCGAAAATTCGTAAGACGAAGGGAGAGCAGACCGCCGGCGCGGCGTAGGAGAGAAGTAATATCACCCTCACTTTCTACCGCGCGGCGAAAATGTATGCCTGCTCCTGCTGTTTGTTTTTAATCACTACATAGTATAAAATAAAGTCGCTTTCTCTGTCCCTATGTCCCTTTGTATGCTTAAATCTTTGAAACTACGCAACGGATTATGATGCGGTTTTTACTACATAGTATAAAATAAAGTCGCTTTCTCTGTCCCTATGTCCCTTTGTATGCTTAAATCTTTGAAACTACGCAACGGATTATGATGCGGTTTTTTTTAATAGATAGAGTGATTCAACTGGAAAGTTTATATGTATAATATATGCATAACATAGTAGAAAAACACTGATAATTTAGAGGTTTCTAATGTGATGTCGTAAACAAACACATTTTTTTGCTCTTTCATTGCAAACGCTGGCTGAACCCAACGAGATAGATCAAAATAATGTAGTACAGTATTGTTCACCTTAAAATGGTCTACAAAAAAGTTCGCGATGGTGTATGTCTATCTCTTAGTGGTAACACACAATAACCGTTATTTTATCCTTTGCTTTTTACAAGAAATAATGCCTTATTTACGAAGCGATTTTAAGCAATACAGAATTAATCCTTATCCAATTAAGTACCTTAAATACATTGCGCATTTAATATAGATCAGTATGGCCCTTCACAGCATGTAATTTAAATGAATAGTTTAGAAGATATTACACATTTAAAATGCAGGGACATAACGGCTGTGGCGGTACCGGCCGCGGAGCCGGCGGCGTGTGCCTATAACTGGGGAAGGACTGGATAGGACAAAGCGCAAAGACCTTCTGTAGTACATTTAGTATCAGCATTGCACCCGTGCGAAGCCGGGGCGGGTCGCTAGTGTAATATAAATTGTCATGTTTGTGCATTAGCGCAATAAATGAATATTGTATTTTATCACATTAATACCAGTACTTTAATACTGATAAATAAAGCAATTCGTGCGAAGTTATTCCCTAACCATTCTGAAATATTCAAAAATGCATAACGTTAATGTTCAAGTTTTCACTTCTGCCGGCACTCCCGGAGTGCAACCCGTTTCTTTTTACTCTGTGCGCTCCATTGTCGGCTGACGGGCATTTTGGATGTTTTCATGTCTTAACAGTATATGCAGGAGCGCGTGATTGTTTAATGATTAATTTACTTGACGAGTAAACGTCTGAACGGATTTGGATTAATTTCCGCACGCAAATAGTTTAAAATACGTTATACACATACGGTCTTTGTTACCCTGGCAAAGTGTACGCACAGGCGAAGGCGCCAGAGGAAGCTAATCTTCTTGTGTGTGTACATCTCAAACAACTGCACGGGTTGGGTTGAAATTTGGAATACAGGTACGCACGTTGGAAGTCGCGGACACAATCTAGTATTAAATAAACCACGTAACATGTTATCGTCGAGTGCGTCCGCCCGCCCCCGGCGGCGGGCGGGCGGAGCCGAGCGGTGTGCGGCCGGCCGGCAGCGTGTTGACACGGTTGCTCACTCCCGGGACAATTATTACATGGCTCGCAAAGACGCTGACCTTCGCTGGAACTAGTGCCGTGGAAATTCCATCAACTCCCTGTAATTAGTACACAAACTAGTGTCGTCGAATATCCATAAAAGCAGCTTTTTTCTCTATTGAAATAAATTGTATGCATGCTCGAGAGCCCGGGGGATTCAAAGAATGAAAAACCCAACGAAACTCATATAGGACCACTCGAGTGTCTGTCTGTCACAGACAAATTTCTCTAAATCTATTGAACCGATTAAGTTGAAATTTGAAAGCAACAAAATTGTTTTTATAATTTTAAAATTTATAGTTTTAAAGTATTTTATATCGACTTTGATTCTGGGTCGAGTTCAACAGATGTTTATCAGGGAGAGTTCCACCCAATGTTCATTTGTGCCATGTAAGTTTTGGGATTTTTTTCGATATAAGAACAAGAGTTACTGTTTCCACGTACAATAAAGATGTTACAACAACAACAATTACTGTCAATAATACAATGTTGCCTTGTACGTACCTACGTCTCACGGTCCGCTGTTGTAAGAAATCAGCTAACAGTACGACTGCCGTTTGACAAAAAATTGAGTAAATGAGTTCTGAAATGTATGCCTTCAGTAGCGTGTCGAGTTCGGGCGGGGCGAGGGCGGGCGGCTTGTCATCATCGGGTTTTCAATTTGCGCGGCGCTTACCGCGGATTATTCCTCTGATGAAACGCACTCGACGCTCCCGGGGGACGACGTGTGAAGTGTCGTCTGCCGCGCGCCATTGTTTTGACGAATTACACCAAAAATGTTTTCTTTTGCGCCTAATAGTGTGCACTTACATTTTCTCTTTACTGTGACGGTTCCTTTGTTCTATAATGGACAGCTTTTAGTTGTTTTATTTGGATTAGCTGTACAACGCATTGTTTACTGTTTGCTTAGTTTATTTTAATTGATGTATTAAGTTAATATCTATTATAAAACAAAGAATACTGCGTCCGTCTGAATGGATTTATATAACGAAAATTATTAAGGTTTTATAGTTCATATTAAACCTTAATTCTTAAATTTTCCTTAATACTGAAATGTGACGATGATTGTTGAAGATGTCGGGAATGTGATCTACACTACTTTGCGTGCCTAAAACTACTGCCGGCCGGCACCCACCCACTGTCGTTATTAGATGCAGGCGACTGAAGCAGGAAACTGGTGAAAATGTTGGTTGAAAAATTTGGAAGTCATCACAAGACAATTAGTTCTATGCTACAGAAAATTACCTTAAATGCTAGAAGTGATAGTAAATTGATCCGTTGCCCTGATTTGAAAGTTAATCGTTTAACTAACGAATGAAACAATCTCTCGACCGTTATCCGCAGATAGGATTACGGTCCCGGCGAGGGCCCGGCGATGGGCGCGTACCTCATTAAATATTAAACGATACTACGGATTCTGCTGTTATTGATCTTGTACACGCCGCCGCTCGGACCTGGCGGGAGATCGGCCCTTCATAATACATGTGTGTAATGTGCGCCTCTTTATGATTTAACGGAGCATCCAGGAGCGGAACACGCACACATTTTCAGGAGCTAACCACCTGTTTTTCCCAAGACGTTTGACCTCTAATTTATCAGCCAAACTGTAAATAGCGTTAAGTTGTCACTGAGGAGCTCGATCGCGTCGTTGCACTTATCAGTCTAATCGATCACACAAGTTAAGCAATGCCTACCGTAGCTTGTCCATGGATGAATGTTTATTTATCTCGAGATCCTCTGTGCTTTGGAAAGCACGTTAAGCCGTCGGTGCCCTATATTATCATTAGATGACAGTCGTTAAGCCAAATCAGTGGCCTTTAGGCGACGTGAAAACACTGGGCTCCGCCAACCCGCAGCGTATCGGAGTATGGACTCCTTTCGATGAGGTCTCGATTTGAGGGGAGATCCGTACCCCAGCAATGGGATGAGTATGACAGCGAAATAACGTTAAATGAAATATGTTTCGAATGAAGGGCATATTTTGTTGACAACAACAATCAAAGGCCTAGATAAGAACACATGATATGAGACTCGACACTCGTGAGTAGCAAACTGGGTGTATTTAATATTTATATTACAGCCTGCGTCAAGGACAAAGTGAAAGTTTTAATGATGCCGAGTTAATTCACGTAATACATAAGTAATAGAGAAAAGTAAAATAATCGAAGAAACCTTGTGCAGGTTTTCATTGTACAGTGGGTCGACCGGAAGTAAATCTGCGTCAGGGCGGCGGGCGGCGGCGGCGGGCGGCGGCTGGCGCACCTCTCTGCCCTGTTATTGTTTCCCTTGGGCAAGTCTCCGCCGACCGCCTTGTGTTTCTGTTCTCCTGGCTCTGGCGGCTGCAATTTGTGCGATCTCTACTAAAATTGCTTCGAGACATTTGAAACTTTGATTACGGTGGAAAACTAAAGCAAGTTGAACTGCTCCGAGAATTGTCTTATGTTTTTACTATTTATTTGATATTTCTCTAGAGATACAATGGGCCGGCGGGTGGCATTCCTGCTACCTGCCCAACGACTCACAGCTCCTAGTAATAGTGACTCTCGTTCGTGTTCTTTCAGATAAATTACTTCGCATTTGACATTTCAAAGTCGGATTATGGTTGAAAATGGAAGGGAGGTCTTGTTAGCGAGTTGGCTTTGTTGTATTACGACCAAGACAAGTTATATTTTAGATTTTAAACTTTTTGATATATCTAGCAGTACTGGCGTAACTTACTGGCGTAAAGAGTTTGTCCTCTTTTGCTAAATCATATCATACATCTTAATTACTCTAAGAGACACTAATCTTGCATAACAGAGTGGCACAAGTCCGACTTTCATTTCATGTACTTGATTTTTCTTTGTGCAAAGTGTCCTAGTCTAAAAGGGTAACAATCGTACAGGTAGTAAGACCGCTCTGCCCCCTCCCTCCCGTCGTCGCTCGAAATGTCTTCTCCGTTAAACTCGCTCAGCGCTAGTTCTACAATTCGTGTTGTTTCCACGAAATTGTTTTAATGTTTACTTCGTTGAAGTTTCAATTTTGCTCTGTTCTCGTGAGCTCGCAAGTTAAATCTTCAATAACTTACTTATACTCCACTTTGTAGCAATCTTTTCTTTGCTTTTTTAAATCTTATCAATTTTGCAGTGGATTATAGTAATAATGTAGTTTAGTGTTTGTTACTCGATAACTTATTTAATGTAAGTTTTGAGATCGCAGTTTGTATGAGACATGCTTTATACTTTAATAATAAATGTTTGAAATAGCGACGACCGCAGACTGGAAAACACAGCGACACGACACACTTCTCCATTAGATGGATGGACCGATAATTTGATAAAGATCGCAGGCGGCCGAAGAATACAAACGACACAAATCTGACAATTGATGAAGCCTAAAAGGTAGGCCTATGTTCAGCAGTGGACGTCCCTTGGTTGAATCATTTCAATCAAAGGACATCATTGATGATGTAATTTATTTACACATCCATTAAAATGAAACGTCATTAAATGAAGTTATGCCAGATTTCACTGTACCCGCTTGTTTTGTTCTAGGAGCTTCTGATAGGTGGACGGACAACAACTACGTGTCCTGCCTGAAGTGTTTTTCCCGAAGGTGTTTACAATTTCAGTCCAGAAGAGTACAACCAGCAAAACTACGCAACCACACCATAGGAATGAAAGGAGGCCTTTATACTGTTTTTTTATTTATGAAGCAAATAGAATATTAACACAAATAATGGCCGCCCATTCGACGCACACTGAATGTAGCGCCAGAGTTCCAGCCGCTTCCATTTCAAACCGCTACGATTTATTAAAGCAATATCCAGAAGATGTTTTTGCAGAGTTTTAGAACGCGGGAGCACTTGTCACGGTGGCGTTGTACTGACGGAGTGCACGCAATATGGGCGTTTCGTGTGACGACTGAGGACGTGGACTGAACATATACCGAGCAGTAACTTACTTTTAACATACGGCTAGTCTGTCAAAAGTACGAGATGTGCTATGTAGTTTTTGCCTTTCCTGAATATTACATTGTTGTTGGAAACATATTGAGAAGTAGGCCATTAAAGCAAAAGGTTAGTTTGTTAATAGTAAGGGACACGTCTGTTAGTTTCTGTTTTGAGTAAGCATTCGTGGGACGACTGACGATACAAACAAACGATCAATTTGTCAAGAACTAGCTACAGACGAGTTAGGTAACTTCAGTTTATTCTTTCTCCTTATCATGTTCATTGATATATAGATATATTATTATGTATTTTATGAATTGATTTTAGTAGCTAATGGATTTTATCCAAAAGTACATAAGATCCAAAGAAAAAAAAAACGAAATGTAGCCTGCAGGCACGTAATAATCAATTAAGCACTTTGTCGCAAACATTGTATGTGTCCTTCTCAATAATCTGGATCAAATAGGGAGGACAATAATTATTTTAGAAAAGTAGTGCCTCAAGTTATATTACACATATTGTTATGTATAAAAACTTGAAACTCATAAAAAATATTTTTTTCTTCATTAATCACATGAGTTGTTTAAAATGCACACACTGCTCCCGTTTGTTACAATGGAAGGCGGTGCGTCGGTGACAGAGAGCCGCGTCTCGGCGCAATCATGGCGTTCGCGAAAAAGTAATTGCGCCATATTTCAGCGGCGCAGCGCCGGCGCTATTTCACGCTTCATTACAGTAATGGGCGATATAGTGCATGCGGCGGCGACGTGTAGGCTGGAGCTCTCGGCCGACGCGCTGTCTCTCGCTGACACATTGTTTCGTCTAACCTCAACTATTAAACGTATTTTTTAACCGACTCCAAAAAAGGAGGAAATTTTCAATTTCATTGTATTTTTATTTTATTTAAAGTTTGTTACTTCGTCACTCCGCTATTTATAAACATATTTGGAAAAAACTTTTCTTATTTATAAGAGTATACTTCCAGATTGGTCCCATTTTTTTCAATTCATAAAATTCAGTTCTGATAGTATTTTTAACTTTTTAGAGGTGGAGTCGGTTTTTTTGTTAAAATTATTATTTAACCAGGTTCCCGGGTAAATAGTTGTCCAGTCTATGAGTAAATGCGACTCAAGAGGCATCACTCACGTTTTCGACCCAGTTAAAGTCGTTTTATGCCTTTCTTAATTGTATCCCATGTTGTAGTCTTCTGGTTAAAGCTCACTGTAGACAACCCGTCAGGCACTGCATAGGTAATACACAATTTGGTTCCAATGAGTGCTTCAAGATCTCAAGTTAGTTATTATATTATCTGCATCTAAGTTATACAAGAGCGCAGACTTATTGGTTCGTAGATAACTTGTCTCTTAACTTTCGTACCAATAAAAAAATATTAATCACTACAAAAAGAGTCAAAACACAAACAAAGTTGTTCGAAAGGAAATATATATAAATATAAATATCGTAGCTTGTTTAGACCCGGCTCATGTTGGCCCGGGCTCTGATATCAGTTAGCCGTCGCCGAGCCGCCGCGACGCTACAAATCCAGTGGAGTCGTGCCGCGAACTTCGGAGTCGAGCAAAGCTCGCGGCGAGTTTACTGCTTACACAAAGTCGTGAGATTGTCTTCGGCGGCTGCAACATGTTTTATTGATGCTCACAATGTAAAGTTTAGTGCTCGTCATTTTGTGGAACAACCGAACCTAGCGATACTCCGGCTTCGCCCGTCTGGGGTACAATAGGTAAACATAATCATAATCTTCGATTCCACTGGTCGAATGGTTATCACTAGCTACTTGGTTACCAAGTCCAAGACACATTTGTGTCCAAGACAAACACTTGTGTGCATTAACATGTTTATCTTAGTCTGGGTGTTCCCTACGACATATACCACCTGAAACGTATGTATCGTAAAATAAAAATTATAGTACGTATATTCATTCGTTCTTTAGTACCTACATTACAAGCTTTGCTTAGTTTGGAACTAGATGGCAGTGTGTAATTTTGTTCAAGAATATTTATTATTATCATTTAGTTATTTTTCATCTCGAAACATCTTTTATATCGTAGACAGCCAACATATATACAGACATCTTACAAAGCCACCGTATAGATTTATAACTCAAGTTCAGACAATTATGCAAACAGAACAAATTAAATTAAGTTTAAAAAAAACTAAAAAATACGCTTTGTCGATCAATCGAACTAAAAACGAAACATATTTTTTTTACTTCGATTGATCATTAAAGCGTATTTTTTTAAATGATATTATTTGCCACTTTTTAGTTCGATGTGATTTGTGAGGAATTTAATTAATCCTGGCCATCCTTACCAGGATATAATTAAATAATCAAACGTTTGTATTGTCACCGGTCCTTGATAAGTCGACGAGCTCGGTGGCGTAGCGGTCAATGACGCGGCTTCGACACCAACGCTCGTGGGTTCAATTCCCACATAGGAAAAACATTTGTGTGCATGAACATGTCTGTTTGTCTTAGTCTGGGTGTTTTCTATGTACAAAAAGTATGTATTTACAAAAAAAAAAATTACGTATGTTTATCAGTTGTCTAGTACCCATAACACAAGCTTCGCTTACTTTGGGGCTAGATGGCGCTGTGTAATTTGTCTGACAATATTTATTAAATTATAAGTATATAAAGTTTTAATTAAATCTGACCATTCAAAGTGGGTCAAATTCAAGTTCAAAGAAGTCGTTTACAAACTGACAAACAAGCATATACGTAGGTGAAGTGTGCGAATAATAAAAGCGTGTTTAAAACAGAAGTTTTTTCATTCAGAACAAAAAATATACGTAATTAAGGTAATGGGATTATTATTGATTTTATTGATAACGAACTTTTCGCAACACTTCAGGAACAGAGTATTTGCACCGGGAGTGGCGGCGCGCGAGTGATATTTCATGTTGCGAGCATATATATGGCTATAGGAACCGCTTCAGAGCGAGCGAACAGTATGCTTGTTTGTCACCCGACGTGGTAAAAACTTCAAGAGACAATACAAACTATCTAAAAACTGATAATAAATTAAAATTATTTTCAAAAATCATCTCACGAACGTACGAAAAATCACGAGAATGTCGGAATTCTCTCTGTGTCGCAATTTTCCAAAGCACACTGGAGCCTTCACGGCGTACGAAAGTCATTTTGTCGTACATTTTGTGTCATAACAAAAACATTTTTTACGTTATTATTTGTGCACGCGCTGGCTCGCGTGCGATTTGAATTCTAAGTAGTCTCCGTCAGCTGTATATTCACAATCGTAAAGAATATATCAATGGCTTGTATTTGTGTTCGTCATTCGAGTGGCAAAAATAAAACATTCAAGCAATTGAAATTATCGTACTTGACGTCTTTTGAGCTCGATGGCGTCGTTGCGCGCGTCAATCTAATCGATCACACAAGGTAAGCATCGTTGACCGTAGCCTGTCTATGGATGGTTTTATTTATCTCGAGCTTCTCAGTGCTTCGAAGGGCACGTTATGCCGTCGGTTCCGATTGTTGTTTTTTTTTTTTTTTTTTTTTATACTACGTCGGGTGGCAGACAAGCATACGGCCCGCCTGATGTGAAGTGGTTACCGTAGCCATATTAACGCTTGCAACATAAAATATTGCTCGCGCGCCGCCACCCCCGCTGCTAACGCAGCTCCTTCATTTCTTTCTGGTGACCTCACTCGCTCGCAGGAACATAACAATCCTCAAGGGAATTGTTATTTGGCTGCGGTATTCTGTGAGGTGGAGGTACATTACCCAGTCGGGTAGCTTACAATTACGCTCCCTACCTCTCTTTTCGCCAGAGCTTCGTTTGTCACTCAGCAGGGTGCACCACGTGCAGGTGAAGTTGGCTTTGGTTCAAAGATGTTGATGAACCACTTACACCCCAAAAGACGATTTCTTTAGACGATAGTCGTTCTGTCAAGCGAGTGGTCTTAGGGCGGCTTTACAACACTGGCATTCGCCAACCCGCAGTTGGGCAGCGTGGTGGAGTATACGGGTCTCCCTTCAATCGAAAGGGTTTAGCCCTTTCGATTGAAGGGAGACCCGTGTCCTAGCAGTGGGATGATTATGCCGTATTCGGACGGGACGGGCACGTGAAGTTGCCGACGACCCAAAGTGACGGTAATAAGATATTTCTTCAAGTGCCATCTCGTCCCGTCCTGTTTTCTCTTCACGTCACGTCACGTGTATTTTGATAATATATTTTTGTATGCAACGATGTCAAGAAATCGTCACAACTGAATCTGATCCTATTACTGCCGAAATGCAGCTATTTGTATGTAGAAAGAGAAAACTATAGGCATATTGACTGTTTCCATCACATTCGTATATAGAAAATAATAGCTTACGCCATCAGTATCTAAGGAAATGAGACAGATGCGTCACAAGAGTGATGTGCTACAAACACAACAATATGCGTAAAGTTATGTGTCACCGTTATATAGCAAATCTCGACATTCTCTATCGTTTGCCACGCCATCCAGGCATCTGTAACACATCGTGTATATAAGTCTATGTATTTATCTAATGGCCCAACCCTAAAGTAATCACGCTGGGCACGTATTTCATATTATAACGATAACATACGAGTATGTTCCGCCACGGGGTCGTCCTGACCCCGCTTTCCACTCCTCGTTATCGAAAAACAAGGAACATCGTCGAAGTACAAGGTATACTCGTGGCTCATACACGTGGTTATTAGGCGAAATGAGAATTCTTGTTTCTCGTGAGACGGTGCGCTCCGGATATTAAGTTAACAAGTTCCCTCGACTTCGTGCTTTACTTTGAACACAACCATTAAAATGTACAATATGTTATTAAGATATAACATGGGACATCACTTTATGATAATTTTATAATAATAAACTGTATCTAAAATGATAATATGAGTAAATTTTGGATAATCAGCAATGTTCTTTAAGAATTTCAAACAATTTATTGGGTTAAAAATATATACAGGGTGACTAACTGAAAGGGGACAATAAGGGCCTTAACTGTTTAGTTACAGGAAAAATTGTGACTGGTTATTTTTTTTAACATTTCATTGTGGCACACCGTGGGCGCTGTCGATTAGGGGCAACATGTTGGCACATAGATTCATGCGTTGTACGATTGGTGCAAAGCATACTCTATTCAAAGCGTACTGCCAGAATGTCTACACGTGTGCTCTGTGGGCCAGCTTTGCAAGTAGATCTTACAGTGCCTTGCGAGTCCAGTACAACAACAACTTCAGGGCCTTGTTGAGGGTGCAGAGGTACTGCAGTGCTTCTGGTATGTTTGCGGATGCTGCAGTCGACGATTTTTACGCTACTCAACCTACGACAGGGAGCTACTAGGAATATATTTGGCAGTGAAACAGTTCCGGCGATTAATTGAAGGACGAGCTTTTAAAATTTATACTGATCACAAACCCTTGACACATGCCTTTACTAAGAAGATGTCAGTGGATGACACTCCCAGAACGATAAGATATTTAAATTACATATCACAGTTTAGCACCGATATTCGACACGTGAAAGGACAAGATAACGCAGTTGCCGACGCCCTCTCACGTGTAATCGAGACTATTTCATGTCCGACAGGAATTGATTTTTCGGAATTAGAAACGAACCAAGAATGACCAGGAGCTTGAACAGCTCAAGCAGAATAAATCGTTGAGCATGTCACTCATTTGCACACCGAACAACAACGGGAAAATATACTGTGATGTCTCTACCGGCACCATGCGCCCATACCTACCACAGCAATACAGAAAAAGGATATTCGACAGTTATCATAGTTTTAGGCATCCTGGTAAAAAAACTATGAAGAAATTAATCGAAAACAATTACGTCTAATATGAATACAGACTTAAACAGCTGGTGTGACTCATGTTTACAATGTCAGCGTTCGAAAGTGCATTGACATACAAGTTCACCATATGGAAAATATTTATTTATTTATTTATTTATTACATATGCCGACAGGGCGATTCTCTCAACTTAACATTGATATTGTTGGACCGCTCCCTACGTCACTATACATGATTACGATGATTGATCGCTGTACATCATGGCCTGAAGCTATTCCAGTGGCCGATATTACGCCAGAAACGGTTGCAGAAGTTGTTTATGAAGGTTGGATTGTTCGATTTGGATGCCCGGATTACATTACTACCGTTCAAGGCCGACAGTTCGAGTCCTAAGTATTTAGAGGGCTAACGAAATTAATGGGATCGAAAAATTTCGTACATCACCATACCATCCGCAAGCTAACGCTAAGGTAGAGCGATTACATAGAACAATAAAAACAGCATTTACAGCCAGAACTACTACAAGAAATTGGACTCGGGAATTGCCATGAGTTTTATTCGGGCTACGCTCCAGTTATCGACAAGATACTTGTTTATGGCACAACGATCAAGTTACCTGGAAATTTCTGCCACAGTGAACCAAATATTACCTACGCCGATTTTATATAAGACATGTAGGACAATATAGAGCGAGTTACGTCTATTACCAGGAAGGAAAGCGTAAACAATAGCGTCTTCGTTAATCCTCGGTTGAAGGATTGTACTCACGTATTTTTGAGATGTGATAATTACGTCCTAGTCTTACACCACCATATGATGGACCCTAGGCAGTAGTCAAACGTTCGGAGAAAGTGTTTACTATTCTACGTGATGGTATAGAAACAAACGTATCAATCGATCCTGTTAAACCAGCCTTTTTACTGTGTGATGAAGAAACGAGACGTGATACGGAAGCAAAAGATCACGCACGTATTACCGAAGATCGTACAAGAAAAAGAGTTAGGTTTTCACGTACGTCTTGACTAGCGTCATTTAACACAAAGGCTATCATTATTGTTATTGTGTATTTTTTTCCCAAGGAGGGAATATGATCCGGCTACAGACTTATACATGATCCCATAGATCATGTATAAGTGTGTAGCCAACATTAATTGCGGACGTGCAATGGATTGACGGAAGCAAAACGCTGAGTTTGCATATCACGTCCGACATTCAACGCACGTATCAACATACCTCCGATAAGTTTAGTGACAAGATTAGCTACTAACTATTAGATATAAATACCATGTAAATTTGTTATCCATCATCAGATCAATTATATTATTACACGAATATATTGGTTTCTATATACGTCTTCCCACACATAGTGGCCCATATCGCCACATAGAATAATACCATTTGTGGCAAAAGTATTTTTGTAAACCGATCAACATTCTGAAAATAGGCTTGTCTAAATCAAAGTTGTATTCAATACAGATACTAAAATTGTGCTAATTCTCGAACTTGATATATTATGTACTGGGGCACCGGCACGCACATTATTGCACGATTAGCATTGGATTTACGCACACTGTCGAACAGAAATTTATTAGATTAGCTACGCGAGTGTTCTTGGGACTACTTGACACGCAATAACCCCGTATTGATTTGATTTTCAGGACCTCTTCTTGGCTCTTCACAAAGGAACCAATTAAACTTCACACCCAGCAACAACATATTGTTACATAGAAATAGAATATGAATTAATGAATATGCCACGACAAGAGCCACCTAGTTTCCAACTACAATGGCAATGGTTTTATATATAAATACTTAATGTAGCCACTGCTGGAATTTCAACAAGCTGGTACTAGCTCAACGATTCAATCACGATTTCGTACACACGTACTTTGTATCGGGTACTATATATCCAATTTAAAAAAAAAACCGGACAAGTGCGAGTCGGACTCGCCCACCGAGGGTTCCGTAGGTACGTAGTATCATTATTAAATTTGATATTTTTCATTATAAATAAGAAATAATGCGTCGAAAAAATAAATAAAATATATTTTGCAATGTGTACATCAAGCCCTTTCATATGATACCCCATTTGAACTAGTAGTTTCAATTTGAAATTTCGACACCCTATAAAAAATATAGACCCCCTATTTTTTAAGATCTATTTACAAATGTATAGTTTTGAGATTTATTCCTGTACTTGTAGTCTATAACGATGTTACTTGCCAAATTTCATAGTTCTAGGTCAACGGGAAGTACCCTATAGGTTTTGATTCCCTTGAGTGTGTCGAAATATGCGTTTTTTGCTGAATAAACGGCCGTAACTTTTTTCTATGTAAACTTAGCAGTTTGATTTTTTTTTAACTTCATGGGACCGTAGACCTGTGTATACAGTTCAAATTTCAGCTTGATACCTCCACGCATTCTCGAAATAGGAATTCTTGACAGACAGACAGACAGACAGACAGACAGACAGACGGACAACAAAGTGATCTTATAAGGGTTCCGTTTTTCCTTTTGAGGTTCGGAACCCTAAAAACACGGCGCATGTGTGCTTGATCACACGACAGAAGTGAAAACATATCTCCACTTCTCGCTCCAATTCGTTCCCGCACTGCATGCTTCACCCGACTGTTACATGGCCGAGCGTAACGGCTCAGTCTTATTTACTGGCTACAAAATTTGTGTACAGGAGAAGATTTTTAACCGACTTCAAAAAAGGAGGAGGTTCTCAATTCGACTGAATTTTTTTTTGTATGTATGACCGATTTTCTAAATTCTTTTTTTTATTTGAAAGGGTATGATTGCAAGGTGGTCCCATATTCGCCAAGTCAGGATTTGATGATGGGATCCCAGAAAAATCGAGGGAAACGCTTAAATTTGCCCTGTGGTTGCAGGCAGAATAGAATTGCGCCACTCTATTGCTCTGCGCTGGATGTCGTACTCGTACAAGGCGACTAAGCAATCTTGTGTGACGCAATAACTTTTCTCCCAGAAGACGGACAGCAGCGTCTCCCGGGGTATTCCACCAATAAGCTGCGCTCCCCAACAGAAGTCGGTTTTTATTTTATTAGGGTTCCGAACCTCAAAAGGAAAAACGGAACCCTTATAAGATCACTTTGTTGTCCGTCTGTCTGTCTGTCTGTCTGTCTGTCTGTCTGTCAAGAATTTCTATCTCGAGAATGCGTGGAGGTATCAAGCTGAAATTTGAACTGTATACTCAGATCTACGGTCCCATGAAGTTAAAAAAAAATCAAACTGCTAAGTTTACGTAGCAAAAAGTTACGGCCGTTTATTCAGCAAAAAACGCATATTTCGACACACTCAAGGGAATCAAAACCTATAGGGTACTTCCCGTTGACCTAGAACTATGAAATTTGGCAAGTAACATCGTTATAGACTACAAGTACAGGAATAAATCTCAAAACTATACAGTTGTAAATAGATCTTAAAAAATAGGGGGTCTATATTTTTTATAGGGTGTCGAAATTTCAAATTGAAACTACTAGTTCAAATGGGGTATCATATGATAGGACTTGATGTACACATTGCAAAATATATTTTATTAATTTTTTTCGACGCATTATTTCTTATTTATAATGAAAAATATCAAATTTAATAATGATACTACGTACCTACGGAACCCTCGGTGGGCGAGTCCGACTCGCACTTGTCCGGTTTTTTTTTAAATCAACTTTATTTTGTAACAAAGTTTCTACTTCAAAAATCCCATATAACCTTATTCCATTACTATACCGTAACTTGCCACTTTATACAAAATTTCAAGTTCGTTGGTTCGAGGGTTTGGCGTGATAAGTCAGTTAGTAAAACAGATTTTTTTATTTTAGATTGACAAGCCCACACAATATTTAAAATTCGATAATTAATTTCAAGTTAAAATTGTTTTTGTTTGTGAATGTATCTATTCGTAAGCAGGGTTGCCAGGCTCATCAGTTAATGAAGATTTGTTTAGGGAGGGAGTTTATTTTCAGCGATAACTGGTCGTTCCTCGGGACGTGTCGTGTCGTTTGTCGCGCGTCGCAACTTGTGACAGCTTGTCGCGGCCCGCGGCGGGCGGCGGCGGCGGGTTGATGTCGGGCAAATATATTTGTACAGTATCTTAACTCGTCTTCCTTTTATTTTTAAGTCTTAAGTTAGTTGCTATTTACTCTGTTCATCATAAGCAAACTGTTCGCAAACAGTGACAGAATCACTCGAGTTTAGCAAATTACAATTAGAAAATCAGTAATTTCGCCATAAAACTTCGATCTCTTAATTCTGCCAATATCCACATATTTGTAATTAATAACCATTAGCGTCGGGTCTGTTAGTAATAATCATTACTTGACCAATATCATTAAACCTCCGATAATCTGCATATATTCTTTGACTCACGTTATTATAGATAAACTCAGAAATCATCATCAAGTCATCTTCACCAATTTCGACTCTATCGGTGATAATGTATCGTGTGTGTATGTAGTAGAGCCAAGAGGCTTATGTATGTTTCACTTACTTGCGTTTGTAACAAATAATTTTTAGATTTTTAAAATTTAATTATTTTATTTTCTAAATTAACTAAATTTTGTAAGACGATTTGGTACCTAAAATATATTTACAAATTTATAAATAACAGTCATTTAGGAGTTTCTTTGAATGTAACACACTGCCTGCTATATATTTTCCCGTTAACAACGCACCGGTCCCCCGCGAGATACAAATAGTCACTTTGAAGTCCTTTGTGACAGACGCCGTCAATCCACACGATTTATTTGTGTATTAAAGTGTCACTATTTCCGAGAGGCCGCGGTGAAATATCAAGTTTAACTTGAAAGTCGAGAGTTCAGGTACCTGTTAAAACTACAACAGTTCACTGAGCAGAAGCAAATGTTTCGTACCGCACCCTACCATGAAATATACATACATAGTCCACGGTTGTCGCAGTGTCGCAAGATTCCATATTAACGTATTGACTTAAACACAAAGGTAGTGTGTGTAGTAATGTGTGTACATTACTACACACACATTTCACACAAAATCTATAACAAATTTGATAATTTGAGTATGAGTGGAAAAAACTAATCACAAATGTTAACATGACTTAGTAGCTTTAAGTAAATTTTGATAATTGAGTTGTGTAAAACATACTTCATTCTCAATATACATGATTTTTTTTCACTGCTATTGTTTAACGTCTGGAGAATGACATGGGAAACTTTTTATCCCAAAAAACATCCAACTTGCACGGGATATAAAGAGCTTTGTTAAAATAATGACCCCGCGGTCTAAGCTACATATATTTGGTTGATTGTCCTTTTTTCACATTAAGAGGATCCCATGCATTGACATCATTCTTTTTACCACGATAAATCTTCTCTTTTAAGGTATGGAAATTGACGTAGAGTATTATCCCGGAAAATATCTTACTCCCAGGGGAGAAAAAGTTTTATTAAAACTAACGTTTACTAAAGTTTTATGTAACTAACTATGTAATGGAATCTAAGGTAACTAATTTAACCATCTTCCAAGGATCGTAGCGTAATGAAAATTGGCAGCTGTATGTAGTTCTGTTGACAATACAATAATATAGTACTGTCGAACTGATCTGATGATGGAGCCGGAAGATATGCACTGGAACTTAATGATGGAACATCGTATCATAGCTGTTTTTGGATTTCTTAGAAAAGTCTTGTAATGAACTTTGACCACGATTAGGTTTCAAGGTCTGATGATGAAGCCGGAAGATAGGCACTGCCATTCCATGATGGAATATCCTATCATAGTCGTGTTTGCACTTGTGAGAAAGGCCACGTAATGGACTTTGAACACGATCAGGTTTCAAGGTTATTACAAACCTATCGGGAACAATACAACCTCACCTGCACGTGGTGTACCCTGCTGACTGACAAACGAGGCTCTGGCGAAAAAAGAGGTAGGGCATAGCGTATTTTTTAAGGTGTTCGACTGGGGAAGTACCTCCACTTCACAGAATTCCGCACCCAAATAACAGTTCCCTTGAGGGTTGTTGTGTTCCTGCGAGTGAGTGAGGTCACTAGAAAGAATGCAAGGAAGGAGGTATAGGCTGGCAATAGATCGGCGACCTCTTGGGCGCTTTCATAGCACATCAAACTAAAAAGTGAAAAATAAATATAGTTTAAATAAACTATAAAAAACACGCTTTTAAAGCACAACAAACTAAAAAGTGAAATACAATTCTTAATACAAGCTGAAAATTATAATGAGTCTAAATACTAGCATTATTGTAAAATAAGCGTGGGGCGCTTTGTGCCATATTTTTCGTAGATCGAGCAACTTAAAATAACACATAGCCTAACAAAATATTGTGATTGTACCGTAAAAAAATCGTGGGGCGCTTAAAAAGATTTTTCACTTTTTAGTTTGATGTGCTTTAAAAGCGTGTTTTTTTAGTTTTTTTTAAACTATATTTATTGATACGGATACTTTAAGGTCTGGAGAGTGATAGTGCTACTTTTTATCCCGGAATCACACCTTAAGCCGGCAACAGAACAGCTAGTACAACATAGTTTGTAACATTACTAACCCGCCCCGAAAGCTACCCACTGACCATTTTTTTCTGTTATGATTCTTATCAAATAAGTATGCTTTTTATATTCATAAAACCTGTAAATAATGACAATTTGATTAGCTAAACCACGAAATTAGCTCCGTAAAATATGACAATTCTTATGTTGCAAATATTACTTACTGTATGATTTTCAATATTATCTATTAAATAAGATTCATCAGTATATTTTTCAGATACCAGTTTTTTACTTAAAATACAGTATTTTAATAAAAAATTAAGCATTTTATTATTTTCTTCTTATGACAGATGACGCTTTGCTTTTTATTTATTCGATTGACAGAACCGTAGTTTCTTTTTGGTAAGTTTGTATCTATAATTCTATAATGTTTCTGGCACGTATAAAAATAAATTATATTTAAATCGCTCATGACAACAGAACTCTCAAGATTAGAAGAGAACATCTACATCACTATGTAACTCGAAGAAACCAGTTGATCAGGACGACTACCTTGAGCCCCTCGTGTCGATAAGACATTGCACAAACGGGAGCTAGTACTATTGCTTATTCTGTGACGGGAGCATTGTCCAAGGGGTCTCCTATACCCTAAGGGCCCTTTATTCTTTTACCACTACTACTGAGTACCTATTTACATCACCTATTCTCATTATTTCACCTATGTTAACGAGCGTGCCATCATCCCCAGCCGGTCAACAGAGGGGTCGCGGCTGTCCCACTACTTCACCTTCACCTGCGTGAGCCTCAGCAGATGTTTACCAGTGAGGCCTACCCTTGCGGACTATCTTCACCCGAATCTGCGTTAGAACTATCTCTCCGACCGGCACCAACTAAATTTATATGTTCTCTTTTTTATATCTATTGTATTTATTTATTAATTATTAATTTTAAATACAAACTGTTATCTGTACAAAGTTTTCTACTAGAACGTTACAGTTGTTGATAAATAGGCAGTAAAATAAATAAGACTATAGGGGAGGAATGAAATGCGATTCTTGCGGTCGAGATCTATTAACGATACTCTTTGTGGCTTATGTAACAACTATTGCAATTTGGGAGCCAAGTCAGAATTCTTTAGCGGGTTGATGCTTTTCTGCGAGTGAGTATATTATTAAGAAGTTCCTGAGGAGGTGTTAGCAGGCAGCGACGCGCGATACTTTATGCGTTGAAAGCGGTAAAGCGGGGCAATGGCCGACTATATGCTTGTTTGCCATCCGACGAGGTATAAAGATGGAAAATAACTTTTTCAAGAACAATACCACAAATGTATTATGCTATAGCAAAATCATTGTTTTTTATGTTAACTAACAATGAGTTCATCATAACATTTACATAAACTCTTGGAGGGACATTTGACCACAATACATATTTCACACGACGCGTCACTCCCCTGCTTCATAAATGTTGTATTAATTTATTAATTGGAATTACAAATCGGTCTCCGCATGGTTCCGTGGACATAATTGCTTGTTGGCTGTACGTGCCCAATGTTGTGATCGTTTGTCGCGTGACTCGAGCGAAAGGGCGACAGAGCGACAGGCGACAAGCGACACGCCGCATGCTACACGCGACGCGCAAACGCGACAATTGCGTGGTTGGAGAAGCTCGTTTCATTAACAAATGACCGACGTCGAAGTTCGTGTTGCTCGCAGTAATTTGTACGGCCGGCCGAGAAAGAATTATAACTGAGTTTCAACTGTGTTAAGAAAATTACGAACAACATTTAATGGATATCCAGAATTGCGTTCTATATAGGGGGAAAAAAAAGATCTCCTGTGGCTTTTAAAGTAAAAAAAAAACTATATATAAAACAAAGTCGGGGTACGGAAAAATAATGATGATGAATTTGTCAGCAAGATTTGTATAGGAAATTAAATGGAATGGGAACGGAAAGATTGAGCCATAGGAAAGCGTGGGCAGCGTGCTAGTATTGAAATAACTAATGATTTATTTTAACGTTATTCATCTCTCGCACATTGGTATTATCAAAATGGACGTAGTCATTGATTTAAATTTTGATAAAGTGACAGTTCCTTGTTACATTGACGTTGCTTTTTTCAGCTAGTCTTCAGGTTGTACTGCCAGACTATTCTACATAGTCTGGCAGTACAACCCTTTACACGAGTATCAAATAAAATAACATTACTTGAATATTGGATACATCTGCTGAAATGGCAGATTTGGGAAGAGGTGAGCTTTTCTATTTTAAATATATAAAATTAAATATTCGTAATATCATATCAATCCACGGCTCATCTCTAACATTTCAACAAGATAATTGAGATGCCAATCGTTCAGCGCCGACGACGGGCAGCCGTCGCATTCCTCTCAAACAAGCTATTTTCCACGACTCGCTAAAACCACATAATCCACTAAAGTCAATACGTGCGAGTTCGTCGAACAAACGGGGTAACAATTCAATTTATATATACGTAATTATGGTAATCTTGGGCGCCGTCCAACGACAGTTGGGGCCCTTCGGAGCTTGATCCCTCACTTGGAGCACTTGGACCCTTTTGGACAAGTGTAAATTATGGACCCTTTTGGACAAGTGCAAATTAAAAAAGTCCGGAGTTTCTCGCTTCGTATCGTGCCTCGAGGATCACTGAACAGATCTTTATCAAATACAACTTATAATAGCGTTGACTAAATATCTTTATCTAATCTCATACTGAAATTTACACATTAAAAAACTAAACACAGAACCTTAATGTCAGTCTTTTACGCACAAGACATCGAAATAGATTTAAAAAGTTACTTTTCGATACAGCTCTTCTATGGACAACTGTATCGTAATAGTAGATTAGTAGCCGAGGGCTGTAAGGCATCAATTGCAGCCCGAGATATTTAGGCGCACGAGCGCAGCGAGGGCGCCTATAGTTCGAGGGTGTAATTGATGCTGAGGGCGCCTATAGTTCGAGGGTGTAATTGATGCTTACACCCGAGCTAACTACTCTGCTTTACATCTCGATTGTGAGGTAAGTAGAAAAAAACCGGGATTACAAGAATAAAAGACTTTACTTGTTTTTCTTTTCGCCACTTCATGAACTCGTCGTAAGTTTTCATATATCTCTCTTTAGAACTTTCAGGCAAAATATTGTTAATTGCTGCTTCAGCTTCCATTTTCATTGAATCGGGAGTGCAGCTTATATCTTCATCACTTGCAGAACTCATGTTTTTTTCCTAATTAGCACGTAATTATAAAAAAATCCCGAAAACAAACAATATTAAAAGTAAAAGTTTCTGTTCCCGCCTTTTTTCATCTCTTTTTTTTTATTTTTTTCTAGAAGGAAATTGAGCTTCGCCGTTCGATATTTAAATTGATGACTATTATACTCATACGAAGACAAGGCTGAATAGCGAAGCGACCTCTTTTGTCATTGGGCTGAATGCATGATGTCTATTGCCAGTATGATGGTTAGATGTACGCGAACTTTTTGAAAGAGTGAAGTGTTTTTTTTTTTATTACTTACCGCCCTAGAGCCTTTTATAGCTACATTATTACCCTAGAGCGCTAATTGGTCACCTACAAGCCCCATTTGGGGGTAATAAGGACCTACTTACCGAATATGAGAGATGTAAAATAACTTTTTTACCATTTCGATACAGCTTCAGCCCTGGATTCAGGATATTAAGGAGGTTGCAAGACGGCACCGCGCGGCGGTGTAATAAAACTGTTAAATTAACTTCATGGTTTTATTTAAAATATTATTATCATCTATTTCATGAGATTAGATAAAGTAGTGTATGAAACTGCACATAATTAGGTCTTAAAATGCTCGTGTGATGCTATTATCAAATTCGCCTTCGGCTCATGTGATAAACTCACACTCGTATTTTAAGAACCCTTATTATGCAACAGTTTCATAAACTACTATTATAAATCTATACGAACCTTATAAAATGTATGTTGATGATGATTGAATGATTAGATATTAAAATTTTAAGACACTAGCTGAGCCGACATACGTTGGTTTCGCGCACGCTAGCAATTGACTGACAGTTCTGTCAAACGCCATAAAATTACACTAGAAAAGTTAATACCTATGGTGGTTCAATTTTCTTAAAGTTTTTAATTTTCTGCTCAACTTTTTTATTTTTTTCTTTCATAAAAACCTTCTCGTGACAATAACAAAACAAGACAAAAAAAGAATTAGTGAGATCGGTCCAGCCGCCCACTCGTGAGGCTGTACGTGTGACCAAGGGAAATGGAGATTCAATATATATATTGAATAATATCTGTCAATTTCTATGATCATAGTTAAATGATGACGTTCTTCATTTGTACATAATACACACATGATCATATCAACGTCATATATCTTCAAGATGGATAACGATTTAGCCGCGCTTTCCGTTGCTATGACTGCAATTTTATTGATTGCACTAAAACAAACGAAAACGGTGAAGAATAAAACAAGAAATAAAAGACGAATTTGGATAAGATCATGAGTAACAAGGCGATCAGAGAGAGGGGTCCATAACACATTTTTATAATCTGGAGCAAGATTATTATATAGACACTCGTTTGCCTCGTAAAAATTAATTAATGTTTTTGTAGTTTCGATATTCCAATCGAAACTTTTTGATTTGGAAGACGACATTTTTTGAGGTTGTTTTTGGGGTGTAAGTGGTTCATCAATATCTTTGAACCAAAGCCAACTTCACCTGCACGTGGTGCACCCTGCTGACTGACAAACGAAGCTCTGGCGAAAAGAGAGGTAGGGAGCGTAATTGTAAGCTACCCGACTGGGGAATGTACCTCCACCTCACAGAATACCGCAGCCAAATAACAATTCCCTTGAAGGTTGTTGTGTTCCTGCGAGTGAGTGAGGTCACCAGAAAGAAAGAAAGGAGATGCTGCATTGGCAGCGGAGATGGCGGCGCGCGAGCGATATTTTATGTTGCAAGCGTTAATATGACTACGGTAACCGCTTCAAATCAGGCGGGCCGTATGCTTGTCTGCCACCCGAAGTAGTATAAAAAAAAAAAAAAAAAAAAGACGGTTACGGAGATATGATCCTACTTGTACGCTAGCTATTGCAGATTTGTTTGTAACACATTATATATGCCATGCCATAAGGTAAAAAGATGACAGGTAAACTTACTTTTACATTCGTTTACATTATTTGATTTTTATTTTCCTACCTACATAATACACCAAAGTTTTGAGACATATTTCGTATAGCCATAGCCGCTGGCATATCTGTTTGGGCAGTAGGTTAAACATTTTCACAGAGAGCCGGATGGCCGGGTGTCGGGTGTCGGGTGTCGGGTAGTTAACAATGCGGCGCACGGCCAGGCGACGCACATTAAAACTTGGATTGTAAACGGGGCCGTTGCATAAATTACGTCCCGCCGCGAACTTGTTCAGGATCAAACAATCAGTTCGGCCGTGACGTGCGAGGAATGCAGGGTGGCCCCGGCCCCGGTCCCGGCCGAAGGAACCACGCGCACACGGTAAGTATATATAGTAGATGACGAGCTCGGTGGCGTAGCGGTCAATGACGCGGCTTCGACACCAGCGCTCGTGGATTCGATTCCCACATAGGACAAACATTTGTGTGCATGAACATTTCTGTTTGTCTTAGTCTGGGTGTTTTCTATGTATCATAAGTATGCATTTACAAAAAAAAATGTATTTACGTATGTTTATCAGTTATCTAGTACCCATAACACAAGCTTCGCTTACTTTGGGGCTAGATGGCGCTGTGTAATTTGTCTGACAATATTTATTATTTTTTTAATTTTATTATTATATGTCAAGCAGTATATATTCTATATATAGCAGTATATATTCTATATATAGCAGTATATATCCGCATACGGTAAATATATGTCATAAAGCATAATACAAGGAGGAGCTCGATGGCGTCGTTGCGCGTATCAGTATAATCGAACACACAAGTTAAGCAACGTCTGTCGTAGCCTGTCCATTGATGGGTTTATTTATCTCGTGCTCGTCCATGCTTCGGAGACAAGGTTAAGCCGTCGGTCCCGGCTGATATCGGTTGATGGCAGTCATTAAGCGAAGACAGTGGTTTTATGCGGTTTGAAAACACTGGCCTTCGCTAACTCGCTGTTGAGCAGCGTGGTGGAGTATGTTCTAAACCCCTTCGATTGAGGGGAGGCCCGTATCCCAGCAGTGGTTTGAATAACTATATAGTCAGTAGCCTCAAAATTTAAATTTATTTTATGTAACAGATATTTCATTTAAACAACTTTTAACTAAAAATGTTCATAATCATATGGAGATTGCATATAGATTATGTATTTCCATTATAGAGATACTGCTCGACAGTATGTAACGCATTGCTTTATATAATGCTGTGTACACACAATGTCAAATTCGCAGACATCACGCACGTAGCTGCTCGAACACTGACAAATGAGTAGGCGCTCTTAGCGCGGCCACACACGCATACGAACACGCACGCTGCGTACCACAGTTTATCACAGTTCTCACGCACAAAACATTTTATTTTGTGAACTTCACAAGTCCTCGTTTAGAGAATTATTTCATTCTTTTGTCGGAGACGTTTGTATTTATGAGAGTTCGCAAATTGTTAATAGCTGTTGGAGTTGGTTCGAGAAAAGTTTAATAAAAATGATTAAGTACCCAGTCTTAATTAGTTATGTGATGTGGATTAATTTATTTCAACTTTTGTTTGCTCACAGTTTCGCCGTGAAATAAAATGTAAGGTGAATATAGACAATATGAACACCGTATTATAAAACGTTTGTTTGTTCTACAAATTTTAGTGTAGACAGAGTACAATGCCTAAAAGAGCTCTGAAGTGGATCGACAATCATCAAGGTAGTTTTATGTATTAAGGAAGTTGAGTCTCTTGGACTCGTCATATCGGTAGTGTAGCGTTACATTGAATACTAGTTTCGTTGATAATATTCTTAGCGTACTGGTAGCCCCTCAACGTACTCCTGCTCGGCCAAATTTACTCTATCTGTGTACTCCAGACTTAATGGCAAGTGATGCGATAGTAGACCTTAGCGAATTGACTTAAATCGAACTTTTTGATTGTATTAAGAACATTTCCCGTGATAAAATTCGTATCGCACTCAAAAAGAGACCTAATGTTTATATGTAGACCGCGAGCCCAACCGATCAGAGATCATTTAGGTCACCTACTAATTCATATTGCTCTTCTTTGTATGCGGTAAAATGGAGCAAGCAAATACTGGGTCACAATCCATAGCATGATGGATTGTTTAGATCGAGAAACCAACCATAGTTCAGTAAAATTTTACTTGGAGGTTACTTGGAAGGTCGTCACCGCTAGAAGGTAGTTCCGTAAGTACCCATCGGGCATCGGAATGTCAACGAGACCATCGTAACTATTCACTATCCAGTAGTATTAAACTAAACGCTAAATGTTTAAAAGTTTGTTTTAAAATGTGCGATCTTTATTTAATACACTCATTTGCAAAAAAAACGGGCACCTAAGCAATGAACCATTTCAAATGTTAATATTTCTTTGTTTGATAATTATAGGTAGTTTTATCCACACAATTTGCTAAATTAATAAGAAAATAATCGTTTTCATCAGTATTTCATAAAATTTAGATACAATTTATGGGAAATAATGCTAAACCTCGCTAGTAGTGTATATTCGCTAGTAGTGCATATGCTCATGAAGTAAAAATAAAAAAGTTTTTTTGTTTGTTTTTCTTTAATAAAGTAAAAGCAGATAAATGTTTAGTATCGAGTGTGACCCCCTCTAGCTAAAATCACAGCTTGAATTCGTCTGGGCATGCTAGCGAGTATATCCCGGATACTTGCTTGCGGAATACGTTCCCACTCCGCAGTAATCACATTCTTCAGCTCTCTGATGGTCTGCGGAGCCGGGTGTACTGATCTCACACGCCGTTTCAGAACGTCCCAGACATGCTCTATGGGATTGAGGTCGGGACTTCGAGCTGGCCAATCCAAACGACGAATGCCGACCTCTTGCACATACGCATTAACATCGCGGGATCGGTGGGCGCGAGCATTGTCGTCCATAAAAATCGAGTCTTCACCTAGAGCGGCCAATGCGGGTTGTGCATGAGAAATTAGAACTTCCGTTATGTATCGATGCCCAGTCAGTGAGCCGTTTTCAATGAAGACTAACTCTGTACGATCCATTGAATTTATTCCTGCCCAAAACATAACAGAGCCCCCACCATAAGGTGTGATTTCTTCGAAACATGCCTCTGCAAAGCGTTCTCCTTGTCTTCTTAGCACTCGCCGACGTCGATCTTCACCGAACAGAGATATCCTGGCTTCATCAGAGAACAAAACCCTATTCCAATCGTCTTGAGTCCATGATTCACAATTTCTAGCGAACCTAAGCCTGTGAACTCTGTGCTCACGGAGTAATTTGGGGCCGCGGGCCGGGCGGTGACTGCGTATATTGGCAGCGAGAAGCCTCCTCCTGACCGTCCATAGACTAATATGCACATTTCTTACTTCTTGGAGGTTGTTCTTAAGATCCACATACGAAGATTTGCGATTTCTCAATGCGCGACTCACAAGAAAACGATCATCCCGTGGTTGGGTACATGGTTTTCTTCCAGAACCAGGCCTTCTCTCGACGGAACCAGTCTCCTGATATCGCTGCCAGGTCCTTTGGACTGTCGAGCGACTAACATTTAGCCTCCTAGCCACGAAACATTGGCTGCAACCCTCTTCAAGCAGCGCGATAATTTTGGTAGCTTTTACCACTTTATCTACCATTTTTGATACAGCCAAACAGCATTAAATAAAGCTTTGACAGTCAAGGATATGAAATTAATCGATAAAAATTGAATAAAAGTTATGAAAGTCGATGTTAACTTCTGGAACTTCGCGCCAAAAATGTAGGATAAAAAGGGGTTTTCTGTAAAAATGAACATCAAATGAAAAATTGAATTTAGAACGTACTTTTTTAAATACCACAGCATTTTTAAAACCGGCCAGTAACGTGTACAAACGATTGAAACCTTTTTGGTATTGTAACTTTTTAAATATGAATGAAAATCAAAACCGCCCGTTTTTTTTCCAAATGAGTGTATTTGCAGGTATTGTTATTGTAATGATGTAACAGAATTTGTATTCTTTAGAAAAATATCCATTAAAGAAATACATAATTTCTCCTAATTATTTGTCCTAACAAAACTTTGTAGACATTTGCATAAATAATTCTTTATGCCCCAACGATGCCAATGATTCGATGTATTTATTATTCGAGTGCACAAGGCCGCCCGCCGCCGCGCCGGGCCCTCGTTTACTTCCTTACGAGTGGCATTTGATATCAAAACACTGGTTATCAAATTAGGCTACGTATTATGTGGACGGCCTCGCTCGTTCGGTAATGTACTGTTTTCTGTATAAATCACTACACAATGAGGTCGTTTGTTAGGCTCGCTATTCACTAAGGCATACCTAGGCCGCGTTAATAGTAAATGTTTTCAGGAAAGTATTCAGTGGAATGGTAGCACATAGATCACGTCGCGCTGGGTAACATACATAAACGTAATGGATTTCTTTGTCCGAGTTAGACTTTCATTTACGTGATATTACATCGGATGGTAAGCAAGTATGCGAGCCTCTGATATGAAACCGTTTTACCCATACACCGCTTACAATGCGTGAATTATCTGAATTATCCTCCAGGGAACCTTCTCAAGAGCTACCTGGCCTACCTACCTACATTGCTTATGCGTATTGGATTTGCGGTCAAGCGCAATTTAGTCTTGATTTATTAATATTCTAAAATATAATAATTAAGACATTGTTATTTATTATATTTTAGATTGTAATAATTCTATTACTATGACATATTATTTGTATGCTAGTTGCCAGAATACATAATGTATATATTTTGATAATTGTAACATCTTTCTAACCTGTATTCACAAATACAGATATTTGTTTCCATCAGTAAAGGTATCCTCAGTTTCACATCCCCAGTCCTGAAGTTCACAAAGTGCCCAGTCCCAATTTCATATTGTCCTACCTTTCTTTCCCCAAGTCGCTAGAGCCTTGTTTGTTAATTAACAGATTGCAACATTTGCGGGCTATGGTTATTGTTATAAAGAATAAAGTTGAATAAGCTGTAAAAATAATGTAAGAATATTTTTTAATTAGTCTACTGGTACTTTTATCGCCTTATAATGGATAGTTTTAGTGCAAATAACAAATAACTTGAACAAACAACCCGCAACGCATGTTCAGAGTGCATGGTTTGTCGTAAGGAGACAGGTGATATGAGTTGTGATAGCATAATATTATGATTTGCTGGCAACAAGGGATCCCAGACGTAGTGGCAATTACGCAGTGAATACTGTCAATTACTGAAATCAATATAATAGGTACAGTGCAGCAAAAAGCGTTTTATGCTCCCGGTGTGAGCTAGATCCAGAAAAAAAAATATCTTCAGATCATTTCGGCGCCCCTCCCACGTCTGTGCCCTGTGTGCCTAGGCATCACTGGCACCGCCCTAATGACGTCACTGAGTGTAACAATTCTATTTTTGTTCACTGGTCATCTTCAGTCAGAGCTGAGTTATTATTGATTACATCGCTGTCTTTAACAAGGCCGCGGAACAAGCACAATTTAAAAAGTTCTTACTGCTACTAACTTCTAAGTTAAATTCGCCTTTAAGTTCCGACACAGCCTGGTGCGTGACAATTGTCACTTTAGTCGTCGCTGTTATTAATCCTGACTACACAGGAAACCGCCAGGGGTCGAAAGGTGTAGTGTGTCTCAGCGGCTTGTATGGTATAAACTACTTGCGGATATTTATATTAAAATTAAAGCATTAGACCCGGGATCCACCAGCGCGGTGATAACATTTCGTTGGATGCGTCCTTTGCGATTTTCTGTAAGTAGATGCTGAAAGCCAGTGGTTTGCTAAATGAACAAACTTAGCCATACTAATAACTTTGAGACTACTGTAATTGTGTACAGTAGTTACCACAAATAAACGTTTAGTTTACTCTCACACCTTTTGAACTTCGCTTGCGGTCCATTTGGTTGCAGTGTCATTGTCATGTCAGTGTTGAGGTATAAGTGTCTCACCACGATCTTTAGAGCCAAAGACAATCTCACCTGCGCGTGGTGCACTCTGCCGACTGGCGAAAGAGGCTCTGGAAAAACTGATGTAGGGTACATCGTATTTGTAAGCCGCCCGACTGGGGAAGTTTCGCCACCTCTCAGAATGCCTCGGCCAACTAATAAATTCCTTGAGGGTTGTCGAGTTCCTGCGTGTGAGTGAAGTCACCAGCAGGGGTGGCTGCGTTGGTTATTTCATTTTGCGAGCGTTAACCTGGCTACGGTAATCGCTTTACATCAGGCGGGCCGTATGCTTGTTTTCTGCCCGACGTGATATAAAAAGGATGAGTCAAATTTGTGAAAATACATCTCATCATCATGTAAGTTCACTCAGGCGGACGTGAAAAGAAAGAAAGAAGGAGACTCAAACTTCAGCCTCTTAAGAGCTCTGCTCTTAAAAGAAAAATTGTTATTACTACATATTTATTTAAAAAAGTGATGGTAATTATGAACTGACGTGTCCGTCCTTGATGATATGAAGAAAGTATACCACTAATGTGAGATTGTCTAGTGTAAACACATGTTTCACGTCGCCCGTGTGCCCGCTTACATACGACCACAGATGTAACTAGTTAACAGTGTTTACTTTACATTCGAGTTATCAAATAATATTAATGGATTATTATTTAAGGAGCCATTAATCGATCAACATGTCCAATATTTGTCGAAAGTAATTTTGTATAAACATAACGTCAAAGAAAATACGAACGAGACAGTAGAAGTTTCTTTCATTCCGCTATTAGTTAAAGAGCCTATTACATCATGGCGTGTTCAGACAGTCCGATATGGTGCCGTCTCGCTCGTGTTAGCAAGGCAGGTAAAGCGTCCGTCCCCCAGTATTAGTGAGGTGTAAACATTATACAACATACAGTCTAAATCCACCCGCCGCCGTGACCCGCTCCAGGATATATCAATGGAACGATATACCCATGAGCAGGTTTCAACAGTCGATGGGTTATTTAAAAAGAGGCACAGAAGCCTGCCATAACCACCGTTATCGATCGTTATTACATTCGGCAGGAGGTGGCTCAATCAGATGGGCCCCTGAAATGCCTGGAGATCGGCCGGGGCAACACCGGTGTGAGAGCCTCAGGGGCGTCAAGTGGTGTGCTTTCCTTTCTCCGTAGTTACTCGCGGCGTTATGTCCTTTAACATCTTTCTTCACCCTGGAGCATATGGCTCTAACGACCACTCTCTGGCTAATGAAAGAAAGCTAGTTCCGCGGGCCTTTTTGACTTTCCACTACGAGCGACGAAGCCTCTGAACAATTTTCTAGAGATACGGTGTTCGTGGTGCCGTTACTCACTACAGCTCAACACAAGCCGCCTCCTGATTGCCAGCGTTGTTCATTTTCGACTTTACAAATTAAATTCACTCTAGTTTATAAACAAACTTAGTATTTCTGCCTCATTTCCTGTCAGCAGAAATATATTTATAGTGAAAATATAATACAAAGCAAACGAACCTGCGCCACCGTAACACAATTTGTTGCGCCACAAACTTGTTTGGGGCGACTCGCAGACATCAAAACTTCATTTAGTCATCAAACGACTCGTTTAGCCAATTTGGAAAATAAACAAGTTCGAGCTGAATAAATTCAACGTATAAATAGTGTTTCTATATAACGTATATTTCTATATAACAATCTGGTACCATAATCAAGTGAAAGGTTAAATATATTTTTTATTCAATAATTGGTTTCGGTTAAATTGGTTAATAAAAAAAGTCACCTGTCCCGCCGATTGTGAGATTTAAAACCACAACTTCTCGAAATCATTCAAGTGTTCATTCCAACCGAGCTTTACTAAGGAAAGCGATACGAATTATCAGGAATTTTACCATTTCTATTAACTGATGTAAAGAAACAATGTAGCGTCATCTATCTTTCCACCAGTTTGGACTTATGGAGTACAGTTATGGGCTGTACGAAAAAGAGTAACAAACAAATTATTCAGCACTTCCAGAATAAAGTACTCAGGGGCATTGTAAATGCACCGTGGTAATTCAAAAATGACTATCTCCATCGGGACCTTAAAGTGGAGTTTGTGGACAAAGTGATACAAAAATATGCAGAAGCTCATGAACTTAGACTTCATCACCATGTGAATCCAGAAGTAGTCCAACTTCTCGATAACACAGACCGAGTGAGAAGACTCAAAAGAACAAAACCTTTTGAGTTAGTGTAGTAATAAGTGAGACAATATTAGTGATAGTGCATTAAATATTACACAACAAGAAAGTGTTTCACCTTAACAGACACTAAGAAAAGTCAATGGACATTATTCTTACACTATAATATCTAGAAGTTTATGTTAATATTAAATTACTTATTAGCCCGTAAGCTAGATCGTAATATTTAAAGCATCATGCTTTATAGAAAAAAAAAATCTATCTTTTAACTATTATATTAGAAACGTGACATAAGAGCCCGTCGTTACATATGACATTCGCCTATTTTTTTTAGTTAGCAAAAAAATATCAGCATTTAGATAGTACTTGACGAAAATTTTCATCGCACCTGTGACGACCACGAATTAGTTATTTATGACTAGTTTCTACACCTGAATTCGTTCGCGTGTAGATACTACTAGGATAAAAAGTGTTATATATAGTTGTATGGTAACTCTGAGCATATGTCTATGTGTGTGCCAAATTTCATCGAAATCCATTTATCAAGTTACGAACGAGTAAAGGCGTTTCTCACATGCTTTTGTTTGCTCCGCGTATCCTCCCGGGCCAGCGTTGTACGACGGCCAGTGCAAAGACTTTGGTATTGCAGCAGCACAAGAAACTAATAGAAAATTATTATTTGACTGCGTAGGTACTTACTTCCCCATTACATGCCGGTGTCCTACAACTCTTTTGCGAGAACCTTAGTTAGTAGTTAGTTAATCAGCAGGGCAGGCTCCCTGCTGATTATTGATTTAATTTTTTTTATGTGTTGGCAGCACCATAAAAAAATAAAAAACAATAAAATTTAAAATGTTTTCATTAAACATGAATATGTCGTGTCGTGTAAGTGTAAACAAACAAATTAGAGATGACTAGTCGTGGGCCGGCGTCCAGTGCTCGCACTACAAAGAATACTGTTCAGCGTATACACCGGTAGTTGACTTGTAACTGTCGAAGGCTTCTCTATCATTAATGTAACACTATATTTAGGTCGACGGTAATTTACCTTTGTTCTAAAGATGTTCTGTTGATCCTAGTTTTGACGCTTTGTTCAGTAAATACAAATAAATCAAGGCGCGTGTTTACCACACAAGTGTCAAGTATGCGCACCGCTGATGTGACAATTGTTTGTATTCCGGGTACACATGCTATTTGGGCCACGCGCGGGTGGACCTCGTGCATATTAAATGATTTTGTTCCAAGGCTGGCCATTGACCGAACCAACGTTGCTTAACTGGCTTGTTCGATTAGACCGACACCCGCAATGTCGCCGTCGAGCTCCTCACTATCTACTAATAATATTTTCACGCAATTATTTTTTAATAATAGTCATTCATAGAATATAGATTGTGCCAGTCGACAGTGTTTGTCGTTAATGTTATTGATTAAATGAACTTGGAGACATTAATAGAAGCGATGTTTAAAAGTTTGTGTCTACATGTCGTAGCCACTTTGCTACGTGCAAGTGATGGCGTAGCGAGCCTACGATGGCGTAGCTACACTCAAATTGATTTCATTCGGTCGTAGCGTAAATAGCTACGACGTAGACGTATCTGAGTCTAATGCGTAAAGCCGTTTCGGTCGAAAGCCCGAATTTTAATTAATACATTTTCTTTTTCGAAAAAACAAAATATCAATTCATGCATATTGCTATATTGACACAAGAACGGTCCCTGTTGAATGATAAGTCCTCATACATTGATCCATCGAACGAAATTCGTATCCGAAATATTTCGAACTTACGCCCGAAATCCAGACTTGTTTCTTCAGTAGTTAATTTTTTTAACTTAATAGATAGAAGCTAGTGGATTAATTGTAGTTGCAGCTATATACTCCCCTCATCCCGGCATTTTTTCTAACTTGTCGCTGAGGATACTGCAGACCCTCCCCTCCTCATTTCTGCCTTCCCTCATCTCCCCAAGTGCCGAGACGTGACTACAGACCGTAGATGGAACAGTCGCATGCCACCAGCCTTTTAAGAATGTTTAGATATATTACGTGAGATAAGCGGGAGTGAGTGCGTGACGTCGGACCCCTCAGAGATCCGCGCGTTTTCGAGACAGGTGTTATTAAACGGTTTTATTTAGCTCACCCCGTTTGTTTTATTTATTATTATTTATTCTTGGGTCAAATCTAGTAATTGAAATTTGAGCCCCTTCCTGTTGACAGATTGATCTGAAATTTGGTATGCACCTTTAGTTCTGGTGACAATACAATTAAATAAATTCTGTTTCATTGTAAATCCAAGATGGCCGCCGCTACAAAATGGCGGTTTACAAATTTTGTCACGACTACCTCAATATGGGTATCGAATGAAAGGGCTTGACTAGTAGAACACAGTTCACATGAAAAAAAAATGAAAATCCAAGATGGCTGCCGCTACAAAATGGTGGTATATAAATTTTGTCACGACTACCTCAATATGGGTATCAAATGAAAAGGCTTGACTAGAAGAATACAGTTCACATGAAAAAAAATGAAAATCCAAGATGGCCGCCTCTACAAAATGGCGATTTACAAATTTTGTCACGACTACCTCAATATGGGTATCAAATGAAAGGGCTTAACTAGTAGAACACAGTTCACGATGAATATTATAATATCCAAGATGGCCGTCAACAAAATGGCCGGTTGGCGCGGTTACATATCGTCTCAATTTTCAATATGGGTATCATTTGATACCCATTTTTTCAATATGGGTATTCATTTGAATACAAGACAAATTTAAAAGTAAAAAAAATAATGACAAAAGTCATATCTAAACTTAATAGAACGAGAAGTACTATGTAATGAAATTAGAAACTAAAAACTTGAAAATAAAAATTATGTAAAAATAACTTTTAATTTAAACGGTTTTATTGAAAATAGTGTACTAAAAGCTAAAAAATAATTCGGTAGGTCGGAGGTTTCAGTCATCACACCCCTCTCCCTCATCAGTCTAAGGCATTGATCAGACAAAATAATAAAATCGTTGGGCCCGTGTTTCCATCCAGTCAACTCAGTTTACGCTACGCCCAACGATTTTATTATTTTGTCTGATCAATGCCTTAGACTGATGAGGGAGAGGGGTGTGATGACTGAAACCTCCGACCTACCGAAATATTTTTTAGCTTTTAGTACACTATTTTCAATAAAACCGTTTAAATTAAAAGTTATTTTTACATAATTTTTATTTTAACGATAAAAATACAAACTGCGAGCAATGGCGATAAATTTGAAAGACGATAAAATTTATGAAAAATAAAAGTGTGGCAATGTGAAGTACGTTTTCAATACTAAACTATAATAACCTTAAGAGATGTATCGTGACCGTTGCTTACCATCAGACATATTTGTTCATTAGTAATAGTATTTCTGGACCAACACAACGCCGTCTTGTACCAAATTATGCATAATATGCATACTAGATAACAAATAAATATACTTTCGTACATATTGTTTTGTAAGTACATAATTGTAATACATAGAAAAGTAACACTAAAATAAATATACATATTCATGTCCACAAGTATTTGTCTTGTGTGGGGATCGAACCCACCATCTTCGGTTTCAAACTTGCTAGCAGATTCGGCCACTGTTAGATTTGACTTGGTGCAGCAGCACAGCACCCAATGCTTTTTATACTACGGCTTCCTTTACAGGATATCTTTTTTATGAAGCCATTATGAAAACGGTTATTGGCTGCAAGAAATTTCGCATCAATTAATAAAACTGGCTGCAGTTTTACAAAATAGGCAGATGAAGTGGGATATCAGAACAATGATAAAGCTGCGCGAACAAATTTTACGAAAAACTGCGATGAATTTTCAGGGCAGCGCCATTGTTCGACTATCAGCTAACAGGAAGCCGGGCCTAGTGCAGGATTCAAATTCAGTGTTCATAGATTCTGAAATGAACCACGGCGATCGGCGCATAAAGATTATCTTTGTTATTGTGATGTATCGACGGGACGCGGACGATGCCGACACGGGAAGGGGCCGGGACGGCGACGAGATGAGTCCGGGACGGGCGACGAGGGAATTATTCACGCGATGTGCGATGGACGTGACACGGCATGTCACAGTTTGATTTACTGCTATCAGGTCGTCATGAAATGAGTTTTTGTCATGTGACTGTTTTTTATAAATTATTTTTGAAATATATGGCGCACTTGATCACTGTGACGTGTTCTATTGCGCAGTCTCTGAAATATAAAGTTTTATGGATTCAATTTCGGTGGATACTTTTTAATTGATAAATAATCCTGATAATGTTATAAAATAATTATACCTAGATTACATTTATTTCACTAATTTCCTTAGTCTCCGATTCCAGTACGCTCCATGCTCAAATACCCTAGCTGAAACCATTCAGTGCCATAGGATTTCTGCTAAAAATTGCTCTCAGTAATAAGGCCGCCTTGTATATATAGAAGTCTATAATAATTTACTGTACTTTTCAATTTGTACCGAGTATTACAAAGTATATTCAGTTGCCTGTATACCCTATCCTCCACTGCTCGATATTACTCTCCCCTAATTCCGTTCACCGTATGCGACTCAGCTGCTTCGCATCTAGAAGGCCAACTCTTCTTCTTTACGTTTTATTTATTTGGAACTTAATCACGGTTAACCGAACTTGGACAGATTACAAAGCACCTTCGCGAGGGTAAAGTCGCTGATAGAAACTAATATAAATAATAAATATAAATATTCTTGGACAAATCCATCCATCTAATGCCAAACTAAACAAAGCTTGTACTATGGGTAACTGATATAATACTTAAATACATTTTTTGTAAATACTTACTTATAATACACAGAAAACACCCAGTCAAACAGATATGTTCATACACACAAATATTTGACTTATGCGGGGATCGAACCCTCGACCTCGGAGTCAAGGTGGCCATTGCTATCCATTTGACCACCGACTCGTCAATATGATATGAATTATGTAAGTCGTCAGTTAAAAATTGAGACATATTTTTCGGTCTATTTATGTACCTTGAAATTTTAATTAGATATAGACACATCACACCTAAGTTTTAGACCTCTTAATCTTTTAAGACTGCTACAATGTTTACTTAAGAATATAAACGATGACCGCGTATGTATTCCACATACAAAGAAAAGCACTTTCGGAGACATAAAACACGTGTATCATAAAATGTTATTTCACACTGAGCTGTCCAACAAAGGACGCTAAGTACAGCTATACATTGCGATTAGCCGTGTAATACACGCGCGAGTACTGGCAGGATCTGCTACAGGCCGCATGCCGCGGGGACGTCCACAGAAAATTGATATGTCAGTAACTCAACTCCGTAGCGCGTCACACCCTGATCGCTACACGAATTCTAAGCATGCATTACGTAGTGAAGCTAGTTAAAGGAGTGTGTCTGTGTAGGTTGCGTCCATTATGGACGTTTATATAAAATTGCCGTACTGCTATTTTAAGTATTTTGTAAAGGGCTCACCAAATTTCGAGCAAAAGCTAATGTCATCACATGTACATGGTGTATTCTGTCGTTATACAAACAAGGACTTCGCGAAAGAGAGGCAGGCATATCGATCCCGACTGGGCAAGTATCTCCGTCTCACTAAATTTAACAATTGCCCTTGAGGATTGTTGCATTCTTGTGAGCGAGCTTGTAATACGCTGTTCCCTACCGATTTTTTTTTAACTTTATTTGGTAGTGAGCAGGGTGCACCATGTGCGGTTACAATACTGTTCTATAAGTCTACTATGGACACGAGCGCACAGCCACTAAACTACCGAGTATCCACACATATGAGAAACCCGTGAGATTGCATCTAGTCCACACAACATAGTTTGTTGCGAGCTGTAAACTATGCACGTGATCCGCGCTCAGTTATTAAATGAAAGTATGCTCGAGCTGAAACGCTGCAATTATTGTGTGGTTCACACGGCGCTCGTTAAACTGAAAATTGATGTTTGCGGCGAACTAATCGACTTGTTTTCAAATTGGCGATTTGAAACCTAAACGTGGACTATTATTGACAATTATGTTATTAACGAGCTTAATTGCACTTATCCATACTTAATAATATAAATGTGAAAATGTATTTGTTTGTTTGTCTGTGTTTCTAATTAAAAGGAACTAATAGACTGACCTTTTTTTAGGAGATAGTTAGAGAAGGTCTGGAGAGTGACATAGTCCAGTTTGTATCCCGGGAAAATATGTTATACCCACTGGATTTTTATTAAAATATGCAGTTGCCACAATAAACAGCTAGTTTCTTAATATGCAAAGCATATTTTCCTTACACCACGATAGGTGTCAAATAAGTATATGACCCGTCTGATGTAAAGCGGACACCATAGCATATACCATAGTATTGCCTACGCGCTGGTATCCCTGATTCGACTGCAGCACTTTCTCATGTCTTGTGACTTCATTTGCAGGAACAGAAGACAGAATATTTCTTCTGTAATACTCCATAAAGACGCAATAAGTTTCATGGTTATTTTGTCTTCCAAATTTATTGTTATAAAAGCTGGAAGCACCTTAATTAGAAATAAAAACATACATATTAAATGTGTATGCTCTTTAAGTATGAATTACCATTTACGTTTTGGTTTCATATAGGTATTTAGTTATTAAATTAAAGCTTTTCTTTTCAAGGGTTATCACGAATCGTTTCGCTCGAAGACAGGCTGGATTTCGTGAAGGCTACAGTACCGTGGACCACATACATACATTGCGGCAGATTGTGAAGTGAAGTACAATTTGTCGTTCTGTATGGCTTTAGTGGATTACGAAAAAACCTTCGACTACATCGAAACTTGGTCTGTTCTGAAATCCTTACTAAGTCGCCCAGCGCTGCATCGAGGTGCTGAAATGACTGTATAGCGCTGCGACAATGACTGTCCAGATGGCAGATGGGGGAGGAAGAGATTAGAGTGGGGATGCCCTCCTTCTAGATAGTTCGATGACATCAAGAAAGCGGAAGGCCGGAGGGTCGTATTTGGTGGAAAGCATTGGGGAAGGCCTGCATCCAGCAGTAGACGGGCAGATGTGTGATCAGATAGACGATAAAATAAAAGCTTTATTAATGACTGGATAACATCGCTGATAACAAGAATGACAAGTCTATAATTTATTCTTCATAAGAACATAAAAAGTACAGTGCATGTAATAGGTACACATTATAATAAATTATTTGTCTTTACATCCAAGTTAATCAACCTCGCCGACCTCACGGACACCCGGCAGTGACATTGAATAGATAATAGACAACCGTTATTTGACGTAATTGTGTCGCTGGTTGTTTTATTGTGTTTTCAGAATATTGACAACTTTTCTTTTGATGACATGTACAAAAGCGACGATAATATTAAAATCACAATCGTGTACACGCAATAAACACAACGATTTGGAAAACACAGTAAACAATGGAGTGTCATTGTGTCTACGAACAAAGCGATGTTATTGAGATATGAACGTGACATCTGGTGGTCAGGGATGAAATAGACAAGTCCAGATTAATTAAACAAATCATTATTTAAATAGTTGATCTCGGCCACCTTGCCATTTTTATAATATTTTAAAAATGGATAAATTCACCTCCCGTCTTTTTCCATTTTTAAAATACAGTGGAGCGTCGATTATCCGAACGTCGCTTAACCGAACGACCGCTTATTTGAACTATTACGCCCATCCGAAATTTTAGACCACATGACTAATAAAACTGACGCCACCGCACCTCTTCAACTATAAGTTCAAATAATGATGTTCAGTAAAGATGAAAACGTATTGGTGCTTCTGAAGCGTTTATATGCTTAGATATTGCCATGAGTTGGTTTGAAACACAGGCTGAAAGCGACCAGTATCAAATATCGGTCCTAAAAAAAGTACCTGACGTAGCCACTTGTAAGCGGGTAAGCGAGGTTCAGCAGACGAAGATTGAAGACTTTTTAAGCGTTAATTGTATCTAGTACATACATGTTGTTAGGTCGACGAAGAGTTGGGCGCCCTCCTTCTAGATGGCTCGATGACCTTAAGAAAGTGGCTGGATGTGGCAGGCGGAGGATCGTATTTGGTGGAAAGCATTGGGGAAGACTTATATCCAGCAGTGGGTACATACAGGCTGATGATGATGATGATGACATACATGTTTTACTATCTACAAGATTGTAATTATTTTGTTTAATTCCTATTTGTCATTAATATTGTTAATGTTGTTTGTTGGTAATGTAAATATGGTATTCATTTAGCTGTACGTAAATATGTATGGCTGAATCAATATACATTATAGGTAGTCGATTATCCGAAAATACCGGTTTTCCGAACACTCATGTCTCCCAATTAGTTCGGATAAAAACAATTTTTTTTTTAAAACAAAAGAAACTAAATCGCTTAATGCATTTCACGCGTCAAAAATTTTGATTTGATATAGAGATATCATCATTAATAAAAAAATATGAATTGCCATTTTATGGCTGGCGCCATATTGGCTTTAAAATGGCGGCAATTCAGGGAACATACATTTTTTATACTGCGTCGGATGGCGCTTGATGTGAAGCCGTTATCGTAGGTAGACATAAACGTTCACAACATAAAATATTACTCCTTCCTTCGTGGTGACCTCATTCACTCGCAGGAACACAGTAACTAACCCTCAAGGAAATTGTTATTTCGCTGCGGTAGTCTGTGAGGCGGAGGTTCTTCTCCAGGTGGGAAGCTTACACTTACAAATACGCTGTGCCCTACCTCTCGTGTGCTACAACCTCTTTCGCTATTCGACAGGGCGCGCCACGCAGGTGAGGTTGGCTTTGGTTCTCAACATCATGGTGAACCAGTTACAACCCAACAGTATCGGTCATAGCCAAAAAAAATCTGACAATTAAATTTTTTGCATATTTCTATGACAGACAGTTAAAATTCCGGAATGCCAATTATCTTCCGTCACCTGTCCACCTGTGTTGCACGTGGGTCGTGTCTCCTCACGACACGACATGTCCGCTGTCGCCGGTCGCGGCGACTCGCCCCTAACGACCGCCATTAGTGCGATTAAGAGATAACCTGTAATCGATCACGGCGAACAAAACACAGTTTAATTTGTGTGCCCGAACGAGGCTCAGTTATTAATAGCCGAGATTTTATCAACTAATGTTTTAGTAATAAATTGCCGAGCGAATGGGCGAGCCCGCCCGCTCATAGTTCCGGGCCTCTGATCTTAAGTACGAGGATTCCGTTTAAGGAATTCGTCTGCAAATTAAAATTTGTTAAGATCTTGTTAAATTAATATCAATTATAAACTATTCAAATTTTAATAATGGTCATGTTACCAAGTCAGATTTAGAAGTTGCCAATGCTTTTGAAAGATTTTTTTCTGCTTTCCCTGTTACTTTAACTAGTGCTTTGGGCTCTTCCACCTCCGTTGCAGAGTCATTAATTAAAGATAATGTGCCTGAATTTTATAACGATTTTCATTTCCGTCATGTTAATGGGTCTGATCTTAAAGTCGCATTTAAATCACTTAATATTAAGAAAACGGCTGATCTATGGGGCATTTCTGTACATATTATAAAATCTTTATTTGACATTGTTGCTCCCGCTTTAATTGTGATATTTAATAGATGTATTGATTGTGGTGTGTTTCCTGACTTGATGAAATTGAGCAAAATTATTCCTTTGTTTAAATCAGGTAGTACATTAGACCCCACAAACTTCAGACCAATATCAATACTACCTACATTTAGTAAAATTTTTGAAAAACTAATTCTCGCACAGTTACTTAAATACTTTAACGAAAATAATCTGCTGCACACTAAACAATTCGGTTTCACTCGTGGACGGTCAACATGTGATGCTGGGGTAAAATTACTAGAATGTATATATGAGGCTTGGGAGGAGTCACGGGACGCCTATGGGGTGTTTTGTGACTTATCTAAGGCTTTTGATTGTGTGCAGCATGAAACTCTAGTCAGAAAATTACACCACTATGGTATAAGAGGCATCGCTCTTGATCTTCTTACTTCTTATCTGGGTGATAGGGTTCAGAAAGTAGATGTTAATGGAAAACGATCACATGGATCAGCTGTAGCGATGGGGGTGCCTCAAGGCTCTATTTTGGGCCCTTTCCTGTTTCTCGTGTATATTAATGATCTACCTCATCTTGTAAAGAATAATCATGAAATAGTATTGTTTGCAGATGACACTTCTTTAGTTTTTAAGGTAAATAGACAACAATCAGAAATTGACGATGTAAACAATGCTCTTTCAAAAATAGTAAACTGGTTTAGTGCTAATAACCTACTTTTAAATGGTAGTAAAACCAAATATGTTAGATTTTTTACAAAAAATGTGAAACAAGTGAAAACCAGTGTGGTGATGGACAATGAGAGATTGGAATTGGTCAATAAGGTTGTTTTCCTTGGTATAACATTAGACTCTAAATTACAATGGGGCCCACATATAGAAACGTTATCGGCTAGACTCAGCTCAGCAGCTTACGCCGTAAGGAAAATACGTCAACTAACTGATGTTGACACTGCGCGTTTAGTTTATTTTAGCTATTTTCACAGCATTATGTCATATGGTTTATTGCTTTGGGGTAGTGCCGCGGATGTAGACTCAATTTTTGTGCTCCAGAAGCGAGCTATCCGTGCTATTTATATGATGAGTCCCAGGGAGACACTGAGAAATAAATTTAAAGAGATAAATATTATGACATTACATTCTCAATATATTTATGAAAATCTTATTTACGTTCATAAAAATCAAACCAAATTTAGGAAAAACAGTGATCTCCATCAATTAAATTTAAGAAATAAAAACAAACTCGCTATGCATATTACTAGGCTCCATAAAATCTCTAACTCGTTCCCAGGTCAATGTATACGCTTCTACAATAAACTTCCAAACGACGCGTTTAAATTATCCATGGGTAAATTTAAGAAATATATCAAAACTAGACTATGTCAAAAGGCTTACTATTGTATCTCGGATTACATAAATGATAAAAGTATTTGGAATTGAATTGCTCTTGTTATGTTATGTTAATGATTGTATTTGTATTTAATGTAACGTTATTGGCAATTAAAAGAGTCGGCCTTGAGTTTCTTGCCAGTTCTTCTCAAGAAGCCCCGTCGCCGGAACTGGCACTTAAATTCACTTTCACATTCAAGATAGTGTGATGAAAGTGAATCTAAGCTCTGCGGATTTAGAGTAGTAATGATTTATACATATTCTTATATTTAATTTGTATGACGTTTCTAAGTGCTTTATAAAGTCCAAGGAATAAAGATATTTTGAATTTTGAATTTTTGAAACGCTGTTTTTCAATGCAATTTGTTTCAGTTTTAATTAAATATTTGAGTAGTTTGTGGCCGCTTTATCTTATCTATAATTCATATAGCCCACTTGATGTCAAGCCTACACTTTACGGCTTAGGTCATGCGGGTGTACAATATTGTATTGTAAGCATATTGCTATATCGTAGCCATGTTGACACTTGGAAAACAAGAAGTATTGCTCCTGCGTTGGCACCCCGGTTGCTGACGCTTCCTCGAGCATCTTCTCATATCTGGTAACCTCACTCACTCGCAGGAACACAGCAATGCTTAAAGGTATTGTTACTTGACTGCGGTGCTTTGTGAGAGGTGGAAGTAGTTCCCCAATCAGACTCGACATTATCTCTCTTTTGCCTAGCCTCGTTTGTTCAACGGCATGGTGCACCACGTCTAGGTAAAGTTGACTTTGGCTCTGAAGCTGGCGGTGAACCAGTTACTCCTTCAAATTTACAGATAAACGACTTATATCGATCTCAGAATTGATTAACTAAGCTGCTATACAAGGCTATTATCTCTCTTACTTAACCCGACATAAACACCTAGGTTAATTGAACACCGCCGTCCCAAAGCGACATAATAGTCACTTACTCGGGAGCCTGACAATTAATGCTCGCTTTAGTATCGCGGCCCGAGACATACATCAAACGATCGCCTGCGACCCGTCAAGTTATGACCAAATTACATTATAGTCCAGATTATAGAGTTTAAAACATGTTACAATGTAAGTAATTTGTAAAACCAATTGAACTTGAAGTATTGAACTAGATGTTGTTTTTTTCTATTCTACGTAGGGTGTCAGACAAGCATACGGCCCGCTATATATTCGTAACAAACGTAAAGGTAGCTAAGGTTCTGTTATTTTTAAGACCTTAACATAGACCTTCTTAATTTGAAAAGTACAAATTAATATAAATCTAATGGCAGTCGAAGTAGACTTATTTGATGGACTGTATACACTCTATTACATAATATTAACTCGTACTGATTATGTACTTTGTGTGAGTGTAATCAAAAACGTTTCCTGAAGTCAATACGAAACAAAATGCCGCAATATAATTTATGTAGTATCCGATGAGCATGTAAGTACAGTATTACAGAATAAATAATGTGCATCGGCTTACTTCGTATATAATATATGAAGTTGACGTCGCCAGACTTTACTAAACAATATGCGACGGGAAGTTATAGAGCTATAAATAAAACTACAAAGCTGTGGCACACGCTCTCTCTGCGGTCGACCTCTGTCGTCACTGACGCATTTGCTGTGCAGCTCGCACTGCTTTCATTTATTTGCTGTACTTAAATAACAGATTTTTTTAAAGGTACATTTTCAATATCGAATAATTTTGGGACTTCATTTTTTTATCAGTCGTGACCCATTATCTATATATATAAAAGAGTAAATCACTCACTCATCACGAAATCTCAGAAACTACAAGTGCTAGGAGTGTCAAATTTTTCAAGGGGGTTCCTTTTAGGACGTAGGTGCTCACTAAGACGGGAATTTGGAAAATTCAACCCCTAAGGGGGTGAAACGGGGGTCCAAAGTTTGTATGGGGAACCAAGATTAGTTGGACCATTTTATACGAAACTTTACATGAGCACTTCTGTAGATAAATGAGTAAACACGTGTTTCAGGATTTTTCAAAATTCAACCCCTAAAGGGGTGAAATGAGGTGCAAACGTCTGAAAATCGTTATGGGTATTGTTTTTATGGTTTATCGGGTCGCTGATTCCGAAAACAACAGCTATTTTATAATCTAACCTAACCGACGTGACACAAGAGCACTCCTGTGGGGGTGCGATGGGGTTGAAATGTCATAATATCAATATGGGTGTTGATTGTGGTTGATTCTATGGTTTTCTGAGACGTCAATTACGAAAATGGCATCGATTTGAAAACGTTGACACGAATTTTCCATCTCGGTAATCGAAGATTTGGAACACCCTGATGCAGAACCACAAAGGTTCAGCTAAACTATAAGAAATATAAAAATGACGCCTTAGCAAAAGTTGTTCAGCCTGATGAGTATTTTTTATTGAGGTATAAAAATCCAATATTTGGAACACATGATGCAGATCCATAATGGTTCAGCTAAACTATAAGAAATATAAAAATGACGCCTTAGCAAAAGTTGTTCAGCCTGATGAGTATTTTTTGTTGAGGTATAAAAATCCAAGATTTAGAACACCTGATGCAGATCCATAATGGTTCCGGTAGGTTCCGGTAAACTATAAGAAATATAAAATTGACGCCTTAGCAAAAGTTGTTCAACTTGATCAGCATTTTTTGTTGAGGTATAAAAATCCAAGATTTGGAACACCTGATGCAGAACCATAAAGGTTCAGCTAAACTATAAGAAATATAAAAATGACGCCTTAGTAAAAGTTATTCAGCCTGATTAGTATTTTTGTTGAGGTATAAAAATCCAAGATTTGGAACACGTGATGCAGAATCATAATGGTTCAGCTAAACTATAAGAAATATAAAAATGACGCCTTAGCAAAAGTTGTTCAGCCTGATGAGTATTTTTTGTTGAGGTATAAAAATCCAAGATTTAGAACACCTGATGCAGATCCATAATGGTTCCGGTAGGTTCCGGTAAACTATAAGAAATATAAAATTGACGCCTTAGCAAAAGTTGTTCAACTTGATCAGCATTTTTTGTTGAGGTACAAAATCCAAGATTTGGAACACCTGATGCAGAACCATAATGGTTCAGCTTAACTATAAGAAATATAAAAATGACGCCTTAGCAAAAGTTGTTCAGCCTGATGATGATTTTTTGTTGAGGTATAAAAACCCTGATGCAGAACAAAGCTAAATTTATTTGCATAAACAACATGGTGTTTGCAACAAATTATAGTTTAAAAAATACGCTATAATCGCAAATAGAACTCAAAAAGCTAATTAAAATAACAATAAATAGTTTAACAAAATATTGTGATAGTATTGAAAAAAAAATAACAGCGCAGTGCTACTTTAATTTTTACCTGCTACAAGTTAGACGCAATCGTTTTATTTATTTACAAAGGTAACGTGGTCTATTTAGTCAGTTTATTATAGACGTGTACGCTAAAATTGAAATGGAACGATTGGTATATATTCGCACAATCCAGAAGAATGCGTGCATTTGCGGGATGCTATGTAGCAAGATTTTGTGATGCAAAGTCTTTTAAACAACGAGGGGAAACTGTTTTTCTTAGATGCTTCAGGAGGGACTGGAAAAACATACCTGACGAAAGCAATCCTCGCTGAAATCAGGCGCCAAAATAATATCTCACAGCAGCATCGCCAGGTATTGCAGCCTATTACTTCTAGGCGGAAGGACGCAAATACAATGTTCAATATTCTACTCGATTTATACAGAACGGAAACACCGACACTGACATGCTTTGTGACACGAAACTGTGACAAAGCTAATATGCTTCAGGATTGCTGTCTAATCGTTTCAGATGAATACGAAATGGCCAACAATAAGGCAGTAGAAGCTGTAGATAGAACTTTACGTGCCCAAGAGTTTAAATTATATTAAAATTTATTAAAAATAATATTAAAATTTGGGAAAGATCTCTTTCCTGAAGTAAAGTCAATGCAGCGAAATATGTATAATTGAAGCTGATATTCTCACTGGGAGTGGTGCCTATAAAACTCTGTTTATTCCACGTATACCACTCTTCCTTCTTATGGCCGTGTGGTTTCCGGCAGACTAGAAGACAATCAATCCGTCTCTTCCCGTGGATGTCGTACAAGGCGACTATGGGAAATACTCGTACATTATAAAACATCGATCAGGCCTCCCCAACCCGTCTGCCCAGCGTGGGGAGTGTAGGCCAAATCCTCCTGTCTGGAACGGACGAGAGAGGGTCATGCTCCTGTAGTGGAGACTAAAATAACCTGATGATGATGATACCACTCTTCTCCAACAATTTTCCATTTTAATTTTAAACGTACTCAGTTCTTTGTGACCACTAGCTTTGCTATGACAATAAACTAAAATATGAGGTTGTTTTTCTTTACTTTACGTGGCTTTATCGAGGGTTAGTAACGCTTCAGATCTTTTCATATTAGCTCCCGAAGGAAAGACTCCCTTCATTTTTTTTTAACTATGGTTACTATCTTAAATAATTTATTGACTTTTAACGTATAATACTGCCACAAATATTTTCTTATGTATCTACATTAGTTCGTATTTGTATTAACACGCCGGAATCATAAAGTCCACGCGAACGAAGCCGCGGGCACCAGCTAAAATCCACCCGTGCGAAGCCGGGGCGGGCCGCTAGTATTATATATTCTGAACACGTCTGAAGTTACTGTCTGTGTATAAAGACTGTGAATTCAGTACACTTAAGCACTATAATCACTACTTGTATCTGTTTTTACACTGTCTATATAGACACAGCAAGCCACGGAGACTACAGCATGGGGTACTTCAAAATGAGCGTGAAGATGTTTGTACAGTGTCGGTAACGTGAGTGGGATCACCCAGGAGTAACAGGCTAATAAGCTATAAGCTACGGCAACTGGTTGCCATCAGACGGATCATATGCTTGTTAGGCGCTTTAGTGGTATAGAGAAATGTCAGTCTCTAGTCTAGTAGGTACACACGGCGAGTACAAAATCACATATTAATCACTTGTATCATTATATCGGCGAGTAATGGCCCGTGAAGTGTACGAAGGTGATTTATTGGGAGGTTGTCTCTCGAACGTAAGTGTTTGCCGGGTAAGTATGTTATTACCCCATTATCTCGACTTACCCAAAGTGTTTTAACATGTTTATCACTAAACTGGAGTCTTTAAAGTATTTTCTTTCAGACAAAGAATTAGTAAATATTCCTAAAAAATAATATTTACAGAGAAATTAAACAGCGCCATTTAGCTCCAAATGAAAATATGTATAGGTACTAGATAACTGATAAACACACTCACTTAAATACTTTTCTAGCGAATACCGAATAACATACTTATATTTAGAGTTTAGGTTTACTTATTTGTTTATTTAGCATTTTGATTGTCGTTTATAATTTAAGGTCACCGTACTTAGGTGTAAAGTCAACTTTCATCAATCAGGACGTCTTAAAAACCCAAAGCGCATTTAAAAAATATTCAGGACACTCCAAAAATCAGTACATGTTCTGCGAAAATAGGACGGCTGGCAACCTAACTTAGACCAAGACGAAATAACATGTTCCTGCACACAAAATGTTAGTCTTGTGTAGGGATCCTCTGCGAGACTGCGACGCTCGGACCCAAAACGAGACTATCTTCTCGTAAGTTACCAATACGGGGCATTTGTGTCTGTACTACTTTGGTGTGTTAGTACTACTTATTCTGTGACCTTGGACGGCAAACAAGTATGCCCCGCTTGCCTGATATGTAGTGGTAGCCGTAATATTGTGACACAGTCCGATTGGAGGAGTAACTCTATCTTACAGAAGATTGCAACCAAATAATCCTTACAGGATCGTTGCCTTACTGCAAGTGAGTAATTCGTGACTTAATAATAGCAAGCGTTCATTGTTTACGGTAATTGTTTCCTATAAGGCGGGCCGTATGCTTATATAATAAATGTTTAACTTGCGCGTCCGGTTAGACAGACCCGCGCAATGACGCCGACCAGGGGGCCCACCGCCGAAGCAGAAGCCGATTCTCATCGAGTTTTTCGATTGCCAAAATCGGGTTTCTGTTTAAATTTGTGATAAACATCTTCAGTTAAATCGGTATAACTCCTCCATATCTAAGCTACCAGCTAAGCATATTACTATTAGTACAAATTTTAGGTTATGTTAGCGATAGGTCCCCGGACCTCAAGGTAGACAATTAGGACATATCGAGATGCCTACTACAGCAGTGCCAAGGTATTCCATATTCCACATATCATAAAGTAGCGCATTATTATGAAGTAATCTCTGCGGAGTAATCTGCGGAGGCCGCGCTGGAGCGGGGCCAGCGCGAACAAAGGCCGCTATCGGCGAGTGAGGCGCACACCCGCCGCATTGTTGCCGAGATTAGTGCTCGCGTACAAATGCCAACTCGTTATCTATGTAATTCATGATTACAATTTATGTTTCACTAATTCCCTACCTCCTTGACAGCTGTGCTCACGTCCCACAAATTTTCTGTTTTTTTAGCCGAGAAAATGCTTAATATTTAAATTAGAACTTACAAAGTTTCCTTTTCTTTTGGTGTCATCTCTTAACGAAGGTGGGCAAGCATTGTGGCTTTAACTTTCGAGACGGTTCCCTAAATAGTTAAAATCCAACCAAGCACGAGCAATGCTTAAAACTTCGAATATAGCATGTGCATTCTTCAGCAAGGCCGTAGGACAGTCCTCAGTTTTACTGGTATATAAGTTACTGCAGGTCATATTTGACATTTCGCAATTTGTGTCCCAAATAGTAACGGCCAAAATGGCCGTTACGATATCTTATTTGGCTGCGGTATTCCGTGAGGCGGAGGTAATTCCCGTACTACTTGTCTTTTGCCAGAGCCTGGTTAGTTAGTCGGCAGCGAGCACACGAGCAGGTGAGGTTGTCTCTGGCTCTGAAATTCGTTGTGAGCTCCTTACCCAAGCACAACTTTATAATAACAATATTGAGCAGACTGTTACTCATGAACAAACAAATCTCTGCCTCTTATTCATAAATTATTGATTTATTTATTTTCGGCGCCCGGCCCTCTAAACTCACCCTATAATTAATTCATTAACCTTGACCAGTTGAAGCGACCCAGTTCAACAAACTATACGGTATTACGGGAGAACAAATTATCTGACTCCGATGGGGCCCGTAATTTGTAACGTTGAATAATTCAGGGCCCGAGACGAGGGCGGCCCGGCGCGGGTGACTGTTGGGCGATGACAATTATTTAATTACCTGATTTAACATATTGTGGTAACCTCTTTTCTACAACTGGGTCTACACCCAGTTGTAATTTGTACTTGCTACTAAGTACAACATAAATATGGCATTACATGGATGTTATATTATGGGTGGAGATAAAAAAAATTACAAAAGAGAATAAGAATCTTGCCTTGTGCCTGCAAGGGGCCCAATGATGAAGTAAATAATTTAATTTAATTGTTAGATAATTTTAGTATTTTTGTTAGAATTTTGTTGTTCTAAATTACTGCGTCAGCGAAAAGATCATTTCCGTTAACAATATTAATAGATTTGAAGTTGCTCTTAATTCGGAAGTGACCGGTTTCACAATTTTTGTTGGTGCCAGCTGTTACGTTGAGTCGTAACATAGAGTATATATTTTATATACGACTTCAAGCCTACGGCCCCCCCGATATGTAGTGGCTGTCACCACTGGTGTATAGACGCTTAAATTGTGACGTAACGTCCACGCAGATATGTTTATTTGTCCTCAGTATAACTATTACTGCAAATTTTATATTAAGATAATTTAGATGCCCTATGATACTTGGGATCACATATGTACTCGTATACTAATAATACTACACACTTCGAAATCAGCAAAAATGTTTAGAAGTCACGGTGGAATAATGAAACGCACATACATGCTTATTTACTCACATTCACCCTGAAAACATACACAAGTTCTTTAGAGCAATAATGTGAAATAGAACATTAGTTTGAATAGATTTAAATAAATATTTGAAAGAAATTACAGAATAGGATTTGTTTCAAAACCTTGTCATCAAAGGTGATAACTAAATTAATAAAAAGCCACGAACATTAAGTCCCCGCAATTAATGGCCACACATTCGCTAAATTGAGCCAAACTGTGAGTTTACAGCTACACTGGATCACTTAAAACGCCATTATCTGCTGGCGGTAGTAGTGTAATAGTCGTTAACGTCTAGTAGTTTGTAAACACTGAAAATTAAATCATCGTAAAAGCTTTTTGTTGTTTTATTACCTGCCATGCCTATTGTTTCAGCTTCATGAATTTAAATTTGTCGGTCTTTATGGGTAAAATATCGCTGCGTAATATAACATTAATGACACATAATTTCATTTGACATAACGTTCATTTTCTATAATTTGATATCAATTGTACGTTAGATTAGGTTTGATATTTTTAGGCCATTGGAAGCCAGCAATATATTTAAAATTGTATCAAATTAAATTATATGAATTGAATGTTATTGTATACGAGTATGTCACACCTCTAAAATCTTGCTGTGATCATCTGATACTCCGAGTGTACCTTCATCCACAACACGCTGCGCATTTTTGAGCTTTCGAATGAAGCTCGTAGTAAGAAAACATATCGTATGGAGGCAATGGATGCAAACGGTACCAAATCAATAGTACCGGACATTTAAGGAGAGGGAAGACTATTTCAGCAGTTTTTTTTATACAACTAAGGTAATAAGCATACGACTTGCCTCATGTGAAGAAGAACCAAGAACTAAAGAACCAAGCAGTATTTATAATTAGTTGGCACTGGTAAAAGCAGATCAGGCAAGTTTTTGGATAAAATATATATCGAAGTCGACGCCAGTTCAACAAAATAACAAACATCTTCATCAAATTTATACGAGACCTCTTCAAGAGCCTGAGCAAGCGTTTTTCTTATTTTTAATCTGTAGAGCTCTACAAACTCTTTAATTGCTAATTTATTAAAAGTAGTGAAAAATTGATTTGCGCCTGCTCCACATAAATTTGGTGGAGTACCAAATTTAAATCCAACTTCTAGCACGTTTTTGTACTTACAGCACACCGTAACCGAGCACTGTTCATATAATGTAATTGGGTTCACCTAATTGAAGGCTCGCGCCGGTCACTATTTCGCGTTTACTATCGACAGTTACGGCTATCTATGTACGGATTCAGCAACTACGTTTTACGATGGTAACATTTCACTGTGCAGGGCGAACCCTTGCGAGATATAACGCCTTGGAACAACACACATAAGTTTGGGAGAACCTTTGGCGAGGCGTTAAATCGCGTCATAAAATAGTGAAGGTTTATACAGCGCGCCGGGACCGCGTTATCAGCGCCCGAGGGAGCGATTGCGATCTGCGAGCGGCTCGACGCGGCGACGCGCGACGCTGTGAATGTGCGACCGACGCGGACGTGTGGAACTGCCTTTATATCTACATCTATTTCATAACTACACTTCACAGTTTACATATTATTTATTTTGTACATAATATAATACTTGTGGAACTGCAAAATAGTATATAAATGACTTAAGTAAGTTCTTTAAGATTAGCATACCTAGATTGGTAAAGTACGAGAGACTCATTATTTGTGACTTTTTAAAACACCTATGTTGGTATTTTAAAGTCAATGAATCTTAATAAAACGACTCACTTAATGAGTCTTAATTCATAAAAAGTGTTAATATCAATGGATAAAATGTGTGGGCATTTAATAAGGCAGTTACGTATTACCACAGTATAAGTAATAGTACTACGTAGTATTACTTAACCGTGTTTTACGCCAATAAATTATCACATTCGTTCATTAACACCACTTACAGACACTCCCCACATATTTTTTATATATAACTCTATGTACCGGAGAGGTATATAGCTCTCTTGATGTAAAGAGAATAATATAAACGCCGGTAACACAAAGAGAATACGCTACCCTTCCCTCGCTAGCGTACCCAAATGCTAGCTTACCGTCCAACGCACTATTTCCTTACGTCTGGTGACCTCATTTACTCGCAAGAACATAATAATCCTTAAAGGTATTGTTTGCTGCGGTTAGAATGGGCTGTTTTCTGTGAGATTGAAATATTTTCCTCGGAGCGCTTCAATTGTTAGTCAACATGGTGACCTACGTGCAGGGCTTAGCTTTGGCTTTAAAAGTGGTAACTCACACAACAAATACACATTTCATCATAATGATCATTTGCACGCCCACTGCTGAACATAGTTATCCCCCATAGACTTCCACAATGATCTGCGTTGTGCCGTTTTCATCCATCGGCTCCCTGCGATCTTTATCAGATTATCAGTCCATCTAGTGTGTGGCCACTCCACGCTGCGTTTTTTTTAGGAAAATACTTAATTCTGAGTACATTTAGACGTTTGTTATTCCAATGAACTTTTCACCAATCTGTTACACTCAAGTTTTGTGTTATTCAAGTTTAAACAAATCATTAGCCTACTTATGCCGTATTATATAAAATCAATAATCATTAGTTGTGTGTATATGTAATGTGACATAGTCGTGTGATCGCTACGAGTACAAAATCACATATTAATCACTGGTATAGTTATGTCGGTGAATAATGGCCCGTGTAGTTTTGTTCGAAGATGATTTATGGGAATATTGTTGTCTGGCACGACTGTAAGTGTACCTCGTGGTCTCGCTAGTCATACTGGTTCTATTGTTACTGTTTTCTGTATACTTCACGGCTTATTATCTACTTTAAAACAGCCCACCCTCAGTTGGATACCCAGACATGTAAACATTTGCATGCTATCAAAGTAGCTTAATAAGAAGAAACTGTGAAAATGTTACATCTTGTTAATACCTTATTTAACGCAAATAAATATTTATTCATTCATTCATTCTGAAACGCGTGGCTATCTAACCCTCTTGATAAGTAAGATATTATGTGAATGCCGATTAACAACCCCGTTTAGGCTGGATCGATTGTTATAATTCAATTAGCCCTACCTTTACTTTACTTTAAGGGTGCTGGAGAAAGTATTGCGATTCTTTGAATCACGTTTACTATAAGTAAGATGCCTTAGCTACAACAAACATAAATACTAATAAAATTACTGTCGAATATTTTGATCAGCACATGAAAAAGTTCACATCTCTATTTCACAAACGAAGAATACGCGTCATGTATCTTCACTACAGATTATTCTTTTATAATCTTGACGAGCTCGGTGGTCGAATGGTTAGCAATAGCCACTTTGACTTCGAGGTCGCGGGTTCGATTCCCGCACAAGACAAACATTTGTTTGCATGAACATGTCTGTTTGTCTTGGTCTGGGTGTTTTCTATGTTTTATAAGTATGTATTTACAAAAAAAAGGTATTTAAGTACATTTATCAGTTGTCTAGTACCCATAACACAAGCTTTGAGCTTAATTTGGGACTAGATGGCGCCGTGTAAATTGTCCAGAAATATTTATATTTATATTTATTTTATATTTAACTGACAATAAGACACAGACGAAGGTCATAAGCGCCACCTTACTATTAATTTGAAATAAAACACGCATTTTTACAATATTAAAATTTACTTAAATTAAATTCTATAGCTACAAACTAAATATAAATAAATTATTCTTTTTTTTAAATATCGTAATACATACTGTATATTTTATTCAATGTTAAAGTGTGGTTAAAGGTAAGTTAGGTTTTACTGCACTTATGACCAGTGACATGTATCCAGTTACGATAGCAAAAAGGCCGCTAGGTACTTAAAAACAATCAAGAATTTTTAAATACATAGGTAGGTAAGGTATGTAGAATTCTGGATTGTTTTTAAGTATGAGCTGAATGAACTTTAGACCACAGCATCCTGCAAACGAGGCTCTGGCGAAAGGTTGGGCATGTCGAGCACGACTGAGGAAGTCAGGTTGCAATATTTGTCTGCTATCTATTTATTGAAAAAAATATTGACAACAATAAATTGGTACATTAAGCGGCCTTACCAGGCCAACATTGGGAGTGGAGAAAATTACGAATGCACTTCATGACGAATAAATGTAATTAATATTTTGATTTAAAACAGTTACATATCTACATACTACTAATACAATATAATATATTGTATTAGTAGGACATTCTACTAATACAATATATTATATTGTATTAGTAGTATGTAGACATGTAACTGTATATTATACATAAATAAATACTCGTACATTACCTACTTATTATATCATATTTCTCATAATATATCAATCTTCTGATAAATAGCATTAGCCTTGAAGATTGTTGTATTCTTGCAAGTGAGTGAGGTTAGCAGGTGTATGAGGAGACGAAGTGATATCAGCGGGGGTGCCGGCACCGGCATAGGTTACAGCAATTCCTTCGCATCAGGCGGGCCATACGCTTATTTGTAATAAAAACCTCACTTTGCTCTACCTTTACAGATCTTTTTAATTAATCTTAATTATTTCAACCGAAAGACACCGTCCGTCGTACAAAGACCTAGACTTTCAAGACGATCCGTCCTGTGGCTTTAAATATTATATTTTTAATTCTTACAAAAAATGGGAACAAAAAAACAAAGTAAAGGTAAGAGAAATGTCAAAGGCTATTCTGGAGATAGAATCCCCAAATTATATTAAGTACAAAGGCTTTGTTGGAACATTTTTCCTCGCTCCTTGCCCTGTGACGGAAACAAATGAACTTGTCTACGTTGCTCTCGCAGCTTCAGCCGACTGTTTCTGTTCTAAGTGTACATAATCTTATAATTATTATATCGTACAATACTTTATTTAAAAAAAGGTCTTATGACATGGTATGTAAGATAATTATTTGTATGTCACGATGCCAAGCTCATGGACGGTATTGAGTAGTCATGAAGTCTAAGCAAAAAGTTGGCATCTCTTTGCGCACTCCACTGACTGTACTGGGTACTGTTTAGAGGAGTTATTTGATATTATACAAACGGCCTCTTTCCATAGTTGCACAGCGTATTGGACCTATAATGGGCACGTACTGTGCGGTTCCAGAGGAGCTTTCTACATCGAGCGTTCAGTTTGAATGAACTTCCTGCCAAGGTATTTCCAGGAGATTTTAGTATGGCCGTTTTCAAGAAAGGTTTAAAGAGGGTTTTATGTCTTGTAGCGATACATTATATTTTTTAGTATTAATCATGAATCGCTGTAATTAAAGTTATACTATTTACAAAACCGTAGGTGTCTACGTGTAGTTACGGAAATAAACAGTTTAATATCATGGCAAGTGTTTAATAATCTCTATCTCTATCGGTCACTATGGCAGCGATAGCTGTCAGTCAACTTGACAACTTATTTTCTATTAACAGTTGACACAAGACAGTGACATTTGCGACAGTTGTTCGCGCTGCGTTTGATTAAGCGCTAGTGTTATCAAATTTCAACTACGCGCGACTATATTCTAGATTTATTTTAATTCTAGTTTACTTATCTTAATTTTTGGTTAACAATCTGGAATTGTCATGCGTTGAAGTGTGGCTGATTAAATTGTATGATTACTTAAGATACTGATAGTGTATGGTCTACGATCATACCTTATGGTTTTCATGCATCATGATTTGTGACTGGCAATTTTCATATAGAACTTTGACGTAGATGGTAGATCATTTTATTGAAAGAAAGAAAAAGGTATTTTTTTTAAGGGAAGAAGAAATTTCCCATCCAACATCATCTTGGCCCCGTTCAGGGAATGGGGCCTGTCCTTGGACTTATGGAGAAGTAATTGGGATCTACGATCCGATTGTGGAAGTAATTCCACAATCGGATCAACACGACGGTGTGCCTAAGCGTTGCCGGAGCAATATCGTTGATGCGTTCTTCATTACCTACGTAAGTGATCACTGCGCACTATTTCGTTTGTTGGCCAACCAATAAATTCAGTGCGTGCGTATGGTGACCGTCACCAACAGTGTTAAGGACTACGACGTATCATTGCCATCCTACGTTAGAGTGGTAGATTCTGCACGTACCTAGGTACTTATGTTAATAAAGTTGTGATTTTTAATTTGCTTATAAAAATTGTACTCATTTCATAACCCTAAAGCGACTCCAGCAACCTTCGGCTATCTACATGGCACGGTCTTTAAACTAAAGGTCTGACGTCTTCTACGAGAGCCTATCCGTAAGCATTCTTTCTTTATTTCTAAATATCTTGTAGTATAATAAATATACTTTGTGTCTAGGTCGGGACTGCCATCCGAGTCCGCAAGGTTGGCCTGGGCACCTTTAAACCGGCTATCTTAAATTTACATACGACAATGTAACTACATTAAATTTATATACGACAGTCCAAGGCTGCGATGACAGCATACCAGGTAGGTCGTAAGTTTGTTTACCACCCGAGGTAAAAAAATAAATAATATAACAAAATAACATTTTCACGTTTCGTATGTCTTTTTCTCACGTATTAATAACAATTCCTGTTAAGTAGAGCTTTAGCAAATTGTTTAATCATCATGTTTGGCTCACACAGAAAGAGCGAGCGCGCAGAGCTTTAGTCGTCTCGCGAGCTTCTTAAAATAAGACGTCAGGTCTAATAGAACTCTCTATTATAATGAGTACTGTTAAATTCACACATTAAAAGTGTTACGTCCAAGATTGATTTTATATTTTGAACTAAAATCCGATTTCAGTGAACTCTTTTTTTTAACCCTTTTTTTGAATAATATAACAGTTATAAATGACGTAATAACAATGTGATTCTGTTGAGTTTACTTGTGTTAGGTAATTATACTGTACGTTACTAGGTACGTTGAAAATATAAGAATAAAAACATACGCACAATTAATTTACAAGTTCAACTGAAATTTGAATTTAAATATTGAATAACTTAAAAACTTAATACATTAAGTCAAATGGTTCATGGACTTTGTGGCTTTTATTGATATTACTAGTTACATGAAACTATGCATGATAATAACTCGCATCTCTTTTGTTTATTATTTAAAATCGTGATATACCGACAAAGACGGCGGCAGTCATTTGACGGCTGAAATCCGATAAGTGTTTAGTTGTAATATGAGAAGGTAAAATACAAATAATGTACGCGTATCCATTGTTAGCACGTTACATGACAATGTAGAAATAGACGCTAATCGTCCGAAGAAAAAGCAAGAAACTTTTAAACTGCTAGCATGACCAAAACAAACAAGACCTTTTAAAATGCTAGTATGTACGGCGTGGATGTGGACCTGTACAGGTTTGTTTTCAATATTTTGGAACTAGCAGGGATAAATCCTTCATTTTGTATAAGAAAATGTCAGGTACCAACATGAAACGAAGGAATTTCATACTAAGTTTAGCAAGTGAACTTAGCGGAAAAGTAAAAATCGAAGCTGAAACCGAACCCTTGCCTGAAGAGTGCACACTTTCTACTTCTAGATCTTTTTCTCAAAATCCGGAAATTCGAAAAAGGCGAGAATGTTATATACAGAAGTGAAAGAATGTCATTACTATAGTTACCATTTTTAGCAATTAAATAAAAAAAAAAGATTAAATAAATTGGGGGAGTCATTTGACCGGTCGCCGTCTTTGTAGGTAGATAGATTTTCCCGTCTTTCTAGTATTAAATAAATTCAGTATCAAAAAGTTTTCGGTACAGCCCTATTTCAAGACATCCATATTCCTAAAAATGGATGACTTTAAATTAATTATGATTGCATAACTAACAATATGGTAACGTATATAAATTTGTTATTGTTAAAAGAGCTGAGATAATTGAACTAAAAACGAGTTCAATTTACATTTATTGTTTATTTGATAGTAGACTTATAGTAGCATTCGTTACTCTAGTCAAGTAGAGTGCTTTTGTATGTTTAATTGATAACTATATATGTGTGCCCACATATCTTGTTATCAATAAAACATAGAAAAACAATTTACTTGGACAAGCCAAAGAGTAACACTATAATTAATCAACTATCAAAGAAACATTAAACCTACTAGTCAATTAAAATCCATTAAACAAATACGAGAATAAATTTAAAACAAGTTATATGTAATGCCTTCCTGTTGTCTCTACAATGTCATTTTGAATGTCAAGAAGATAACATTGTCATAACGGATCCATTTAAGCGGCGAGCGAGATATTATTTCAATTACCAACGTGATTGTCAGTGGCTGTGCGCCCACTACGGCCGGCGTCCGGTGCAGCCGGACGGAAGTCCGAGGCATATTTCACGTTTACGGAGGAAGTCGGACAGCGCCGCCCGGACGCTAAATGGGGTTATTCGAAGCCAATTCCACTTCGCATATTAGTTTATCGCGTCCCCTCGAAAGGGCTAATCCCATTCAACCCTCGGTAAAGCGATTGCGCCGCGGTGGTCTGGAAGACCCGTTGAATGGCGGGCCTCGACCTGCAATACGGTTACCGTCATTTCTTGGACGGCTCCGGGCCCATTGAAACTGTCTGTTCTATTCACTCCGTAGGCGGATTAAGGAGGATTCGCTCCGCTGTAGAGCGACGCGGCGAGAAACTTGTTTATCATATTAGTTGCCCTTTATTGAAAATCTCCAGTTGTAACGCACGGGGTTGCTACGCTGTTTTTCTTTGATAAATTCGATTTACGAGACTCTCCTAACTTTGTTTTAAAACGATTTGTTTTGTCGAATGTTCTCGATAATCTAGTAAGTCGCGGCGCAGTCGTGAAGTCGGTGGCGAGTCTCGTTCCTCGAGTTATATGAGTAATTACGACGTTAATCAAACAGAGTGGCTTCTCTCGGAGATTGAATGTTTTATTCAGAGGCTGCGATATCTGTGCGAGCTCGTCAGCTAATGCTCGCTTAAAACTGCCCATAAAGTTTTACGCGGCCGCCGCGGCCGCCGCGACCGCCGCCGCACTTCATACATCGTGGCTTTTTCAGCAGAACCATTGACGCAAGCACGTTACAATATGAGACACTAGGTCGTGACATCTATAAATTGACGGCCGTGGTGCTGGATTGTCACAATGACCTGATTAAACAACTGAATTTTTTGTAGAAGTTTTGAAAGAAATATTATTATTATTTAAATAGTTGTCTTGGCCAACTAGCCAGAATATTATAAATATTTTGAAAAATGGAAAAATTCACCTGCTGGGCAGGTGAACTTTCCCATTTTTCAAAATATTTTGAATGAAATAACTTTCAGCAGAAGTATAGCATAAGTACTAACAAATTCACAGATGATGAGATGGGTTTTGCAGACATACCGAAGCATTTTGCAGAAATATAATATAGGCTCTACCTCCTAGAAAATCTCGTACATTTCTGGGAGTTCCGGCCCGAAACCTGATCTTATAAGTAAGCCGTCGATACAAAGCCGTCTTTGTGTTATAGATATAAAGAATATTTATATAAATGTATTGGTTATTATTAATCCTTTAACTTGACTTATAATTATTGTAACTATACAATAATTCTTCGCATGTTTGACACCGTCGTTGCAGTACTATTAGTTATCGACGGTACGACGACAAAGTAAAAATTTGTTATTCATAACTTGTACGGCGGTGTTCTGGTTTCTTTTTAATTTTATTAACATCTTCCGAGTTCGTGAAAGAATTACAAACTTTGGACGTCGCTCCGTGACTACGAGTGATAAAAGTGAACATTCAGAGTGCCCTTATTTCAGATTTTTCTTTCGGGAACAGGACCTGTGACAGGACGTTACTTTGTCGCGTTACATCGGAGTTAAGTTAAGTGATTGTTGTTGTGCATTTGTTTTATTTATATGTACAAGTCTTCAGACTGTACAATAAATAGACGTCGGTTTACTATTTGTTGTATAGTCTGTGTTTTTACAAGTAAATAGGTCATGGATTATCAGTTGAATTTTTTTATCATTTCAAGTTAATCTGAATAACAGATCGAGCGAGCAAAGTCTCGTTTTTATTAGATGTACATTTTTCTGTGAAATGAATTCACTCCTGCCGTTAAATTAACAAAATTATTGCTGTTTATTAAAATTTAGCAATCGTGAAAGATATAATAACATTAGAAATAATAACAAGCGACGCGTACAAAATTCTTACCGATCGGTCGCCCTCGGTGTGATTTGCGAGAACGAGTCTATACGACAACTCAAACTCGACACTGGTCGTCGAGTTAGACTAATCGAGTGCGCACAACATCACTTACTTAAATAACAATTATATTTCCTCAGCGGGCACGTATCGCGGCGCGCACATGGCCCGCGGGCGAGTCACACCGCGATATCACTCGACGACAACACTGTCACTGTTAGGGTCGGCCCACACCGGGCGGAGCGGCCGCGGCGGTCGCGGCGCCGCTCGGAGCTGCGGAGTTACGTCCCGCCGCAGTCGGGCACTGCGGGCGCGCGCGGGGGGCGCGCGGGCATCGCGGGACACGTGCGCTCGCCGCCAGCGGCCCGGGGCACTGCCGCCGCCCGCCCGGCGCGCGCACGGCCCCCGCCCGCCCCCGCCCGCCCCCGCCCGCCCGCGGCGCGCGCAGCCGCCCAACGATCGCCGCGAGCCTCCGACCATTTTTACATCTGCACTGTTGTGACATTGAAATTCAATTTTCGATCGAGCGGCCTTCGGAGAGGTAGCGCCGGCTTCGAATGCGCTCGGGAGCTCCGGCCCGGAGTTCCGCTTTTATATTATGCCGATCGACGCGGAGGTCTTTTGGGGGTTCCGAAGAATTATAAACTCCGTTATTGCGTTGCCCTTTGAAATTACATGAAAATATAGAAATTAAAAATATTCGCCTACGTTTTTGTCGACGATCGAGCGTAGAGAGGAGGGCGGTAAATTTATGCCAGTCTTTTTCCGTTCGTCGAATATCTCTCCGTATTACGTTCTCCCGATACGAATGTTTTTACATTTCAATAACGTCAACTGAAAAAATTTACGTCTTACTGCGTCACACTGATAAAAGTTCGCCTCGACAGGCCGGCCGGCGCCGCGGTGAGCGTGACGCGAGTGGCCCGCCGCGCCGTGTGGAGCTGCACTAATCTCCGCGAAACTCTGCGGTTCCTCGTCGGTACTTTTTACAAATGGCTACGCTTCGGAATTTAATTTCACGCATTTCTTTTATGCTATTGGATATTGTAAGGATTTGAGGATTCCGTATATCCGTAGACGCATTTCCGTGCAGCTGTTGTCGTAACTCAGGGCGATATTCGCTGGAGTTTGCGTGAACACTCCGAATAAGATTTGGAACCCGTTCTTGAGGATTGCTTAATAGGCACATTTTTGCTATAGATAGATAGATAGAACATTTATTATAAATATATATTTATATAGGTACATATATATTGCGTGTGTTATGTGTGTTGCGATTTGTTACAGGCAAGTTAACCCGGAAGTAGCCCCTATTAGTTAAAAAGACTGAATCTCTGTGTCAATCAAATGTCTATATTTTATGCAAAATGTATTAAAATTTATTTGTAAAAAAAAATACGTCTTTTTGATCTTTTTTTGACAAATAATGTTTAATATAATCCTTGCAAGTTTAAGGCCAAAACGGGTAATAAACTGATATTTTACTCCAACCTACAATGTAACAATTTTGTCAAGTGCAGTAAATGTATCTATGATATACGAAATAGAATATAGTGTATGGAATAACGTAATAGAATATTGGATGAAATGGCACCACAAGCATTGCGCGGGCGCCCCGGTGCTATCGCGGTATCTGCTTAAATTTTATGATTTCACTTTCTGGAATACAACAATTTTCACGGATATTGTTATGTCGTAGCGTCGCGCTTATGTGCTCTACCTCTCTTCTGCCAGAGTCCCGTTAGCTAGTCACCACTGGGAGGGGAGACTTGGTTTAGCCTCGAAACATAGCTATAATAAGTCACATATCTCTTGGTGATGCGCCGAATGCGCACGTTGCAGATTTTGAAGATATTTTCAATGACCATAAATATGCTCCATAATAAAACTAACATAATGATTTCTTACCGCAAACTATGGAGGCAGTGCTGGCGGTGACGCTGCGATACTCGAGTCTTATAACTTTCAAAACTCTATTTAAAACTTATCTTGACAGAATTCCCAGCGGCTTAAATTTTCTAACGAAATAAAATAAACATGGGCCCGTCCGTCACGACGGATTAGTGAGCTCCTTCCGCGATTCATACCGGGATTAGCAAATGAGAACGTGCTCTGCGCGGCGGCGGCGCGGCCGCGACGTGACCGCGGCGCGGACGGGACGGGCGGCCCGAGGGACGGACTTGGAGAATACTTTAAAAAACAATCCGACTACAATTGGAACTTTGAACAAGTTGGAGCTCTGAGGAAATCAAGACTTGCCAACTTTTTGTTTTATTGGTCAATTTGTTTCTGAAATATTTTAAAGGCATCTATTAATCTTCTCGGTTCTCGATCATAATGAGACGACTTATTGATTTCACATAATCTGAAGTCTTTTCTTTCTGCTAGCGGCGGTTTAAGTTGGCTACTATTTGTAATTCATTATTGTAAATACGTAGTTTACTTGTTTTACTTTTACTTAATTACTAAGTAGGTAAGGTAAATTATCAGCATCTGTTCAATATTGATTAATAAATATAACTTCTTCTATTTAAAATGAAATAAATAAACTTTAATGAAGGCAAACTGAAAGGTAATCAATTATAAATGTTCGTTTACTTGTTTATACAAAAGAACTAGCAGAATATTGAGTACATTTGTTCAATTATGCGATTATGAATTAAAAAGTTATATAATGATACTGTTTAACGTTGTATTTGTGTGGGAGTGCATGCGTGTGCATATATAAGTATGTATGTATATGTATGTGTCTGTTTGTGTTAAGGTATACATATGAATCCTTGTATTCCCTTTTAAAGGTGGTTTTTACAATGAGCGCTAAAAAGCTCCACATGTATGGATTTGTACATCGTTTTAAACCGCTTAATTACTATAATATTTCTTTTGTTATTCAAGGAAGGTCACAGATTGTTCAATATTTAAAAAGTGCTGTAATAAAATTTACTGGCCTTATTTTTGGGTGTAACTAAAGCCTGCAGATGGAGGACGTCACTTTATTATTATGTCTGTGTGTGAGTGTATCATAATATTTAAATTAGACAAAGGTAATCCATATCGACACGAATATTAGAAATGTTTGTTTCTTTATTTTGACCTTCAGTCACGTCGAAAGGATCCAATGGATTGGCATCTTTTTATGGGGATAAGTTTGTATAGTTACATAGGCTACTTTTTATCCCGAAAAACGTCTTATTCCCACGCGGAAGAAGACTTATAAATTACTAGGAGCCCGCCCCGGCTTTGCACGGGTAGAAGAACAAAACCCACAAAAGTAGCTTTCCTCGCAATTTTTATTATATTTTTCTCCACAAGAACCTTCCTTATGCCTTAACAAAAATATTAAAACAAACATTAGCCAAATTAGTCAAGCCGTTCTCGAGAATTGCGCTTAGCAAACATTCAGCGATTCATTTTTATATTATAGATAATTATATATAGAATATAGATATAAATATAGAATAGATATAGATAGATAGATTCCGCGACGATTTCGCGGGTAATATAACAAATATTTGTATACTATTATGTAGTATATAATTTTAGAGTATTAAGCGAGCAATTATCTTTGAAATATAATTAAATCGCTATGATACCTCAAACAGCTCGAACAATTTCGATTAAATGTTCAATATACATGTACAGGGGCGAAGAACCAGTGTCTCTGGTCTCAATTCTGTGAAAAATTGTGTTCTTTTATGAAACGCTAAGCAGAACTCATTCGCTCAGTTAATGTTAAGAATAACTTGTAAAAACATTATATGAATTAAGATAGTAAGAAGTTTTTGCTAACGATATTGTTCAAATAAAGACAATGTATTTTAAATCCGAGAATCCAGCCCGAGATCGAGTCCGAGCACTAGACAAATCAGTTCAAAAGTTAGTACAATTATGTACACGTGCAAGAACTTAACTGTCTGGTTATTTAAACTACTTATTTTGTTTCGTTTTATATAGCGCACTTGTCTTGCTATCTTCTGTCATAAAGAAAACCTCGAAGATATTTTGATTTTTATATTTTAAAATTTCTTCAGGCGCGCTGCGCACAAATTTTGTGGGTAGTGAATGAGAAGGAGCGAGAGACGAATGTTTTCACTTCTGTTGTGTGGTCAAACCAATGATGTTATATTATATACCTGAAAAGTGAGGTAATTGTTTCAACTAGCAATTAGTTCGCACGAGCTGCGCGATGTATTTGACATAAATGGTTGATAGGTAAAAATGCCGTCTTCTTTAATAGGAAAATACACAATGTATGTTGACAAAGTAAATAAACCCAGCGGTTCACATATAACAAGAAAGTACACAATAATATTTGATGTTAACGCGTATTTTAGGATAATTTCATATTTTTGAAAGAAAAAAGGACGTCACATCGCACTCAGTGAGGCAAATATATTAAAGCGCCGACATATAATTACTGTAAAAAATCCTGTTTAAACTTTATATGTATATTCTAAATAAACAGTGGCAAACAAAAATAAAATTACATGAAATAATCTCTTCCGCATCGACATCAAAGAGTAATGCGACCAGCTCCCTTACCACCAACTCTTATTGCGATTTAATAACTGAATAGAATGCTTATTCATACCAATGAATAAGCGAGTCTATTCAATTCGAAATAGAGTGGCTTATTCATTGGTATAAATAAGCATTCTATTCAGATATTGAATCGCAAAAAGAGCCTGTGGTAAGGGGGCTGAAGTCTTGCATTGATGACAATTCGCTGGGCGAGAATTAGGTCAGCTCTGGGCCCTACCGACGAAGCTGAAGCCGATTGCCATCGGATTTTTTGATTGCGAAAATCAAAGTTTAGCTTAAATTGACGGTAATAGTGTCTCGCTTAGATGATAGGAATCCTAGCGCTCTGCCGACTAAGCTGAAGATGTTAGTCATTAACTTAAACCACAGTATAATAAGTTAGTCTAAGATCTATTTTGACGATCAAAAAATGCGATGGTAATCGGTTTCAGCTTCGGCGGAGAGCCCCGGTCGCGAGAATAGTCTACCAAACGTTTAGTTTGACCAGATAGCTTCATTTGTCTTCATGCCTGCCTGATAAGACGTCATCCCAACAAGCTCTTTACGCTATTCTAAAATTACTGCAGTCTTCATATAAAATGTACCGTAAGGTCGGGGTACTTTAACCCTAGGGTGTTACTTTGTCCCAAACCGAAAAAAATTTTGAATTTCCCGCCACGCTTTTGCAGTGCGAGCTATCGAAGTATTTCGCGCTGTTATCGATAGATGGCTTTATAGTTTTGTCGGTAAAGCAGTTCAATGAATGACAGCGAATGCGCGAGTAATGTTACTACCGCCAATAATTGACATCTTTTGACATTCGTGAAACTGTTGTGTGCAAACTTTCTATTGAAACTAAGTTCTCAGGTAAGTGTAAGCTATTTTATATTATTCATCGTAACAGACATATCGTACCTTTAATAAAAGCCAATTTATAAAGAGAGTCTTTTCCTTTTATATAATATAATCGATTTTAACAGGTTACTTCAGCCCATCATAGTAAATCATTACGTTTTCCATACAAAAAAATACATGGGCCATTGAAACCACTTTCAAAATACAACTTTGGCCCAAACTTTGCAAAAAAAAAAAAATACAATACATAGGTACTTTTCCTGGTTTTACTGGTTTATATGCGTCGTATGTATATAGTACTAGACATACGTTACCATTAGACAGATCTAGAACTATTAAGACGGAGATTATCAAACGAAAACCAAAAACTAGTATAATTTTGGGACAATGTACCCCGACCTTACCAGTATGTATATTATGAGGGTATATATATGTATACTTCAATGTATATGATTTATCTATGTTTTATGTATGATTTGTATGTGTTATTATTATATTACATATTATATAGCATTTAATTTATAATTTAGTTAATTTTTTTTTTATGCGAACCCTGCCTACTTCATGTCTTGTTCAGTTACCTAAAGGTTGCCTTGAAAAGATTGCTTTCAGCAATAAGGCCGCCTTGTTGCACATAAAAGTTGTGTTAAGAAAACTGTTATTGTATTCTCTATAAATTATTGTGTAAATAAACCATATTCTATCTATAAAATCTTGACAGAAACTTTTATTTTACAAATTGGGTGTTTGCGGAAAACCCCCTCTGAAAAAGTACAAAACGTGACTACTTTGCTTCCAATCCGTGAGGATTGCCAGTCGATGGCGAGTGGAGTGACTACAGAAGGTCGTGAGCATCATATTAAACTGTACGTATAAACATTGATTGCTTTGGAAATTAGGTTTTCCTTATAGAAGAGAATAGAGAGAAGAGATAAGCAATCACTATAACTCATAGACATCAGTAACACCAAAAGTTCACTGATCCAGCCAGCCTTTTAGGGAAATATAGTCTTTTTTCTCATCTCCATGGTTGTTCGAGAACACCGTTGAGGGAAGTTATTATACCTTTGTTTTATTACTTTCCGATTAAGATTCCGTGATCTGAACGTGAATGTTTTGTGAAACTAAACTAAACAAGATAAGTAAATCATTGCGACTACCAGCCTGACGTGCGTTTGTCCTTTGTCGGTTGGTCGCAGATCCTTTGAGCACAGAACCCTAAAAAGGCCAAATTTATTTTGTTTTGCAGCGGCCTGAAGGGTAACAAATGCTCTACATTTTTCTTCACTCCGATCTTTTACAAAGAAGCAATATTTACAAACAACATTTGACATTTCTTACCTAACCCTTCTCCATTGTACTGCCAAATTTCAAAGGCATATTGTAATCGGTAGTTGTAATTGAACCGACTTCCGCGGGAGACGTCACTCGCACAATGCCCGCCGCCGGCGTTTCGCGCAAATACAGCCCATATGAATGAGTAAACGTCGAGCCAATTACTCGAGACCGGCCGCCAACTTAAATTAACTGGGTGGAAACCGGCGCGGGCTTTGAACCGGGTCGAAGTTATCCGGTTCGGCTGAATACCGGTTGGGAGTGCGCGCCTCGCGACGACTTGGGAACAACTTTGACAACGGCAAGTGACGCTCGGCCGACGTCTGCTGTCACAGAACATCTCTGTCTTGTACTTGTACTTGTGTAGTCTTAGATGTACGGTAACTCTCAGGAATGCTGAGTTTGTACATTTAATCTTATTACAACAACAAAAATCTATACGAATATTATAAAGCTACTAGTTTATTTGTTTGGTTGAAGTTTAATCTCCGGCTAAGCATAAATCTAATCCTCCGGCTAATAAAGCTAATCTCCGGAACTACTGGTTCGAATTGAAAAATTATTTTAGTGTTGGATCGCCCATTTATCGAGGAAAGCTATAGAAGCGGATTATTTATGAAAAATGTTGCAAAACAGAGAAAATTTCTTCCTTTTGAGAGTTTCAGTTCCGTAAACGGTTAAAGTTATGCAACAACTATGTATGACGGAATTGCTCATCTTAGAAGAATTGCGACAGCATATGTCTATCTTTTATGCAGACGAAGTTGAGTCAGCTAGTAAGAAAAGAAAAATATCTCAGAGATTAGTCCCAAACTAAGCAAAGCTTGTACTATGGGTAAATACATACATATAATACATAGAAAATACCCAGACCAAGACAAACAGACATGTTCATGCACACAAATATTTGTCTTGTGCGGGAATCGAACCCGCGACCTCGGAGTCAAAAATCAAAATATGAATCAAAACCATAATATTTTTCTTTTGTCATTAATGATGTCTGCCCAAACAATGGGTACATACACGTGTTTGTTTAGACGCGCTTCTGGGAGCGGGTCACATGCTCGCATGAAGCGCGTCTAAACAAACTTATGTATTTATGTGCTTGGTGTTTATGTTATTATGTATGTACTAGCTGTGCCCCGCGGTGTTACCCGCGGTTTATTAGGGAAAATCCAACTAATCTTGTTTTCCCATACAAACTTTACTGTGATTTCCCACGGGAATAAGACATTTTCCCGCAGTAAAACGTAGCCTATGTTAACACATAGGATTAACATCCAGGGTGTCAGCTAACTCCATACCAAATTTTATTAAAATCTCTTCAGCCGTTTAGACGTGAAGAAGTAACAAACATACACAAACACTCACTCACAAACTTTCGCCTTTATAATATTAGTGTGATTAGTGTGATAATATTAGTGTGATAGTGTGATGTGCTTGGTTGATATCAAATGTTTTTTTTTAGATAGGTAATATGAATCTCAAATCAAGGGGGCTGCATAGATGAAGTTAAGCGACGTATGGCTATTACTAGGAGTGCGATGGAAAAGCTCAGGAAAATACGGGCCAATAGAAACATCACAAAAGCCACAAAGATTCGGTTCGTCAAATCGTTGGTGTTTCCTATATTCTTATATGCTGCAGAAACATGGACTTTACGGCGGACGGAGACAAAGAAAATTGACGCCTTGGAAATGTGGTGTTGGAGGAGGATGCTCCGAGTTTCGTGGACTGAATTCCGCACAAATTCCTCCATCCTTGCTGAACTAGACATTAAAGAACGTCTATCCACCTTGGTGCAGAGTCGTATTTTGCGGTTCTTTGGACATGTTAATCGCCGCGGAAACGACTCCACAGAGAGACTTGTTGTGCAGGGGAAGGTTGAAGGCACAAGACCACGGGGCAGATCCCCCCATGCGTTGGATCGATCAGGTGAAGGCGGCGATGGACGCCCCAGTACACGAATGTGCCCGATTGACGACCAGCAGACAGAGGTGGCGAGACGTCGTGAGGCGAGCTGCTGCCTCATCATGATAACCACGACCACTCTGGCAAGAGTGAAGCGACAAAGAAGAAGAGAGGTAATATGACATAAATATTAAACTGTAAGTAGGGGTGTGAGTATTTCATCGTTGCATTTATAGTCCGATTGGGTAAGTACATCCACTTCACAGATTACCATAGCTAAATAACAATCCCGGTACAAGAGTGAGGTTACCAGATAGCAAGAAGTTGTTGTGCTGGCAGCGGAGGTGCAGCGAGCGAGGGACATTTCATGCTGCGAGCGTTTATTTATATAGCTACGGTAACCGCTTCACATCAAGGGTTCTAAGCTTGTTTGCCATCACTATAGTTTCGTTTCGATTTAGTAGAACCACGGGAACACCGGAGTCCTACACATCATAGGAATCACTGTATCAGAGACGGATTATACGGTTCACCACTATCTGTATAGAAACAAAACTAAATTTACCTACCACATTCGTGTAGCATGCCCGCCGGCGACGAGGCCTGCAATGAAAGTATCCCCTCCTCACATAAGACTTCAACTTAATAACAAGCCCATGGGGAATCGTAGCGCGAGTGAATGACGTTTACAAGAAAATGTTTTATTAGCGAGGGTGACAATGCGCGAGTGATATTACAAGCATCTATGGGTACAGTATTTGCTTATCGTCATTCAGAACTAAAAACATGTCCAGAACAATGTCGAGTGTTATCTTTATAAATAAATAAATAAAAAAAAGATAAATATACACTAAACTTTCAGAATGATCATGTACAAAGGCGAGCTAATCTCTGTAAGAGATCTCTACCGAGTGTTTATTTCTATGATAGTAGGTATATTTTTACAGTTCGCCGGGTAACAAAGCCCGTTTCATGTAAAGCAAATCATGCAGTCGCTGTGATGGTTCCTGTTCCAATTGGAAAGCTCTAGCGCTGCGCCCGGCTACGCTGGGCTGTAACCAGTTTGGCGTCGCACATGCTACAGAATTAGGTAGCTGCCCTATTTTTGTGACGTCAAATAATAACATTTTTTTTTCTTTCATATAGATACTTACTAGATAGAAAGATAACATTTTTATTTGCATACTGAAACACACACAATACAGGTACATACATGATAGTGATAGTACTATAATCAAAATTATTATTATTTAAATAGTTGTCGTGGCCAACTTGCCAGAATATTATAAATATTTTGAAAAATGGAAAAATTCACCTGCCCCCCCTAGGTGGGATTTGAACCCACGACCACGACCTCTCGATGACCGGTCGAGTGCTCTTCCACCTGAGCTACCAGGAAGGTTTGTGTTGCTGACGAATTTTTGCATCTTATATTTCTACTGTGTGAGTCACAGTGAGGCGTCATCAACCTATTAAGTAATTACACTTACTAAAGTAGGCATAGCAGTCCATCGTTGCTCATCTGCAACTATTTCAGCTATTTTTTGATAACACCAAACTAATTAAGAAACGTGTTCAGTCCTTCCGTATGTCTCGCAAATAAACCGAAGTCAAGGAATAAAACTATATTTGAATAAATCTAATTGTATTGCTCACGCGCTAACACGCCCTCTGCTACCGCAGCGGTTCTTTTCGTCTTTTCATTTCACTCTACGACAGGAAGACAACGATACTAGAGGGCGCTGTTCTCTAGGGTACTTCTATAATCGGGCTCGAGAAACCCTACCGTCCGGACGCCTGAGTCTCGTTAGGTAGTCGTCAAGGTGCACTCTGTGCAAGTGAAGTTAGCTTAGGCTCCAAAGATAGTACTGAACCTCTTACATCTACTAATAATATTACAAAAAGTCAAGGTATGCGATTCTATTGACAGAACGTGAATAGATTCATATAAAATTGCAGAGACGCGACGGGCAGAGCCGGAAGTGAGGCAGCGGAGCCGCACACGACATTCCATTCATCGCACGAGTTTTCGAGTACGCAAACGATTTGAGTGCAAAGTGATGTGGAAAACCTTACAACGAACAGTATGCACAATCAAAGGAACTGCAGGTATCACGCGTATGGATGGGCATGGAACATCTTTAGAGATTAAGTCCTGTGCAATGGGGTAATCTGTAAAAGGAGATTCGACAAAAATCTCGACTGTATCATCAACATCTTTGAACCAAAGCTAACTTTAACAGTAAGTGGTGAACCCTGCTTACTGACAAACGAGACTCTGCCAAAAATAGAGAAGACAGAAAAAATACGCTGTCCCATACCATAGCTTATTTTGTAAGCTGTCGAGTGGGGAACGGGATTTGTGAGAAAAACCGCGGGTTATTTACACTTGCAGTAGGAGATATCTGTAAAGCGGATGGATTTCCTTTGAACAATAAATGATTTAATATCAACGGCATTCAGGCTGTGAAAGTAGCTGAAATTAGGTTATAGTACACCTTAGAAACACACAACACACCATGAAATTAGTTGAAATACGCCATGTAGCGAAGTCCATCAAATATCTAATTTTGCTGCCTATGTATACTGTAGCGCTGAAGATAACCGTGTATTTATGTTATGAGACATAATACTCCAGTCTACGATATTATATATGCTTTGTAGCATCTCTAAGCATTACTACCATTGATCGTATATCGATTCTGTTTAGACACTGTTCGTTATATTAATGGTAAAAGGCAACAGTCGCCCGGCTTCCTGCCGGGCGAGCGGCGGGGCGGCGGGGCAGCAGGGTTCGCGGACAATTCGCACATGACTTGGCTCGCCGGGCTGGAATGCGGCCCAACAATCCGCCGGCGGATGTCACACGGTTTAAATTCAATTTTAGTGTCGCAAAGGCTCCTGCAATATTGTCGTGTCGTTGTGCCGTGCGTTGTCTCGTGTAACGACCGGCCGTCCGGTGTCCGCGCGCGCGGGCTTTGTGAGCGGACACCTGCACTACTGGGATATCTCGTTACGAGCTATTAGTAAACAATGTATAGCAGTGAGTGCGAATTACTCGTACACAAACGTATTAAAGGTTCATTTTGGTTGCTGTAGGAGGATAAGTCAAATTGTAGGTATTTGTTTTTTTTTATTAATGACATATAGTCAAAAAAGAAATAAAGAAAAACATTTAATTGCCTGACACATAATCGATTACGTAATTGAACATCTATAGCATAAACATGTATATGGCGTGAATGCCAATATAAAGCCGCGTTCACACGCTTGGCAAACAACGGTCATGTTTGACCGTTGTTTGCCAAGCGTGTTTGCAAACACATGTCAAACAGCAAACACAACGCACAAACACTGCTACACACGCTTGGTGTTTGCTGCAAATACAGTACATTATATACCTATGTTCTCTCACACTCAAACAGCAAACAACAAACATGCATCCACACGCTGGTGTTCAGCTGGTTAGTGGTTTGCTTTTTAGCCATTGTTTGGCAAGCATGTAGACGCGACATAACGACCGTTGAATGTTAACATTCGATCATCGGACTACTTAGGCATCGCGATCGCAGGTTCGACCTCTGCATAAGAAAACCATTTATGTGCATTAACAGGTATATTATCTTGATCTGGGTTGTTTTCTAACTAGATACTAATAAGTATTGATTTACAAAAAAGTTGATTTAAAAAAAAATTGAAACCGACTTCAGTTGGCGAGCGCAGCTTATTGGTGGAATACCCCGACAGACGCTGCTGCCCGTCTTCTGGGAGAAAAGTTATCGCGTGACACAAGATTCCTTAGTCGCCTTGTACGACATCCAGCGCAGAGCAATGGAGTGGCACAATTTTATTCTGCCGGCTACCATAGGGCAAATTTAAATGAAGAATTAGATGACATATAATAAACCGTTCCGTACACTTCAGACTGTTGCCATACCCATATAGGGTCATAATATGTAATAACTTAAAACTAACATGTATTTTAAGATCGACATGTACCTACATATTATATGCAATAAAGATATTGAGTATTGAAAAAAAAAAAAAAAAAAAAAAAAAAAATTAAGGGTCTCTTGATTTTTCTGGGATCCCATCATCAGACCCTGACTTGGTGAATATGGAACCACCTCGCAATTATTTCAAATAAAAAAATTGAATTTGATCATACGTGCTTATAAAATTTAAGGGTTTCCCTTGATTTCCCTGGCATCCTATCATCAGATCCTCACTTGGTGAGTATGGGACCATCTTGCAATCATACCATTTCAAATAAAAAAAGAATTATGAAAATCGGTTCACAATTCGCAAAGATATCGAATAACATACATACAAAAAAAATATTCAGTCGAATTGAGAACCTCCTCCTTTTTTGAAGTCAGTTAAAAAAGCATTTGTATATGTACCAGTTACCTAGTACTCATAGTAATCACTTGCGCTTACTTTGGGACTAGATGGCGTTTGTAATTTATACAGGAATATTATTATATTTATTTAACAAAAATAAATTACTAAAGCAAGTTTACTGTTTCAACATCCTCTCAAAAGATTGAAATCTTTTGAAAACATTTGAGAAATATATACCCGCACTCTTAACATACAATAATAAGTTTCCCCAATCTGTTGACAGAGTGAATTAAGACCGATGAATTCACTGTCTTCTCGTTGTTTGCACGAATGCGTTAATCACTCGCGCGCCGCCTCCCGCCGCCTGCGGCCCTCCTCGGGGAGCGATATCGAATTCTACACATCGATATATTATAATTTCATAGTGTTCCCTCTCTAGATTCTTTGTTCGTACATTAAAATTGTACACTTGCACGATAATAACGACGTATGTTGACGCACTAGTGTCGATATTCGCGCGAACACAACGAGATTTGCGAAGCCTCTCGAGGATTGTCGGGGTATCAATGACGAGGGGCACATCAAAGTTAATTTAACCGATCGCCCGAAGGGCCCGCGCCCCTACGCCTCGGCCCGGCCCTCGCCCGCGCTCTTTCACCTGAGTATTAATGCATTTAATTTATATCTCATTCCTCTCACATTTTGTGTTAAATTACCCAATTTGAACAACAGACTTTTTCTGTCGGAGCTCGGCGGTGATGAATGTATTAACATAAATGAACGCGAGCAAGTTTAAGTCTTCGAATTTAAATTCATTTATTCAGTTAGGGTTATTGCGAGCACTTAATAATATTAACGTTAAGTCGAACGATGCAGCGGCTCGAGGAAATGAAGGCGATGTTTGCGCGGCGGCGGCGGGACTAATTCCTGTGCGTCAGGTGGACGGAAAGAAAAATAAATTGTACCGGGTGAAGCAGGATAAATGAGAGCGTAGCGAGCGAGCGGTGCATCTGCTCTGTGATGCAGCGCATACACGTATTTATATTAATCAAGCTACCCTTTCCGGAGGCGCCGTGACGCACGCGAGGTGCAGCGCAAATTGAGTTGTCTCTGTGCGACGTATTGCTCGCCTAATAACAAACACACGCGGCCACTGCGAGGAATTTCCATCGTTACATTTTCTGTTTTCAGAATCTGAGAATAAAAACTATTCCAACAAATACGGACCGGTTCTGTATTCAAGAACGAGGAACGGGGAAAATGTAAAATATTGTTTGTGTGTTGGAGTTGTCGGTCTGTTTTCGGTGTGTGCTCATTCGTTAGCTGCTCACCCCCTGTGACTAGCTCGCCCTCGCTGACTCGAAGAGAAATATATTCGTGGTAATTACGAGGATCAGCTAAATGGGAGCTACCTGGGAGGGCGGAGGGCGGAGGGCGCGGAGACTGCGACGCGACGTCCGCTGGGTAATAGCACTGCTTGCACTATGTATGTTATTAAATACAATTATTGTTTTAGTAAAATAAATAGGATGGACATTATTGACGCCACTGTATTGTTCGTATCTATACAAATTAGAAAACTGTAACTGGCTGATATTTAAGAAAAAATAATATGATGGGTCAATTTACGAGCAGTTCACAGAGTAGGGAATCGCCGCGCGCGCCTTTGCGGTCATCTCCTGTTTTATGGATATTATTATATAGTGCGTAATGCATAAGTTCGTTTTATCTTATTTCATAAAAGTCATATTTCGTAATAAGACGCGGATTATACAAGTGAGACACAATGTAGCATTGACATTGTATATTTTTTTAAGTAAAAAGGGCTAACCTAAATATTGGCGCATGTTTCATCTTAATACGCTGAGTATCAATATTTTTTATTTTATGAATTCTACGCGGACAAAACGCTGGTATTTTTCTGTATCAATATTATGGAATTCTTTGCCAGCTGGTCAATATTGTTGCTCAATATAAAAGTGACCAACCCGTGAGAGATGCCTTTGTTTTTGTTTTAGCGTAGCGTAGTAACTGGTAAGTCGTGTGTTTCTTTGCTAAAATATATGTTATGTGATACATGTATATATGCCCTTAAAGGCAATAAAGAATGAATGTACGTATTGTAAAGAACAGTTATTTCGGATACGTTTCCTTGTCTCCTTTTTAAAGAATGTTCATATCGCGCTTCGTAAATTTAAAGACGAGCACAAAGTCACAAGCGCTGTAAGATATTCACAAAAGAATATGCTTCTTTAACTTCCAAGCAGATATTTTACAGTAATTGTTAAGCAAAAAATGTTCAGTGAATTCATAAAAGAATATATTTTCAAGTTCTGACGTCGCTGGTAATTCGCGTCGGACGGCGGCGGGACGGCGGCGGGACGGGAACTTTCTCACGAGTCCAGCGGGCGACGCGACGCGGGGTGACCTGCGATCTGAAAGCCGCGCACCAGCCGCAGGAAATTACTGTAAAATATCACACATTTCGCCATTTTTTTGTACTTTATTGTTCAAATTACATAATAACATCTTGTAAAACAATACATAAAATAAAACTAAACCAAACATAAAATGTGTAAATTGTTATGTGCAATGTATAATATATTATTTAAATAGTTTATTTCGGCCAACTTGCCAGAATATTATAAATATTTTATAAATGGAAAAAAATCACCCCGAGCCTAGGTGAGATTTGAACCCACGACCTCTCGGTGACCGGTTGAGTGCTCTTCCATCTATCTTCATAGTTCAAGTAACATCTAGGCGAGGAAGGATTCCATTTTTAAAATATTAATAACTATGTATAATAATGTAAGGTACCTACTCCTACTATGATACATTACAATAGTCAATCTAATTTATTTATTTAATATTTATGCACATAAAAGTGATGTACAAAGGCGGACCTGATGCTATACAAGTATTATCTACCAGTCAACCTAAGGGTGATGCGGAGATAAGACATGGTAGGTGCACAAAGTGAATATTACACATACAGTGTTATATTTTAATAACATAAAAATACAAAATAATTTTAAATTAATTTGTAATTTCTCAGTAACAGAATCGTTTGCTATTCTTGTGAGAAATAAAAATCTTAAACCTAAAAAAAACCAATTGATCTCACCGCCTTATTTAAGCCATATCCTTTGGTATAAAAATATTTCGGGTGTTCCTGCGATTGAATAAAGACACTATGCTAAAATTCCCTAATGAGGTGTTGCGAGAAACGTAATATTGTAACTCTATATTCTCTACATTCACAAAGTTTAGACTAAAATAGCAATTGCAATTAGTTAAGGTTAGGTTTGATTTGATTTAGTTAGACCATAGTTATTACGGATATAAGATTGATATTGTACAGTCAAGTTGTACAGTCAAGTCAGTAGCCATTATACATTTTTGCACAAGCAGTAATAATGATAAAATAAAAATAAAAAAAAATAAGTCCGCTTGTGTGGCGAGCTGTTGTGTGAGTAGCGACACCACGGACCCGAGTCTCCAGAGAGTCGGTCAGGGCCTTCGTCTCCGGCGTGTCTTCATCGGTCGGAGTGTAAACACAAGAAGGCCCGCAGGACTCTCAGCTCTGGCTTGCCTTCATTGGCCGTCCAGAGAGGAGCCGCTAGAGCTATATGCTCCAGGGGTGGAAGTGTTAAAGGGCATCACGCCGCGAGAAACTTCGGAGAATGCGCAGCACACCTCTCGACATCCCTGAGTCACTCACACCGGTGTTGCCTCCGGCCGATTTTCTGGCATTTCGGAGGCCCATCTAGTGAGTGGCAAGCCACCGCCTGCCGCAAATAACTAGCAATAAAAGCAGTTATGGCAGGCGTCCGTCCCTCTTCTGTAATAGTCTGGTATTAAGTTCACCCAGATCTCATCTCCATAGCCCATTTATTTTCCATCACACTTCGCAATAGTCTCAACGCCTGCCGAGACCTGCTCATGGGTATGTCGTTCCATTGACATATCCTGGAGCGGGTCACGGCGGGCGTACAACATTACATCAAACTTCTCTCAAGGGGCCTCTACGCGTTGGATCCATATCCCCCGATCCCAGATCCCCTCATCGATCCCCTATCAAATGACCGGGCTTGACCCGTGATGAAAGAGAGATACATATAATAAAAATAAAAATAATAAAAAATGATTTTATTAAATTTTGTCTCAGAGGGAAGGTGACTTTTCTCTGAGACAAATCTGGGATAGTTTGTATAGCGGAGCACGCACACACGCTCATTCGCGATCTGCGCAGACGTCATTGTTTATGGAGTGACTGTGATAATATGGTGTGTGATAAAATATTAATTTGAAGCGCTAATCTAACGATTAGACACATTAGACAATATATTTTTGTTTTGTCAGCACGATTCTCGAACATGGCATTAGAAGCTGAAAGCGCGAACAAAACCATGGTGCACAGAATATGTATTCAGCGGACTAGTCCAATAATATAATAAACCACCACACTACTATTAGATAGTACAACAATAATATTAAACGTTCTTTGTTCTAGTTGCATTATGTAATATTTTTCTAAACGTAAACCACATACATTTAAAATAAACCCTAATGCGTTATAAATAAAAGCTGGGAATATCACAACGATCGCATCGTACTTATTCCGCGGGAAGCGACACGTATAAAATTTTATTCCAATTGTCAATGCATGCAGTACGTGCCAAATATGAAGCAGTCCGAATAACAGAGCGCAGAGCGAGAGCGGACGCGTCCTCCGTCGCCGGGAGACCCACCAATCAGCGACTATAATCCCTTCCCGATTGCCGGCGACCTACGAATTACTGCGGATTATCTCGTTGATTCAAAGCTGCAGTACTCCTCCATTTTGTACTCTTCAAAGACCAGTAATAACTTCAAACGCTCGAGCTATCAAACCATTGTAATGCCATATAATTTGGTTGAGCGGCGCTCTACGGGTAGTATCGGTGCGACTGCAAGCGCACTGGCTCAGCGACGCGCCCAATATTGAAGTGTTATTCGTGTAAAATGCATAATATCACCACTGTTGAATATTAAAACGGCACTTTCAGGTGCACGACCGTCTATAATTCTCGCGATATTAGTCTGGAATACAAAGTAACTGTTCTTCGGGTCTTTGCAGTAAAGCGGTAAAGGCAAAAAGTCGACCATTACGAAGGTATTGTATCATTTTTATTGCCGGCCGCTGCCGGTCGCATTACATGCGCGGGATAAAAACTACAAGGCGGGCAGGGAGACGGCCGACCACTACACGCATCAAACAGTATGTACATTTAGACAAAGTGACTGCATCATCGAGATTCCCATAAAAGGCCGACTATATCCTTTTTTTTATGGAAATAATACTATGCTTTCACTAATTTTCGGCAAATTTAATGCAAACCATGTCATCATCATCGTCATATCAGCCCGTATTCGTCCACTGCTAAACATAGGCCTCCCACTCGTCCGAAAGCACGGGATCGTCACTCGAGAACCTTTTTTCCCCAGCGGTTGTCGGTTCTACGAGCTATGCGGTTGGCTCATTGCCACTTCAGTTTGCTTATGCATTGAGCTATGTCGGTTATTTTCTGCTAAGGATATTATCATTCCTGATCCTATCACACAGAGAGACACTCTTTCCATCGCTCTCTGACCGATCTTGAGTTTCCCCACCGGCCCTCAGTGAAAGGCCATGTCTCAGTTCCGTATGTCATCACTAGCAACACACAATGCTTGAACACTTTAGTCTTCAGGCTTTGGGGTAATTTGGACGAGAAGATGTGACGTAGCTTTCCGAAGCTGCCCATCCGAGTTGGATTCGTCTGTTGAGCTCTCGGTCGAAGATAAACTTACATGACCTGTCCAAGGTAGACATATTCGTCCACAACTTCGAGCTTAGCATTCCCTACCATAACCGGTATAGATGTGATATGACCGTTCGACATGATCTTGGATTGTCATTGAGCACTGAAATCAACCAGCAATGTTGCCACAATGACTATATTGTCGGCTAATCGAAAGTGAGTGATGTATTCTCCAATGATGTTAATACCGTATCCTTTCCTGTCCAAGAGTTTGAAAACATCTTCCAATGCCGCGGTGAAGAATTTACTCTGACAATGTGATGGCATATAACATTACACCTTTCTGCAGTTGGATCGGTTTCGTGCTCTAACCTTGTACTCGATGCACATCGTGGCGTTATTATACAGACACTTCACTCCGCTCCGCCGTACCGATAGTCAATTCGGCACCGCTGGAGAGACTGTAGCACTGCCGATGTCTCAATCGAATCAAAAGCTTTCGCGTAGTCTACATACACCAGATATATACATAAAGCCAATACGTAGTACTCATAATGCCAGAGAGAAAGTTCCATATATCGCCGAGTTGAATTGAGATATTTAACATATTTGCTTATAGTTATTTTTAATCGCGTTATAAGTATTGAACATCCGCCGAGGGTTTTTAGCTTAAAAAAGCTGTTTTTCGTTCGTAGTTTTTAGCTTTTAGCTTAAAAGGAGTTCTAATATAGGCGTTTTTAGGAAACTACTAATGTTCTCTGAAATGAAATCTAGCTAGATCGATTATTTGCCGACTTAATCTTCTGTATTGTAAATTTAATTGAAATGTTTGGAGCCGCATGCATGATGTTAGTGGTATAAATATTTATCCACTGGAATTGTTCAGTTAAGCTAACGTAAATATTACTTAGACATGATAATATCTTCTTTGTTTTCACTATGTCTCACATTGTTGCTGGAGTTTTAAGTTAGACTTTTTTTATATAAGAGGGGGGCAAACGAGCATCTGGGTCACTTGGTGGAAAGCAATCACCACGGCCCATGGAGCTCAGCAACACCAAGTCGCCGATCCGTTGCCAGAATATAGACTCTTTCCCTTAAAAGGCTGGCATGTCATAATTGTTCGGAAGGTCAGCTAAAACAGTGGCTTCCACCAACCGTCAGTTGAGTAGCGGTTAAGTAACCCCTTGAATGATTGTGATTGAAGGGAAACCCGCATCCCAGCAGTGGGATGAATAGGGGTGGAATGATACATTACCAAAAAAGGAGCGGCAACAAATGAATGATATATTAATTATTTAAAAATTCTTATCAAGTGAGCTGTAAGCTATTTACAACGCGAACAATTTGTACCACATAATGTTTATTGTATGAACGTTACGTAGGTACTGTTTAATACATATATTGGGCCGGCCATGGCGGTGTATGCGGGAGGCACCTGGTGGCTCTAAAAGAATTAATTAGAGATGTTTATTCGACGGTGGTTCGCTGGCGCGAGAACAAGATAACTCCTTTTACTGGATTACTGTGTCTCTAATTAGTCAAATGTATAGTGCAGTAGTTCAGATGGCAAGTATGATATTTGCATCATTGAATTTGCTTACCGTATGTGGGTGCTTGTAACACCACTAGAAGCAGAACTATCAGTAATATTCAATAGTACTGAAATGTCAATCAGTAATATTCAATATTACTGAAAAGTTTTTGTATGATCATTCATCTAACTATGAGTCAATGTGACTCCCTGGTAGTAGCTGGCAAACGATGGTTGTTATGTTCCAGCCCAGCGCGTGTGAGAGATAAAGGTAGGAGTTGTTGCGTTGGCAGCAGGGGTGGCGGCGCGCTAGCGATATTTCATGTTGCGAGGGTCAATATGGCTACGATAACCGCTTCACATCAGGCGGGCCGTATACTTGTCTGCCACCCGTTGTATTATAAAAGAAATACGAATGGAAATGGAAATCCTAGGAAAGGCATATCCAGACCTGGAGGACTACGGGGTCTTTCCAATTAGTGGCCTACTGAAGAAATGGGACGAAATTATTTACTCAGCCGATGGGCCCTTGTCGGCACTTAGACACGTTTTATAAATAATATTCTTACTATTTTATATCTCTTTTATCTAATAACATTTTGGTATTGACCATTGGCGAAGAAGAGATGCTTGAAAGAAACTTGCCCATATTGGTAAGTTTTTTTTTTTAAATAATAACATATAATAATATTTTTTTTTAATATTAAGTTCACCAAGATCTCATCTCCATAGCCCATTTATTTTCCATCACACTTCGCAATAGTCTCAACGCCTGCCGAGACCTGCTCATGGGTATATCGTTCCATTGACATATCCTGGAGCGGGTCACGGCGGGCGTATAACATTACATCAAACTTCTCAAAGGGGCCTCTACGCGTTGGATCCATATCCCCGCGCACGTCTATCAAATGACCGAGCTTGACCCGTGATTTAAGAGAGATACATAAACAATAATTACAGCATAATTTGTATATAGATTCCGAAATTAAGATATCATTAACCTTCTAGATAGATTAATTAGATATCAAATTAGATATTGCTGCTTATTACATGTCTGTGCTAATTCATTCCATACATCGTTGTCACTTAGATATTCATAAATTATATAATATAAGCCCTTTTGCTAGGAGTATTTTGAACTACATGGAACATTATTATATTATTTAAACAGCTGATTTCGGCCAACTTGCAAGAATATTGTAAATATTTTTAAAATAGAAAAATTCACTTCCATTTTTCAATTTTTTTTAATATTTATAATACATGGAACATATCTCCAGAGTATTCCAGACAGCCAGAAGACAGTGTCTAAAGGATCTGGCAGTGCACAAAAGGTCCAGAAAGGTCGACGGACCATCAGTGCTGCAGCACTGGACCTACTCTAAGACAAGATTACTGTCTATTTGCATACGCAGTATATTCTTAAAACTCTTTTTTTATATGGGAGGGGGGCAAACGAGCGTGTGGGTCACCTGATGGAAAGCATTCACCACCGCCCATGGAGATCAGCAACACCAAGATGTCGTTGATCCATTGCCAGCCTGTACTCCTTCCCCTCACTCACTCGCAGGACCACAACAACCCTCACGGGAATTGTTATTTGGCTGTGGTATTCTGTGAGGTGGAAGTACTTCTTCAGTCGGACAGCTTAAAAAATACGCTATGTCCTACCTCTCTTTTCGCCAGAGTCTCGTTAATCAGTCAGCGGGTGCACCAAGTATAGGTGTTGATTTTATCCCAAAAATCTGGTGAACTTACTCACTGCATAATAATTCTCAATAATATATTGTTTGGCTGGGGTTCGCTTTGACTCTTAAGATAATGTTGAGCTATTTATACCCATACCTACATACCGTAAAAAGGGTATGTAGATGTTATTTCGCTGGAGTTACACTTTAACTGACTTTAAGCCTGAGTTTATTCGTTAAATCTTATTTTAGAGTAGGTACCTACAACAACCAGGGTAATTGATGGCTTTGTAAGACAGAATATTATTTCCTGGTGAACCGTACTCGATACAATAATTAATTGCCTGAATTAGTTCTTCCTGTCTCGAAAATATATCCGATATAATTTACATTATTGATGGAAAGGCTTATTTCAGTGTCGATCGTTACTTGAACAATGGAGAATTTCCGAGAAAAGAAGAAAATGTATATTTTGCAGTAGTCGTATGCAACGAGTTCCGTTAACTCGATTAGAGAAGTACCTCCTCTTTATAAGTCCACAAAAATTGCTGCTTATAGACCTCACTAGCGCTGAAGATAGTTACTTCCATGTTTGCATTTATGTATATGTTTAATTCGTATTTTGATTGGGGTTAATAGCTTGACACCATCTTTAGAGCCAAAGCCAACCTCACCTGCACGTGGTGCACCCTACCGCAAAAGAGATTTAGAGTACAGTCGGGCAAACCTCACAGAAGACCGTAGTCAAATAACAATTCCCTTGGGGGTTGTTGTATTCCTGTGAGTGTATGAGGTCATCAATCAGGAAGGATACGTTGGCAGCGAGGATGGCGGCATGCGAGCGATAGTTTATGTTGTGACCAACAATATGGTTACGGTAATCGCTTCACATTAGGCCGGCCGTATGCTTGTCTGCCATCCAACATGGTATAAAAACAACTAAGGTAGCAAACACGCGTATGGTCTGCCTAATTGCAAATAGTTATCAACACAAAATAACATAACAGCACTTCAGACGCGCGTTGTCAATCCTGAAAAAAAGAATCCTCGACAGGCGGTTTCATAATTCAATAGTACGCGGGAGAAAGCTGAAGACGAATTCTCGTAATTGTTTTTATGTGGCCGATTGAAAGCTGATCGAAATACGATTGATTATGAATTGATTGCAAATTGTATTCTTGGTTTCATTAATTAATTTAATATCAATTCTTATTGCGAGCACATTTATTCATACTATCGGACGCCCATTGGTCGAACTTCGACCATAATTAATTTTGTGTGTGTGTGTCAAATACGTGTATGGTAGTGTGTTTAATGTTTTTTTATTGATTTATGAATAATAAAAAAAATATATAGGTATTAGCATTCTTTTTTTTTTTTTTTTTATGAGAGGGTAGCAAACGAGCATGTGGGTCATCTCATGGAAAGCAATCACCACCGCGCATGGAGATCAGCAACACCAAGGGGTCGCCGATCCGTTGCTAGCCTATTCCTTTCTTTGTTTCTGGTGACCTCACTCACTCGCAGGAACACAACAACCCTCAAGGGAATTGTTATTTGGCTACGGTGTTCTGTGAGGTGGAGGTACTTCCCCAGTCGGGCAGCTTAAATATACGCTATGCCCTACCTCTTTTCGCCATGGCCTCGTTTGTCTGTCAGCAGGGTGCACTGCGTGCAGGTGAGGTTGGCTTTGGTTCAAAGATGTTGATGAACCACTTACACCCCAAAAATGCACTCCTTCTCTCTATAAACCAAATATGACGAGCTCGGTGACGAGTTCGGTGGCGTAGAGGTCAATGACGCGGCTTCGACACCAACGCTCGTGGGTTCGATTACCACATATTACAAACTTTTGTGTGCATGAACATGTCTGTTTGTCTTGATCTGGGTGTTGTCTATGTATTATAAGTATGTATTTACAAAAAAAAATGTATTTACGTATGTTTATCAGTTGTCTAGTATCCATAACACAAGCTTCGCTTACTTTGGGGCTAGATGGCGCTGTGTAATTTGTCTGACAATATTTATTTATTTATATACTGGTGCATTATGAGTCCAAATAGTCATAATATAAGTGTACGAAATTTCATACTCCTCCGTCCGCGCATTTTCGTAAAATGGGGTACAAAATTTTTGGTTCGCGTCTTCATATAATAATAATAATAATCCATCGCATTACAGTTTCACTTTACAAGTTTCAAGTTGTGCTACAGGTGTAACAAATGAGCCATTTGTGAGAACGAGAGAGATCTAACTGAAAACTGAATTCTATTTCATATTTAACGTAATAATATTAAACGTTTCATATTTGCGTAATAACTATTTAGGCATTTATTCAGCGTTTATTCGAAATATATCTTCGGGTCCACCTGGTAGATCGAAGACGAACCAGAAGTATCCATAAATCCACATTTTTTGGATTCAAGTGCAGGTAAAAGTATTTTAGGATACACTGGTACACCGAAGAGGTAATAAAAGTATTCGAGGATAAGATGGTCAGGAGATGCGAATCGAGACTGTGGATCCAAGTGGAAGCAGGCGAATTGATTGATCCTGAATAACACAATATGCGAACGATGAATTTCTCGGTGGCGAGGGAATTTCTCAGGAAATAATTGATTTCAGATGTTATTTCGGGGAATTCAAATTTACTGGTACTAAATTAAATTTAATATTTGTGAACAATTTACACAGCGGCATCTAGTCCCAAATTAAGCGCAAAGCTTTTACTATGGCTACTAGATAACTGATAAATGTACTTAAATACATTTTTTTTTGTAAATACATTCTTATATTACATAAAAAACAGTCAGACCAAGACAAACAGACATGTTCATGCACACAAATGTTTGTCTTGTGCGGGGATCGAACCCGCGACCTCGGAGACAAAGTAGCCATTGCTAGCCATTCGACCGCCGGGCTCGTCGGTTATTGAATCATCATCAGATCAGTTTAGTCTCCACGACAGGAGCACGACCATCTCTCGTCCGTCACAGACAGGAGGATTTAGCCTACACACCCCACGCTGGCCAGACGGATTGGGGAGGCCTGATCGATGTTTTATAATGTATTTCCGTTAGTCGGCTGGTACGACATCCACGGGGAGAGACGGAGTGATTCTATTCTAGTCTGCCGGAAACCACACGGCCTATTATTGAATATTGCTGAAAAAATTTCAAACAGTGTAAGATGTGCCTGACGACCTCCCACATACATAGCAAAAGGACTACCATCCAGGGTAGAGGCTCTCAATTATTTATTCCTGCGTATCATTTCAAGGAATTAGCACATTCCCTTGTTGTGTACAACAGTGCACAATGTTGGTTGCATATTTACTTATTAATGGCTACCTTATCTTAGTCAAGAGTTTGCCGCGCGTGCCCCTTGACATTGTCCCGCGGGCACGCATAGTACTAATTGGAAATGTTATGTATGAAGGTAAAATAATTATTATTATAAATGACGGTATTACTATATGGAAAAAGGTTCAGTCTGCCAATAAACGGATTCAAGTTAACGCGTGTTCTTATTTATCAGTGGCGACGAGGATTACCTACAGTACGATAAAACAATGTCGGTTGGAAAATTAAACGAGTTTGATGTGCAGTGCGGTAATTGGAAACTTTATATTGACCGAATCGATATGTATTTCAAAGCAAATGCGATAAAGGAGGAAGTCAAAGTGCCAACACTCATATCGGTGGTAGGTGACGCGGCATATGAACTTATGGTAAATTTGTGCAGTCCGGTTAAACCATGTAATAAAACGTTTAACGAACTTGTGTCGATATTGGAAACATTTTTACAACCCAAACCATCGGTGTTGGCAGAACGATATCGTTTTAGACAATGCAGGCAAAGTAACGGACAGTCGGTAGCACAGTACGTGGCTCAGTTACAGAAAATGGCGGCTAACTGTGAATTTGGGACAAATTTCAACGAAAATATGAGAGATCAATTTATATGTGGATTACTAAGCGACGGTATTAGGCAAAGATTATTCGCAGAGGAAAAGATTGTTTTTGAAAAAGCGCTCTCATTGACATTGTCCTTAGAGGCTGCGGAGCGGGACGCTCAGGCGGTGGATAGCAGCCACAATGGAGGCAGTATACTTGTGAATGCATTACGGGCGGCCAGCTGTTGGGGTTGCGGCGATATTCACCATGTATATAAACACTGCAAGTTTAGAGATTACGTATGTAGTCAATGTAATCAAAAGGGACATTTGCGGCGAGTATGTCCGGTGCGGGACAGCGAGACGGCGTCCGGATCCGGGCTCCGGGTGCAGCGGGGACTTAACACGCAGCACGGGAGGTTCACACAGCGCGGGCCGGCGACGCGGTCCATAGGCGGCAGAGGTACGGCCGCTAGCGGCCGTGAGCAGCCAACAGAAAGAGGGCGGAATCGGCCCGGGAACAGTTGGAGGAGCAATGCGCGGGCTCACTGGGTTCAGGAGGATAACCAAAAAGAACAGAAGACGGAAGCTGGGAGAAAAACCAGCTACAGCGACGCATCGGACAGTGAAGAACCAGTGTACCAGATGTCTTTAGGACGGTATAAACCGGTAAGCGTGTCAATCGACATTAATAACAGAGTGATCGCTATGGAAGTCGATACCGGATCGGCTTTGTCGTGCATAAGTGAAAGCATGTATGTAGAAAAATTCAGTGATATTCCCCTGAAAACTTGTAACTTAATATTAAAATTTTATGATGGTAGTCGAATAAAACCTGTTGGATTAATTAAGGTAAATGTAAAATATGGTTCAATAGTAAAAATATTAGATTTATATATCATAAATAGAGGTACAACGAGTCTTTTGGGACGACAATGGTTGGCCGAACTTAATATCGAGATTCCAAAAATATGTGTCAATAATATTAGTAATGATAACTCGAACAAATTAATTGTTAGTGACCATATAAATAATATCATTTCCAGATATTCTGAAGTTTTTGATAATGGGCTCGGCTGTTTCACCGGCGAGCGAGCTACGCTGCGCTTGCGGCCGGACGCGCAGCCTGTGTATTGTCGCGCGCGGCCGCTGCCGTATGCGCTGCGAGAGCGAGTCGACGCCGAGCTGGACGCCATGCTACGCACCGGCATCATCGAGCCTGTTGAGCACTCCGACTGGGCAACTCCGTTAGTAATTGTTCACAAACCAGATGGTTCTTTACGGTTATGTGCGGATTATAAAGTGACTCTGAATCCTGTCTTGTTGGTTGATAAATATCCGGTTCCAAAAATAGAAGACTTGTTTTCTAGGTTGAGCGGGAGCATCATATTTAGTAAATTAGATTTGTCACAAGCATATGCACAAATTTGTTTATCAGAGCAATCGGCCAACCTGACGGTTATCAATACGCATCGTGGATTATTTAAATACCGACGATTAGTTTACGGTCTCGCTTCGAGTCCTGGGGTCTTCCAACGTATCATGAATAATTTGTTAAATGGTATACCGAATGTAACGATATTTTTGGACGATATTTGTATAGGGGGAAAAACAATGGATGAGCATGTTAGAAGTTTGACGGCGGTATTAGAAAAATTAAAGAATTACGGGCTCAAGATAAAGAAACAAAAATGTAAATTTTTGACTAGAGAAATTAGATATTTAGGTTTCATTATTACTCAGGAAGGAGTTAGGACAGATCCAGAAAAGATTCAGCCAATATTACAAATGAGAGCCCCTAGTAATACTTCTGAATTAAAATCTTTCTTAGGAATGATTAACTTTTATGGAAAATTTATTAAAAATTTGAGTAGTTATTTGAGTCCAATGTATAACTTGTTAAAAAAAAATTGCAAGTGGGTTTGGCAAAAGGGTCACCGGTCGGCTTTTGAGAAAGTAAAAACATTATTAAGTAACAGTGAAGTGCTCACGCACTTTGACGCATCACTGCCGGTGGTAGTTACTTGTGACGCCAGTAGTCAGGGCATCGGCGTCGTCCTGGCGCACCGCGTGCCCGGCGTCGGCGGCGGCCATGAAGAGCGAGTCATCGCGTACGCGTCGCGCGCGCTGTCGCCCGCCGAGCGTATGTATAGTCAGATCCACAAAGAAGCTTTGGCTATAGTTTTTGCGGTAAAAAAATTCCATCAATATTTGTATGGTCGGCGGTTTGTGTTACGAACGGATCATAAGCCCTTAGTGAGTATTTTTGGCCCACGTTTTGGAATTCCAAATATGACAGCTAGTCGATTGCAACGCTGGGCTCTCATATTATCTGCTTACGATTTCACCATAGAGTACGTGTCTTCTCAAAACAACACAGCTGACGCACTTTCAAGATTGATGGCTTCATACAAGGCAGAAGGGGAAAGGGAAGATGATACTCCAGAGCAAACGTACTTACATTTTGCCGCGGATGCTTTACTGTTAGAATATAATGACATAAGGAGGGAAACAAAAAGAGATACGTTACTGAGTAGGGTACTATGTTATGTTCGAGAGGGTTGGCCTAAGGAGGTTCCAATAAAAGAATTACAACCATTTTTCAATCGTAAAAATGAATTATATACAGAATTAGATTGCGTAATGTGGGGCCATAGAGTAGTCATACCACACAAACTACAGGCACGGGTTTTAAAAGAATTACACGATACTCATATGGGGATCGTAAAGACAAAAAGTGTCGCTCGCAGCTATGTTTGGTGGCCGGGCATCGATGAAGCCGTGGAGCGGCAGTGCGCTGCGTGTGTTACCTGCGCGGAGGTGGCGGACGCCCCGCATCGCCACCAACCACGCTCATGGCCTTGGCCCAACAAGCCATGGACGCGAGTTAACTTTGATTTTTTTGTTGTAGCAGGAACTAAGTATCTAGTTTTAATAGATGCATGCTCAAAGTGGGTGGAAGCAATTAAAATGACTTCAACCACCGCCTCACAAGTGATAGGTAAATTAAGAGAATTATTTTCGAGATACGGAATTCCAAAACAAATAGTAAGTGATAACGGCCCCCCATTTTCGAGTGAGGAACTTAAATATTTTTGTAAAGTAAACGGTATAGAACATATTTTTTCAGCCGCATATCATCCGGCCTCAAATGGCGCAGCGGAAAATGCAGTTAAATTTCAGATTATGCAAAAAGGTTATTAAAAAAGCCATAGCGCAAAAAATTGACCCTGAAATTGCTTTACATAGATTTTTGTTAATTTATAGAAATACGGTGCATAATACCACCGGCGACAGCCCTGCTCAACTATTTTTAGGGAGACCAATTAGGACCCGTTTAGATTGTCTAAAACCCGATAGAGAGAAATATGTATTTTCCGCACAACGTAAGCAAGAAAAAGCCGCTGGAGGGGTGCAGAGGCATTTTCAAGAAGGTGATAGGGTCTGGTTTAGGCAATTTGGTACAAAAACCAAATGGGAAGAGGGAATAATTATAAAAAGATTAGGCAACACTGATTATAACATAGAGACAAAAGATAAATTAATAAAACACCGGCATATTGATCAACTAAGGAGACACGATCTAGGGCCACCTTTGAACGATAATGCACAAATCAAGGATTCTGGGTTGTGCCCAGAATTGTTGTTCTTGCCTATGCGGGACGAAGGGGACCAGTCGGTAGGCTCGAGGGCGCCGGTAGCGGAGCGCGCTTGCAGGCCGGCGGCGGCGGATGTCAGAGAGCGTAGGCCACCCGTCCGATATGGAGTGGATGAATATGTGTCTATTTGGGGATAATTATGTTAGATTATGAGATATAACAAAGCTGTACTAAATTTATATACTTATTATGTTTATAGAACTATGCCACTAATTATGTATGTTAGGTTAAGTAGAAACCAATAATTATGTGTTTAAAAATATAAGGTTAAATAAGGGTGGAGGTGTTATGTATGAAGGTAAAATAATTATTATTATAAATGACGGTATTACTATATGGAAAAAGGTTCAGTCTGCCAATAAACGGATTCAAGTTAACGCGTGTTCTTATTTATCAGGAAAAAGTGATCTAAGCAATCGATTATTCTACTGAGCTGTACTGTGAAGGTCTATTTATAGTAATCTTATATCGCGGTATGTCTTTTCGTTGTATTGTTTTTTAACCAACATATCTACAGTTACTTCTTTCTTACCCATATCATCTTTCACATAATCCATCCACTCTTTTGGATCTTTGTCTTTTGGATGAATTTTAATGGGAAGGGAAATGAATCCATTCCATTAAAATCCATCGTTATTTTTGTCATATGCCTTTCAACTCATCGTATTACATGTCCACACCGCGAAAAGCGATTTCTTCTCATTGCGCTGTTCCTTATTAAGCGACAAATGTCTTTGTACCTCCTCCTGTATCAGTCGGCTATGAAAGTAGTTTATCAGTATTGTAGAGTTTAGTTACCGAACATAAACATGGCTAAGATTGACCTATTTTTGAAATACAATGAAAAAAGAAACCAATGTTAATCTAATTGTGGCAAATCTCTCACTCGGCTCGCTGTACATCTTAGAGTTCCATGACAGTGCCTTGACTACATAAATAAGCAACGGTTGTGCGGCGGGTGGGTTCACCACAATAAAACACGCATTAACTTTCATGAGTGACCCACCGTGCTTTATTGGCCGTTTTATTTGACGGAAAAACTTCATTCCGTATTCCCGTTTAATTAGGAGGGGACTCCATGGGGTAGCCCGCCCGGAGGGGGAGGGGAGGTCATCCCTTATCTCCCATAATGTATTGTTAGTGCAGGCGGGCGAGATCGAAATAATTAACACGGCTGTTCGTTTATCTTCGATGAGTTAGTGCGGCTCCACCGCGGAATGTGCACTGACGTGGAAATCGGGTTTGTTCGACATACATTGTTACTTATTCGTACCTACTAACTGTTGGTTTCGCCTGGGTGTTGTTAATCTTGTGAATCTGATTAAATGTTAATGGTTTGTACATCTATGCATTGTACAGCATACAAAAACAACGTCTTAAGAGGCAGTACCATGCTGCACTACTGAGAAGGAATAATGAATGGGTAGTACTAAACTAGGCATCTAAAATTGTGAAACTGGACTATTATACTGACTTGGCGACTAAAGTTGATATTATAAAACATACCAAACCTAACCTAGTACTTCTGTGGCTCATGTTTTTATTTTCTACAATGAATAATCGCCAATAAGAACCCTAGTAGGTGCGTCTAAAATTTTCTAAAAGCTTTCTTAAAGTTCCATGTTGTGATACAAAGCCACAAAATACGATCTAGAGGAATGTGGCCGCTTTTATTTATATCAAATTTCGTTGCTTCGTGTCTCAATAAGGAAACTTTATAAGGATTACCAAAAACTCTAGACACACTTAACAAAGGTCCTTAACGAGTTTTTTTTATATGATAGGAGGGCAAGCAAGCTTGTAGGTCACCTGAAGGAAAGCAATCATCATCGCCCACGGAGATCAATAACATCAAGGGGTCGCCGATCTGTTGCCAGCCTATACTCCTTTCTTTATTTCTGGTGACCTCACTCACACGGGAATTGTTATTTGGCTGCGATGTTCTGTGAGGTGGAGGTATTTCCCCAGTCGGGTAGCTTACAAATACGCTGTACCCTACCTGTCTTGCCTCTTGCGAGCCGAATCTTACAAAATCTCACTTGGGGAGAGGGGAGTCTTAGAATTTTCGTTTAAGTATATAGTACCTAATTTAATCACAGCGATTTAAGATTACAGCATACTAGTTTTAAATTAAAATAATAGAGCATTTTTTTTAAATAAATCCAACGCTTTTGCACCCAAAATACAAATTTTGAAAAATCTCATGTGAGATTGTGGTAGGGGGAGGGGGTCGAGGAAAATCTTACAACATCTCACCAATGTGGAAGAGGGGGGTCAAAAATCCTCAAAAATACCTCACGTAATTTATAGACGCCCCCTCTAGATGTCAATAAACTTCGTCTTTCCTTCTATATTCAAAACTAAGTTTCGCCTAATAATTTATATACTATCCGTGAGAATTGACATTTTTTTATCAGATGCCTACGTCATTCTTGCTACATTAGTAGGTGATTATTGGGAATTATAAAACATATATATCTATAATGTTTGTAAAATATACAGACTAGTATTTTCATTTTTCATGCAACCAAAAATACTAACACTGATCTCGCTGTCGCTCGATCATTGTCGTGTTAGTATTTTTGGTAGATATATATGCTTTAGAATTCCCAAAAATCACCTACCATAAAATAAATGGAGACATCTTCAAATAAATCTTACCGCTCGCTCAGCTCACACGTTTCCACTGATCGCATGCGATTAACAGTGTACAGTGCAATACACCGTACAGTTGTTGTTTTGAAACTGTTACGTTAAACATCGCATGTTTGTATATAAATGTGGATATCATAAATATGTGTCATTCTGTCAAAGGCAGTTTATACGATTACAGCTTGTACGATGAAATTTATTGAGCAACGTCAGAGATTAATTCTGCCAAAAATTTGTTCTGACGCGGAAACGGTTGTTCACAGACATGGGACTCTCTTACCTAATACAATTCGATGTATAATTTGTGGCCCGTCAAATTGTGGGAAAACAAATGTTGTTATAGGTCTTCTGTTGCATGAAAATGGTTTAAGATTCAAAAACGTTTACCTTTATTCTAAAACATTATACCAACCTAAATATAAATATCTAGAAAATGTTTTCAATTTAGTACCCGACATAACCTTTGCGAAATATCAAGACAATGAACTCATACTGAGCCCTCATGATGCAAAACCAAATTCGGTAATAATATTCGATGATGTTGCCTGCGAGAACCAATCAAACATTCGGGATTATTTTGCTATGGGTAGACATAAATCTATAGATTGTTTTTATTTGAATCAAACTTACAGCAAAATTCCTAAACAGCTAATTAGAGATAATACAAACCTGTTAGTTCTATTCAAACAGGATGACATTAATTTACGTCATGTTTATGATGAACATGTTAACACAGACATGACCTGGTCCGAGTTTCGAGAAATGAGTTCAAAAATATGGTCGACACCTTACAATTATGTAGTAATCAATAAAGACTGTAATAAAAACAATGGTTGTTACAGGATGAATTTCGATACTTTTGTAACCATCGATACCAATTAAATGATTTGATATAAATAGGTTTTCATTAACAGATATATTCACTTGACCTGCGATTGCGTCAGCAATATATTGTAAACGAATATTATTTAATTCATTATGGAAAAAGAATTAAAAACACAGATCGTGCAAGTAGCTGATGCTGTTAAAAGAAAGATAAAGGATATGCGTTCCACCGATTCTCATAATGAAAAATTATTAGAAACTGTCTTTAAGCCCATTACCAACCCATTACATGAGATAATTAATGGAAAGAACCGCAATGTATCTTTGGACGATACACCAACACAGAGTTATGAAAAAGATCAAAATTCTTCAGTGGATTCACATTTCAATAAAACACTTAAAATTCGTAAATCAGATAACGATTACCGGCAAGATATTTCTGACGAAGAAGTCGATATTGATGATATTGAAAATGGTAATAAAATTAACACCAGCAATCTGTCATTTAGGACAATTGAATCAGTGCCTAGCCCAACAAAAAATACTTCTTCGTGGTCGCTTTCTTCAGACATATATGAGGATGTTCCGTTCGGAATCAGAATAGATCGTGGCAAACTAATGATGGGCACATCTCGTGTTATCATAAACAATGATGATGATACAATATTAGTAGGAGGACTTAAATACAACAAAACGCCTGGTCTTAGCGAAATATTATTCAAAAAAGTACCCCAACTGGAATTGGTAACAGATGAAGATCGTCAAGCATACAAAGCTCTGCTTTTAGAAACAAATGCTCATAGAAGAGATTTTGATCCTAGAAAACCAATAAAGACAAATAAAGGTCGAACCTATTTACAGATTATAAAACCGCTATTTAAGTTACGTAAGCCTTCCTCGTCTTCTATATCTTCGACTGCTAGTGTTGTAGGCAACGTTAGTGAAGGTGAAGGATTGATTTTAAAAAAGAGAATGAAAAAAAATACAGATTATGTTTATTGGGATGATCCTAATGAACTAGTTGAAAGATTGCAGTTGTTGATTGCATCCAAAGATGCTGGCAACACTGGTCTAGATAATGAAATCATATCAATTCTCGAAGAATTACGAGAAAGTGGTATTATAAATTAAAAGTAGTTAGTTATTTATTTTATATTATTTTCGGCAATTGTACACGACAGACGTGTGTTTAATATGAACATAGATAAATTCGGTCACCATGTTCATAAAAGATTACGTGTATCGGAGATATTAAATAATTCAGAAAACTATTTAACTAAGACTTCCACAGGCGAATTTAATGCACAATCATCAAGATTAACTGGAGTTAAAGAACTGATGATGTTCCTGATGATGCAACCAATAAAGAATATGTGGATAGAAAGACTGCAAATTATATCACAAAAGGAGAATTTAAAGCTTTGTTAGATGCTTATAAATCTGATTTAGAAGGCGTAAAATTAGATATTAGGCAAAACATAAACCGAATTGAACAAACATTTTGTACTATAGACTACATCAATAGATTGACTATTTATAACAAATTGAAAATTAGGCCGTAAGATGTCAAAGCAAAAGGTGGTTGATGAGATTCATAAACCAGCTCGTCGAAATTTTGTTCGACGTTCTGTTGTTTTAAAAGGTATAGATGACCTATGGCAAGCCGACCTAATCGATCTGAAGGCGTTTAAAAAGTACAATAATGGATTTACGTTTATTTTAGTGGTTATCGATTGCTTTGCTAAATATGCTTGGGCGATACCACTAAAAACTAAAACAAAGAAAGAAGTTGTTGAAGCGTTTACTGAAATTCTAAAATCAAGTGGGCATAGTCCTAACAACTTACAAACTGACATGGGAACTGAATTTTATAATGATGAATTTCAAAAACTTATGAACTCACTTAATATAAACCATTACTCATCGTACTCAACTAAAAAAGCTTCAATTGTAGAAAGGTTTATAAGAACATTAAAGAATAAACTACATCAATGTTTCAATTACAACGGTAATTATAAATGGAAAGGAAAAACTTTGGAGGGCGCCTTAAAATCATACAATAATACTCTGCACAGTGTTACCAAATTTAGACCAGTAGATGTTAATAAGAAAAATGAGAACCTAGTTAAAAATAATATTAGGATTTTTTATAAAAGACCATTAAAGAAACGCAAAAATAAATTTAAAGTAGGTGATTATGTAAGAATAAGTAAATATAAGAGCTGTTTTGAAAAAGGTTATACACCTAACTGGTCAACTGAAATTTTTAAAATTAAAAATGTAAATAGAACCAACCCGGTAACATATAATATAGAAGATCAAGAAAAGCATAATATATTGGGTTCATTTTACCAAGAAGAGTTGCAAAAAACGAAATACCCGAATGTATATTTAATCGAAAAAGTTATAAGAAAAAAAGGAAATAAACTATTTGTAAAATGGTTAGGTCTTAGTGATAACAAAAACAGTTGGGTGAATAAAAAATCTATTGTTGAGTAATATAAGGTCTTTTAATTTAGTTACCTTGTCATTATATTTCTAGATATGCAAGGAGGAGGACTCGTAAATAGTTTAATAAATAATTTGCCGTTTGAGCTTCATTTACCAGGCTACAATTATTGCGGTCCGGGCACGAAATTGAAGCAGAGGTTATTAAGAGGTGACAGTGGGGTTAATCCATTGGACGAAGCTTGTAAATATCACGACATCGCATACACAAAGTATAATAATATTTCCGATCGTCATAAGGCAGATTTACAATTGATGAATATGGCCAAGAAGCGGTTACATTCTAAAGATGCTGGTAAAGGAGAAAAATTAGCTTCTTGGTTGGTTAGTAAAGTTATGAAAGCTAAACTGAAGACCGGTTCGGGAATTAAGAAATTTAAAAGAGTTATTTCAAAAATCAAGTCACAGATCGCAAAACTGAAGTCTAAAGATAACACATCGGCTATTAAACACGCTTACAAGATTGCGAAAAAATTGATTCCCAAAAAATGTCACGTTCGTTTGCCCAGAATTATTCCGATTCCAAAAACAGGGGGAATTTTACCTTTAATACCAATTTTTGCCGGTCTATCTGCACTTGGAGCCTTGGCAGGAGGTGCAGCTGGTGTAGCCAAAACAATAAATGAATATAAAGCAGCACAAAAAAATCTAGAAGAGTCTGTACGTCATAATAGAACCATGGAAGCTATTGCCATAGGAAAAGGTCTTTACGTCAAGCCCTATAAAAAAGGCAATGGATTATTTATAAAGTCTCAAAAAAACTAAATAATAGGCTACCTCGGCGTGCTCTTACTAATATTGACATTATAAAACATACTAAAAACCTACCATACTTTCGAGGAGTTTATATGAGAGATACATTGCCTCGTAAACCAAGATCGTTAGAGTGTGGTATAGTAAACTTGGATAGTCACAAGAATAATGGAACTCACTGGGTAGCCTATGCAAAAATAAATGACTACTGCGAATATTTTGATAGTTTCGGGGACTTGAAACCTCCTGTGGAATTGACTAATTATTTAAGAGGATGCAGTGACGTATATTATAATTATTCCAGATTTCAAAAATTCAATAGTGTAAATTGTGGTCATTTATGTATAAAGTTTCTGTTCACCTTTTGGAATAAATACACTATATAAAGATATTATTTATTACATGTTTTCATTTCTATCATGTCTTTCACGCTGTCTATAACTGGTAACAACTCAGTATTATCAACAAGCTACTCTCCTACGCTAGAACTTAACGGTGAATACGAATGCGCTTTGTTACATTTTTCTACGTTTAATTCCATACCTAACATCACGAATAAAAATAATAAATTCTATTATGGAACCAACGAAGTTATTGAAATTCCTGAAGGGACGTATGAACTTCAAGATATATGCGATTATTTACAATCTCGCATAAAAGAGTGTGTTTTTAAATTATACTGTAACAATAACACACTTAAGACGACAATATACTGCACTAAAGATATTCATTTTGAAAAACATGATTCTATTGGAGATTTATTAGGTTACGGCAAAGGTATTTTAAAACAAAATATATTGCACGAGTCGCTGCTTCCAGTGAACATTCTATCGACAACCGTAGTAAGGGTAGAATGTAACATTGCAAGCGGTTCCTACATAAACGGAAAATCAAGTCATATAATTCATGAATTCGCACCCAACGTACCTCCTGGTTATAGAATAATAGAAATACCAAAAAATATCATCTATTTTCCAGTGAACAGAAACACAATCAATTCCATTAGCATAAGGATAGTGGATATACATGGTAATTTAATTAATTTCCGTGGTGAAGAAATAAATTTATACTTACATTTACGAAAAAATGATAGACTATAATAAAAACGAAGCTCCACGTAACCAGAAACTTAGTCGTAATCGTGCTATTCAGAAGGCAGCACATACGCACTGTATTAAAAAAAAACTAACCGCAGCTAACCAAAAATTTCTTAAATCAATTGGACTTCTAAAATGAATATTTTAAATATTGCTACATCACCTTTTTGTGACAATACCATTGAAGGTATTGAAACTCATTCATATAAACCGTATATTACAAGTTTCAATAGAAATGATGAAATCCGAATACCTATAAATCAACAAGACTTATATCTACTACCTAGCGCCAGTTATTTATATATTGATGCTCATTTTAAAGTGACAAAAAACGATGACAGTAAGGAAAGACAACCGGTTATCAATTTAACAAATAATCCGTTATTATTACTTTTCCAAGATATACGATATGAGCTAAATGGTATTGAGATTGATAAAGTTAAAAATGTAGGTATAACAAGCACCATGAAAGCATTTGTATCGATGAATGAAGCTGAAGCGAAAATGTCTAAAACATGGGGGTGGGATATACATGGACACAAGAATAATCATGGCGGATTCATCAATGCCTCTATTCCACTTAGCAGCATTTTAGGATTTGCAGAAGACTACAGAAAAGTCATTGTTAACTGCAAACATGAACTCGTTTTATTGAGAAGCAATACAGATCTTAATTCAGTGCTACTTAATAATGGTGAGATAGTATCAATTGATGTACGTAAAATTTGTTGGCGCATGCCTCATATCAAGGTATCGGACAAAGAAAAAATTAATTTACTTAGACTTCTTGAAAAAGACAGACCTATTCAATTGGCGTTTAGAAATTGGGATCTTTATGAGTACCCTATGTTACCAAAGACCACCAAACACACTTGGTCGATAAAAACTTCGTCGCATATTGAAAAACCTAGATATATTATATTAGGTTTACAAACCAATAGAAAAAATAATGCTTTTAAAGACATGACCAAATTCGATCACTGTAGTTTACGAGATGTTAAAGTTTATTTAAACTCTACATATTATCCATATGAAAATTACAATACTAATTTTACAAACCATAACTTTGCTTTAATATACGAACAATACATAAACTTTCAACAGTCTTATTATGGACGTAGAGGGTGCTTGTTGACTGCTACAGAGTTCAAAGAAATAGCACCACTTTTTGTAATAGATTGTTCAAGACAAAACGATACTATAAAATCTGGACCAGTAATAAATATTCGGCTGGAAATAGAGAGTGATCAAGAAATACCTGATCAGACTTCTGCATATTGTCTCATTTTGAATGATTGTTTAATTGAATATAAACCTCTTAGTAATATCGTACGGAAGTTATCATGAGTTCAATAATTTTTGTTGATATTCAGGGGTTTAAAGATCGTTATAACCAATTTATAATAAAGGAATTAGCATTGTGTACCGAGGACTTTGCTCAGGTTTTTCTAATAAAACCACCATATCCTTTTACGAAACTAACTGTTGAAGAAAAAAAGAAAGTGAGGTGGATAGAACGTCATAAAGGTATTACCTGGAGTCAGGGAAATTTTGATTACCGTCAGTTTCATACTCTAATCGCGCCAATTTTGCAAAATAAAACAATTATAATGAAGGGTCTTGAAAAACAGAAATGGTTACGAGAATTATGTGATAACTGTATTTTAATAGATATTGAAAGTAAAGGATGCCCTAACTTTGCAACATTGTATTGTAACTATCGAAGTAATTTTAATTGTTTATTTCATAAAAAATATTGTGCACTCAAAAATGTTACATGTATAAAAAAATGGTACTTGGAAAACTGTCCTCAATCCATAAATGAATAAAGTTATATTTCTATTTAACTTAGCTCATGTACTAGTTTGTATTTTTTAATAATTAGTGTTTATTAAGTTATAAGCAGTATTGTTGAATAAATAATAACATCAATGTAATGAAAAGTCTTTTATTTTAACTTATTTTCTAGTACTCTAAGCATTGCATGCTTTTTACATTAGTTCGATATTTAGACACTTAAGACATAATTCTATTTATTTACACTATGATTGTAGTATCTCTATCATGTTAAAAAAAAATATTGTTACATTATTTAATTACATAACCTAATAATTATTATTATTTATTTTAAAAATATCGATGACACCTTATCTTATATACATAATATTTTATTTACAAAATTTAAATATAATTATTTAGATATAAATTTAAGTACCTAAAGAAAAAACATTTAAATGATTTATTTTATTAACTTAAAAATTATCACCACACAGTTGTTTGGAAATTTTTCGAACAAGATTTTCTGTGAGATCCATTATTTCATCTACACAGTCTTTAACAATATATTGAGCACTTAGTATCACATTATCGCTTTCACTACACGATATTTCTGACGTATTTCCACAATCTTTTGCCAAGTCAATAACTTCTAATCTTATTAATTTGGTGCCACGTTGCTTTTGTTTGTTAATTACATAGGATGTTAATGACATCGTACTTTTTTTTCTTTTTTGTTTTTTCTTTTCTGCAGCAATTTCTTTCCTGTTATGGGTAATCAAATCTTGTATAGGCGTATACAGATCCAAATCCAAACCTTCATTAGGATCTTGACCGCACTGAGAGAATATTAAGGTTTCTTGTGAATCCACCATGATCTGTAAAAATTAGAAATATATTAGTCAACACAACAACAAGATCATAACACTAAGTTGACAATGAAATAATAAATAATTATTATATAAACTTTATAAACTAGATACACTTACAAATTACGTGAAAATTGAACTGTCTTGTCCAAATGTCTCGATGAAAATGATTGTTGTTTAATAAAAGAGCAGCAAGAAATTTACCTAAATGAACCGGTACGGACGTGTTTGCATAATCACAAAGCGATGTATTTGAGAATGTGGTGTCATCCACCGTGTCACCTGATAGTATGGTGTCATATACCTACCAATAACGATAATTGTGCAACACAAAATTAGCAATTTATTTAAACAGGTACAAACATGTTTTCACGTGGACGACGGGTCGCATGAATACCTATATAATTTTAAGCAAATCAGCAGTATCGAATATCCAGAATGTATTCATGATTTTACATCGATCGCAAGACGACCTTTGTGGCGTAGTGTTGAGAGAACTAGGCTACTGCTCGCAAGGTCCTGGGTTCGATTCCTGGCTAGATCAATTGCTAATTTTATGAATTGATTTAGGATCTGGATGATGACTAGAGAATTTATACATCACCCGTCTATCATCACAAGTAATACTACATTTTCTATGATATATTCAATTTCATTTGTACTTACATAAAATTATTTTTAGTAAGAGTATTTATTTAATATACTCGTACTAAAAAATAATTTTATGTGATTTAGATATTTAATAATTACTGATATAGGTACTTTTATATAATGAATACCACTTTTGAATTACTAATGAGTGGGTAATATATGAAATAAAAAAGACTGTTTAAATATTGATATATTTATTATCTGTAACTTGTACCACACATTTAATTCTTGAAATAATTAGCCAAAAACATAAAATATAGCCCAATAATAATAATAAAGTGAAAATATTTATTATATAATTATGTTATTATGCAATAATAACGAAACTATACATTTTTTAATTCTTATATAATTAAGTATTTATATACATATCTATTTTATTTAATATAGGCTTAATTTACATGCTTAAAAATTACACAATACATGATATCAAGTATGTTAGCAATCGCGGACTACAACAGGCTGATACTCTTATCTCTCACGGATCTACAGTAATGTTCCAAAACATTTTATTAATATGCGTTTTACTTATAATTAAAAATTTATGAAAGTTCTCCATGTAAGTATGTATCTATAACAATAATGATACCATAATATTTATAAGTTCTTATCTGTTATTAATGTAAATATTTATTACATTATCGCTTACAGATAAAATAACTGGCGCAGTAATTTATTTATTTTCTTTAACCAGTCTAATTTTAAATTTTACTAAACAGTTTAAAAAAAGCTAGAGGAATGCCCCCAAGCTAAAGTGGATATTTTATCTTTCAGTATAATGCGTTTATCATCGTTTGAAGATAAAGCTACTTTATCAACTGCTTGAGTAAAAATTTCGTGTTTTAAAGACTTAAATACTACTTGTTTTTTTCTAAGCAGCTTATTGCACATTAATACTGTATTATAATCTTCAAAATTAATCTTATTTACCACACATTTCTTAATTCCTTTAGCCTTTTTTAATTCCATGTCTTCAGTTTTCACACAATATAACTTTGATCTCAATCCTACGAATTCAACTATAAGTTTTCCTTCCATTTCATCTTTGAATAAACCAGGGATCTTTTTATTTTGAGGAACTATATTAAACCGGTTATTTTCCTTGTAATTACTCGTGTCAAGATATGACTGAAAATTAAACTTCATATCACTATACACGTCCATTGTTTCTATTGAATACAAAAAACTGTCAGTGTCAGTATAACATAGTTTTAATCTGGTACCATAGAATGGTTTCATAATAGAATAATGAAAATCATACATATGATTTTTAGATATTTCTAGAACAGTAAATCCTATATAAATAGGTTTATCTAAAATAACTACTTCCGGTTTCATTTGTATAGCTACGAAATTTTCTGTAAAAATTGTAGCATTTTGAAAATTTGGTCTTGCCACTAACTGTTCAGCTGTGTAATATTTTTTCGTTTTATTTCTATTATCATCCCATCGATTAATCAAATGCACATTTATTCTTTTTTCTGTGTCTTCTAACGTTTTTCCGAAAATACTATTGTTTAATAATTTAAAGAAATCTTGTTCAAATTTAAATTTAGACTTTTGACGCAATTCTGTATTTAAATCTATGTACTGTTTCAAAAACTGACCTTGTTTAAATTTTATTACCCGATGAATTTTTTTTAAGATCATTCCATGTCGTATGCAAGTTTTTAAGTGTATATAATGGATGACATAATTAAACTTGTCATATAAATTAGGAATTAATTTAGGGCATTTAGAACCAGGTGGCGTGAATTTCTGAGGACAAAATGGTAAGTCATTATGCAGTTCGTGTAGATGCTCTGGATATTCTAAATCGACTTCCAAAATGTAGCCGTATGCAGAGTCATCAGGTACTGTGAAAATATTAAGTTTATCTATTTCTACCTGATTAATTAATTCGAAATTTGAATATGGCAAATAAGAACACATTGCATATCCATATAAATTGTTACAGTCAATATACAATAAATAGTTGTCAGGTTCGGATGACTTATAATCTGATAAATACTTGTTATTTGCCTTAGAATATCTAGTGGAGCATAAACATACCCCTCCGCGGATTCCTTGTTGAATCATGCGTATTATTTCGAGATTATCTATTAGTTGTAATTTTACTTTTGTCAATAGTAGCATTGCATCAAAGCTTAAACTGGGAGCTGTCATATAAAATGCTGGATCTAGTCTGTAATTATTTTTGCAAGTTCGACGAAAATTTTCAAAAACATCTGCCAGTAACAACACGTCGGTTTTGAGATATAAGTCGGTATATTCACCCAAATTTTTCAACTCAAATGTTTTCCACACTAATTGAGCGTGTCTAAAATCACACTCGGAAATAATGTCATCACTTAATGTACTGTAAAAACAATCTCGTGGCGGTAGTTTTTTCTCATTATAACATTCCCAGTTGGTCATATACTCGTAAGGATATAAACCTTTGCGTGTTAAAAGATTGAATTGACATTTTTTGGAAAAATGATGAGATAAGTGTACAAAATCGTTTTTATTTAATGTTTGAATAAGTTTTTCTAAGCTGGTACCTAAAAATTTAAAAGAATCTACAAATCTGATAGGCATATATTCCTGATTTCCTATTTTTAAAAACTTCGTGAAAGAAATATAATTTTCTTTATTTTTTGCTATTACTTTTATTTTGCCAGGTGTTTCTCCTAACTGTCGAATGAATAAATGACTATCATATCCGGCTAAGTTGTGAAAAAATACTGGAACAAATTTTGGTAATCTAAATTTGAGGTTACAATATGTGTGACTTATACCGCGTATTTTGCCGGTTAAGTGGTTGTGTTCCATTACTCTGTCATCAAGCAGCAATTGATTACATAGGAAGCAATAAGATGACTTCTCAAAATATTTCTTTTCCTCTTCTGTCAATGGTATCATTGGAACAGGTTGATTTAAAATAGTGTTTATTTTAGTTACGTCTATAGCAAGATTTTGAAGGAATTTTTCGACACAATCGCGGCCGCGATACGATACGTATTTATTAAGAGAGCTATCGTACGAACAGACAATATAATAAGCGAAAGCGGCTGGTAAATGTTTTTGTAAGACAGTTGTTCTGTGCGAATCGAGTTCATCGGCAGTGAATTTGGGTTCTAGCAAAGATTCAAAATCTGCATAGATAACGAAAGGCATATCTTGCAACCGTTCGTAATGTTTGAATTGGATAACAGTGCCTGAATCAGGAAGCATTGTCCGAACACCACCACAAATATGAGAATTGAATTTAATTTCCTTATCAAAAAATATCATGCAATCGTCACAAAAGTAAATTTTACCATGGTGTTTAGTAAGTTGCGATCTAAGTAAGATACTTAATTTTTTTATTAAACAATAGTGCTTAAATTGACCTTTTTCTAACAGTAATAAATTAATATGATGTCTTTTTTTATGTTGCGTCCTATAAAGAGGTCCAACAATATCAGATTTATTTCCAAGACCATAAACATTAACGCTAATATGATGGTTAATTTTTTCGAAGGTCTTAATATCTGAAATCCCTACTGGGAACGTCATATTTTGAGTGTTGAGAATGTTATCATATCGCGGATAGGAAGATGTTCGTTGGGGGTTTATTTTAGCGGGAAATAACGCTGCTATTATACACCATAAGAAGCAATACGCATCATCATTTTCTATATTTACGCAAGCGTGCTTAGATTTTAAACGTTTCGGTAACTCAATAAACCGGGCAGCTCTCAGAGGGTTGTATTTGTTAATATTGACTTCTAAGTACAGATTACGTATCAGAGTCCAGCCGCTATCTCTTTCCTGAAAATCATCAATTTTTGTTACAATTGTATCAACGATTTTTGAGAACATATCACTAAAATCATAATTGTTATAGATTACTAAGTTTTCAGTAGCAAATGATTTTACTTCGGTAGTATTGTTATTTGGTAAATTAAATTCGGCAAACAGCTCAAAGTTGACTTTAATAGATTGATAAGTATCTTGTCTAGCAGATATTAATTGCTGCACGCGAGAACGCAACCTTCGTAAGAACTGCACCGGTGGACATGCACCACCTTCATTACCTTTCGGTCGCACTCTATAGGATGCTATCCGATTACGGAATGCGCTACTTATTTTTTCAATTCCGTCACTTAATTCGATAGCGCTATTGTTTTTATGAATGTTACTTCGTAAATGTGCTGAAAATGCACTACTTTTAATAGATATGTCACAAACTGTGCAATATATTGTACGTTTTACCATTTTTTATATTTAATTGGTATAGTATAAGTAAAGCATACAAAAGTCAAAATGTTAACTTTAATGTGCTCTTGACAGCACCAATTTGTTTAAATGGATTCGTGTGGTATGTAAGAAAAACTAAGTAGAAACGTGGAAATAAAATTAGGAAATAATAATCATAATAACTATATTTAGGTTTATCAATTATATCTATTTCTTAAAAGTAAAAAAAGTACCCTCAGCGGTAAACTTCTTTTTACAACGTTTGATGGACTCCTTTAAAGGAACCAATTCTGGTGATTCTGACTTTCCCTGATATTTTAAATTAAGAACCGCATGTTTCCATCGATCCTTGGGATCAACCGTTTTAATATCGCTTATATTATATATTTTGAGCTCTACGAAAACACCCCCTTCTAAATTTGCCGTGCGTCGAAACACACCGTCAGCGACACGGCGCGTCAGCACTGACTGCAGAGGGGGCGGTGATGCGCAACGATGGGCTTCGACGGATTCGATGTCACTGTCGAAGTTCAACTGCTACCCGGATGCCTTCTACGCAGTTTTGTTATTTTTTTTTCGATGAAGCTTTTGTTGCACCCGGGGACTTAAATTTTGAGCTCTATGAAAACATCCCCTTATAAATATACCGTGCATCGGAACACACCGTCAGCGACACGGTGGGTCAGCACTAACTGCACAGATTGTGGTGATGTTTGACTCCTAGTAGTAGTCTTTGACTCGTAGTATAGTATAAGTAAAGAATACAAAAGTCAAAGTGTCAACATTAATGTACTCTTAACAGCACCAATTTATGTAAATGGATTCGTATGGTATTTAAGAACAACGAAGTAAAAATGCGGTAATAAAAATTAGTAAATAATGATGATAATAACTATCTAAGGTATTATTATCAACTATTTCTTAAAAGAAAAAAATCTACCCTCCGTTGTAAACTTCTTTTTACAACGTTTGATTACCTCCTTTAAAGGAGCCAATTCAGGTGATTCCGACTCCCCCTGATATTTTAAATTCAGGACCGCATGTTCCCATCGATCCTTGGGATCAACCGTTTTAATATCTCTTATGTTATATATTTTGAGCTCTACGAAAACATCCCCTTCTAAATTTGCCGTGCGTCGAAACACACCGTCAGCGACACGGCGCGTCAGCACTGACTGCAGAGATGGCGGCGACGCGCAACGATGGGCTTCGACGGATTCGTTGTCACTGTCGAAGTCCAGCTGCCACCCGGATGCCTTCTTCGCAGTTTTGTTTTTTTTCGATGAAGCTTTTGTTGCACCCTGGGACTTCTTCTTCTCCTTTTTACCACTGTAAAAGAAACAGGTAATATGAGAATATATTTTCTACTAAAGCTATTTCCTTCTAAATACAATCAGGTCTATTCTAACTGCTTTACTAATATGGTCCACTAGATGGACCAACAGTCTGGCAAAAGACAGGAGGTGTCGATGAAAGCAAATAGCACAACGGGTCATTGTAGAAGTTTAAGGGTCTATGTTCAGCAGTGGACATCCTACGGATGAAATGATAGTGATGAAATTGTTCTATTCAATTAATTAATAAATGATAGACGTAAATATATTAACATACGTTGCTGTGCTGGCAGCTGTCTCCTCGTCAGATGAAAACACGTCCGCCAAACGTTTTCTGGAGCTACGCTGCTGCTGACTGTACTCGTATTCAGACCTGTAAGAGAAACATAATGAATACCAAGCATAAAAAGAAAAAACCTGCCGATGTGCAGCAGTGAACGGCTGAAATGTTGATACCATCTTTATACTTGTCGAACTGAAGTCAAGCAACGTCAACTACTGCATGGCTTTAGAAGGTTATATGTCATTCAATCTCCTCCATGTTTTGGAGCGTATGTTGAGTTGAGCTCAACAGAATGGGTATAGGTAGATGTAATGTTGATGATGATGATGATGATGATAGGCGACAAACTTACGAACATGATTTCAGTGCAGTTGATCTTCGTTTCTAGTAACGGCTGGACAAAGGATGGCGAGCAGAGCGCTGACGGAACGGCTGCCAGAGCAGTTGACGGAGCAGCTGACGGAGCGGCGGAATATCCTCCATGCTTTGGAGCGTATGTTGAGTTGAGCTCAACAGAATGGGTATAGGTAGATGTAATGTTGATGATGATGATGATGATGATAGGCGACAAACTTACGAACATGATTTCAGTGCAGTTGATCTTCGTTTCTAGTAACGGCTGGGCAAAGGGTGGCGAGCAGAGCGCTGACGGAACGGCTGACGGAGCGGTTGACGGGGCGGCTGACGGAGCGGCGGTCGAAGTGAAGTGGTCGAAGATGAGCGCCTACTTGAGCTGTCGGTTGATTAGCGGATCTTCTTCTGGCAGAACGCAGTTGGCAGAGCGGCTGGAGATTAGCACCTGGTGCGGTACTCTAGCGAGGTGTAGGGTCTCTTGACTCAAGACTTGTGTGAAGTGAATTGTTCTGCAATGGCGTCCGCTTAAATATGCGATTATTAACGATTTCCAGGTATTGTCAACATTTAAACGAAGAAAAATCGCACTACAAAATTCTAACATATTTTTATATTATGTTTTATTTTTTGCAGACGCATTATTGAAATATATCACTTCCACATCCTAAAAGATTCTAATTACACCTCATAATTATGCTGAAATCCGTCAATTGGCTTAAGCTGTAGAGCGTGCCAAAGAATTACATACATACATGCATACTTACAGACATACATACATGCATACTTACAGACATACATACATGCATACTTACAGACATACATACTTTCACAGTTATATCCACACGCTCAAAAAATATTAACCTCCCTCTTCAACAATCGGGTAAAAGTATTATTTATATATACCTTTATATATAAACAATATTTATACCTTTTTATATTATTTATACATTTTATTACTAACGTGATATTTTTGTCATTAATCATAATATTTTATAATTTATCAATTGTTTATAACCTCTGGTTTTATTGATATGTCGGCAAATTTACGCGGAGTCGAAAACAAAAGTTTCGTATTCGGAGCGGTACTTTGAGTTAATTCAAAGTGGAAAAACAAAAGTTTCAAATTCATCGCAATCTTTTGATTACTTGATAGTCAAAGAAGGCCGACTTTGTAACCTAAGGCTGATTTCATATTGTGAATATCATTCTTAAGATTCTCTTTTTTTTATACTACGTTGGGTGGCAGACAAGCATACGGCCCGCCTGATGTGAAGCGGTTACCGTAGCCATATTAACGCTCACAACATAAAATATTGCTGCCAACGCAGCATCTCCTACCTTTCTGGTGATCTCACTCGCAGAAACACAACAACCCTCAAGGGAATTGTTATTTGGCTGCGGTATTCTGTGAGGTGGAGGTACATTCCCCAGTCGGGTAGCTTACAATTATGCTCCCTACCTCTCTTTTCGCCGGAGCTTCGTTTGTCAGTAAACAGGGTGCACCGCGTGCAGGCGAAGTGGGCTGCGATATTCTGTGAGGTGGAGGTACATTCCCCAGTCGGGTAGCTTACAATTATGCTCCCTACCTGTCTTTTCGCCAGAGCTTCGTTTGTCAGTCAGCAGGGTGCACCGCGTGCAGGCAAAGTTGGTTGCGGTATTCTGTGAGGTGGAGGTACATTCCCTAGTCGGGTAGCTTACAATTATGCTCCCTACCTGTCTTTTCGCCAGAGCTTCGTTTGTCAGTCAGCAGGGTGCACCGTGTGCAGGCGAAGTTGGCTGCGGTATTCTGTGAGGTGGAGGTACATTCCCCAGTCGGGTAGCTTACAATTATGCTCCATACCTGTATTTCCGCCAGAGCTTCATTTGTCAGTCAGCAGGGTGCACCGCGTGCAGGTGAAGTTGGCTTTGGTTCAAAGATGTTGATGAACTCCTTACACCCAAAATTTTTTTCTATATAATTTGTGGAAATATTTTTAAAAAATTAACTGAAGTACAATTTATAAAAATAAAATATTATAAAATGTACTACAGTTAATGTATACACACCTTTATAGTTGAGTACGTAATTGATATGAGTGCAAATTGCTGATCGACGTTTTGCGTCTGTGTGCATTAATGCAAATAGTTGATTATGTTGTTTTCGTAGAAGTAAAATTGCTGATCAACGTTTTGCGTATGTGTGCATTGTAACAATGGATAATGAAATCATTGCTTATTTGACAAAAATGTAGCAATGAACTATATCAAATGCGAATTTAGTCTTTATGTCATAAGCATTTAACTTACTTTTTGAATAACTTATTTTCCTAAGCACTACGTGTTCCCACGTTCGCTGCCATTATCAAGTTATTAGTCGTGGTGTGAACATCTCGTAATAGTGTCGTGGGTGATAGATAATGTCTATTGAAAATTGTGAGTAAAGTGAAATGGACAACATAACCCTGACGAATCGTGTCGATCTGTGCTATCTCAAACCAGCTACATGTGAGGTAAGTGGGCACGTGTGAGCTGAGCGAGCGGAAGTTGAAGTTGTCTCCATTTATTTCATGGTAGATAATTTTTGGGAAATCCTAAAAGATATATATCTTATTTTATGGTAGGTGATTATTGGGAATTCTAAAGCATATATATCTATAATATTTGTAAAAGATACAGACTAGTATTTTCATTTTTCATGCAACCAAAAATACTAACACGACAATGATCGAGCGACAGTGAGATCAGAGTGTTAGTATTTTTGGTTGCATGAAAAATGAAAATACTAGTCTGTATATTTTACAAACATTATAGATATATATGTTTTATAATTCCCAATAATCACCTACTTACATTAGTTACTTATGTAACAAATTTCCCCAAAATTCAGCCCGTTCTCTTCAATGGTATCATGTCTACGCCAATTGATCACTCACTAACATTTTTCTTTAATCTATTTAATTTCGGCTGTTCTCGTCATTTATGTTTTTCTTTTACATATTTAGACTAGCTGTTCCCGCAGCTCTGCTCGCGTGAACTTCCTTTAATCTGACTCCGGTCCAGGTTAAAAGGAGTTCACGCGGGTAGCTTTCATTAAAAAAAGAAACACCTAAATTGGATATGTTGTTCTCCCTTGAACAAGGCTATATACGAGCACACAGAGAGAATTCGTGTTATATGTTTAAAGAAAATTTTAACATACAAAAGACCGACTCCAAATATTACTCTACATTTACGTATGTAGATACAGGCTGATGATGATGATAATGTTGACTAAAATATGGGTCTAATCTGGAAGTATACTCTTTCAAATAAAAAAAAAGTTTTTTTCAAATCAGTTTATAAATGACAGAGTAATGAAATAACAAACCTAACAGTGGGTAGATACAGGCTGATGATGATGATGATGATTAAAAAATTTTTGAATCAATCTGGAAGTATACTCTTTCAAATAAATAAAGTTTTTTTCAAATCGGTTTATAAATCACGGAGTAATTAATTAAATTATAGTGATAATTCATCTCATTACGGTTAAGTAGATATAGCACATAACTACTTAACCCTTAATGAGATGAATGGAAAGCACAAGTGAACATTAAATATGAGGTCCGCCATCACTGCGATTAGCGCAGCACTGGCGGTCCACCCCTTGACGATTCATGTGAGTATATCTTCACGCTTCGTCTAAATGATCCTGTGTTATAGAAAGAGAGAATGAAAATGAGAAATACGTGTGTCGGCGGTGAATTCCACAATATTATGCTTCAATAGAAAAACCGGACAAGTGCGAGTCGGACTCGCCCACCGAGGGTTCCGTAGGTACGTAGTATCATTATTAAATTTGATATTTTTCATTATAAATAAGAAATAATGCTTCGAAAAAAATAAATAAAATATATTTTGCAATGTGTACATCAAGCCCTTTCATATGATACCGCATTTGAACTAGTAGTTTCAATTTGAAATTTCGACACCCTATAAAAAATATAGACACCCTATTTTTTAAGATCTATTTACAAATGTATAGTTTTGAGATTTATTCCTGTACTTGTAGTCTATAACGATGTTTCTTGCCAAATTTCATAGTTCTAGGTCAACGGGAAGTACCCTATAGGTTTTGATTCCCTTGAGTGTGTCGAAATATGCGTTTTTTGCTGAATAAACGGCCGTAACTTTTTTCTACGTAAACTTAGCAGTTTGATTTTTTTTTAACTTCATGGAACCGTAGCTCTGAGTATACAGTTCAAATTTCAGCTTGATACCTCCACGCATTCTCGACATAGAAATTCTTGACAGACAGACAGACAGACGGACAACAAAGTGATCTTATAAGGGTTCCGTTTTTCCTTTTGTGGTTCGGAACCCTAAAAATGAGTTGTCGTACTTTTTGATGCTTCGTTATGTTTGGGCTTAAATATATTATTATTATCATTAAAGGCAACTGTTACTGACCGATATTAACGCACAGCTCAAAAATTGGATGGAACGGATTGGTATTTGGGATACCTATAGCTATTATGACGTAGGCATCACCCAAGAAAGGATTTTTGAAAAATCTCACGGTATACCGGGGTACGTACGACGACACGAGCACATGCTAGTACAATAATATATAAGACTGAAATTTTCATAAATTTGTTCTTATTTTAATGAAACAACATTTAGAATTGTTCTTAGAGTATTAACGTGATCTACTACAGGCCGTGTACAGAATGACGGCGTACAATAAAGTGTGTCGCATTGCGGCCGTGGACTGTTTCATCGGGACACAGTGTAGAGGTCGACAGTGCGGTCAATGCGCGTCAGATAAACATGCCGCGAAGCAAAATGTTTATTACGCGAGTAGGTGTGACGTACTGCAATTGAGAAGAACTTTTGTAACATATAAAAAAAATATATATGTTACAAAAGTTATTCTTCTCATTTACTACATTTTAATTATTAATTTATCATAAGTAAAATACTTATGATAAATTAATAATTCAAATGTTTGCTTTTTGTTAATCAAAATGATTGCTCGATTATTTTTCTTTTGCACTGAATACGAATACAGGGGCCATACCGGCGAACCTGAAGCCGATGACCATAGGATATTTTAATTCCAAAAATTGGTCATATCGACGGCGAAGTGCCAATATCTTCTAACTAACACAGACAAAATTTCACAGAAAGTAAAAAAAAACGTTTAGTTTCCTGAAAACTTTAAAAATAATAAATTCATTTGTATGGTGAATATACAAATATGGAAAGCTAAAATTTCAATGAAATATACATATATTTGAAATATAAAATAGAAATTGATTTTAAAGGGAATGGCATAAAGTCAATTTCAATTAAAAAACGTTAGATAGGAGGTATTGGCACTTCGCCGTCGATATGTTAAAGTTATTGACAAACGTCTCTGGCTTAGTAAGTAGAGCTCTAGACTTTCTTTCAGCTGAGCTAAACATTATTAGCAACAATCTAAGCTGTAGTGTCATTTTCGCATACATAAAATCCGATGGTAATCGGCTCAGCTTCGGCGGCAAGGTCCCAGATTATCTTTTCCAAGTGATAAAGTCTGTGTTACAAAATATCATAGTGGGATAATATTACTCTAATAAATTAACGTTTTTGTGTGTAAAAGTGTGGGTAAAATTAATGAAATGCTGTTGAATTTTCAGACCTTTATGTTCTAAATGTCTATTAGACGAAGGTACCTGACTACGACAGACAGGCAGACTATAAATTTCACCATTATTACGATTTCCACTACTGAAAATAGGTGGGGCCTTTGACTTTCACAATTATCAGTTTTATGCTATTAGTGTCTATGGGCTATCCCTTCTGGTATAAGTCCGCCATTGTGTATGTTATTCCGTACTTGAAGTTTTATGTATTAGTACAATATAGTTTTACAAACAAACAACAAAAATTTTCATTAAAGATTATTACAGAAAATTAATTAGAAATCGCAAGTAATAAAAAAATAGATATAATTACGTTCTAATATCTACTTATTACCTTGAGGTGTGACGTTATTAAAAGTGATAGAGATAAGCGCACGCAAACGAAGTCACAGTCGCAGTTAGTTACAGAATAATAACTTCACCTCTACTCTGTGTTTTAGTACTCTGTGGCAGGATTTCGCTAGAGTTGCAATAGCGAGCATCGAGATGTTATTGCCGTTTGATTCGGTCGATGGGCCCTCGCCGCGATCTATCGGCGGCGGGGCCCGCCGTCACACGGCGATTTCTCGCTCGTATGGATCTGTTGAAACAGATCGGTTACAATGGCGAACGGTAAGTTACGGCGGTTCTAGATCTATTGGATGAATATGTCGCTGTCGCTGACTTAATTGCGTGTGAGAAATTTATATTCTGTTTTCAAAGCTCTCTATATTTCAGTTATATAATGAAAAAGTATATGTACATCTTTTAGGTGTAAGTGTTTCACTACCATCTTTGAACTAAAGCCAAAGCACGTGGTGAACCCTGCTGACTGACGAACGAGGCTCTGGGGAAAGTGCAATAGGGTGAGCATGATTATAAGCTGCGCGATTGGGGAAGTACCTCCACCTCAAAGAAGACCGCTGCCAAATAATAATTCCCTTGAGGGTTGTTGAGTTACTGCGAATGACACCAGAAAGACAGAGGTCATCAGGAAGGAAAATGTTGTTGCGTTGGCAGCGGGGGTGGCGGCACGCGAGCGATATTTCATGTTGCGAGCGTTAAAATGGCTACGGTAACCTAAAGCGTCAGGCAATTATTGACACAGAGTACTTTTTTTTATACATTTTTAGAACCCTACAATCTGAACATGCGGAGTCTTGAGAGAGAGAGTGTCGTCACAATAATTTAACGCCTTATTTTTTTTCGGCAAAAAGAAACTAAAATTTATTTCTGCATCAACTCTCACAACAACAACTGTAAAACTATAAAATTTGAAATACCTCCAATCATTGATAGTACTCGTATCTATGCAAAGTTCAGCCATTAAAATCTTCCAAGCGATTTGCGATATTCGGAGGAGTTATTTATCCAGTTTATCTCGATGTGCGTCACCGCGACATGTCTCGGCTCACCTGCTCCGCGACCGTCGACCTCTCGGAGAGGTGCTTCACTCAGACAATGGCGACAAAAGCCTCGTCCCGTCCCCGTGGCGACACGCACCCGCCAGCGACACACTGCGTCACTGCACATGACACGACTTGACACATCATGGAGCGGCGCCATTCTTCTCTCTAAGAATAACTAGTACTTCGCCGCAAATTAAGACCCAGTCACGTACTATGTCGTTTTATTTGAGTTCTATAATAATAATAATCATTTATTTGCTAGAATACACAATATACACTTCGCAAAATCGGTGAGTTGAGATGTTAGCAAGTTATGGCTACACTGATAATAAATATATTAATTACTATTCGGGTGGCAGACAAGCATACTGTCCGCCCGATGTGAAGCGGTTACCGTAGCCATATTAACGCTCGCAACATAAAATGTCGCTCGCGCGCCGCCGCCCCCGCTGCCAACGCAGCATCTCCTTCCTTTCTGGTGACCTCACTCACTTGAGGAACACAACAATCCTCAAGGGAATTGTTATTTGGCTGCGGTATTCTGTGAGGTGGAGGTACATTCCCCAGCCGGGTAGCTTACAATTACGCTCCCTACCTCTCTTTTCGCTAGAGCTTCGTTTGTCAGTTAGCAGGGTGCACCGCGAGCAGGTGAAGTTGGCTTTGGTTCAAAGATGTTGATGAACCACTGACACCCTTGTAAGTAACGTACAAATAAAAATATTTCTATCCGTCTCGATTTCAAGTTATTAAGTTTGTCATGTTTGTAAACTAAGGCCGTCAGAACACGACTCGTCGCGCAATCGTAGCGTACGTAAATGCTCTATCACCCCTGTTGGACTAATAAAGGAAACTTTCATTTTGCGAATATCAACAAATTGATTGTCAAAATCAACGTTCAAACTCAGTCTACGGTTCAAACCGTAGATGCAAATGTGGAAGTTGAAGCTTTGTTGACGTTGCGCTATGTATGATGATTGATTGGCAGTTTGGCAATATTGTGATAGATTTTACAAAATTCATTCTTTGTTTTAGCTATACATTTGTTATTCCGCTATGGTGGTAAGCATAAGCCGGATTTTAAAGCAGACATTGCACCCGCAGTGCCTGCGACGAGTACCCGTACTCGTGAATTGCCAACCCTGTAAAAACCTCATTATGTCTTCTCGCTTATTTAGTACGTAATCAAATTAGATTCTACTCGTTTTACTGGACATACTACCCGTACAAAACAACAAAAGTATTCTTTAATGGATTAAAATCCATATGTGCTAATTTTAATCCAAGTCCCTTCAGCCGTTTGGACACATTTTTGATTTTATGTAACATTTTCATCTCATTAAACATGAAAAAATCAAATGAAATTGGTAAACATTTTCTTATTAGCAAAGCTATTGATACAGTTCTACGTAATTAAATTTCTTTTAACCGACCGGTTTCGCCTTAAAATATTGTAAATAAATAATTACGTGGTTGTAAATAAATATGTACGTTGACTTTACGCGTTGAAGGTCGACAGTACAAGTGCTTTATTAATAACTAAATGTTAAGAATGTTTCACCGAGTGCCAACAATCAACAATACGAAATTGGTAAACTTTAACCACAGCATAGTAATACAACCAGTACTTTGACTTCATACTAGCGCCCAAATCGGCGCACGCACACAGCCAAGCGTCATTTACACGACCGCTCACGAAGTTTTGGTGCGCCGCGCACCAAAAGTTAAAGTAGGTACTGGTTGTATTACTATGCTGTGCTTTAACTGAGTAAAACACAATCCCACGTATGTACACCGCCTCCACTCTTGTCCGAGGTTAAAAATCATTTTCGATCAAGTTCTCGTACAAATAGAATGTATGTTGTTTAATGGCCGTCAGCCGGGCGGCCGCGGCCGTGGGGTGCGGGGTCGCCCTAATTGTATTTGTTTAAAGTACAAAGTTTTATTTTGTTTTTGTCCCGGCGGTGGTTCGTTGGTCGCAGTTCTTGGAAATTCAGTTTTACAATACTGCTGAGATATTATATTAAACATCGTTGGAGGGACGTTCAAAGGTATCCTCCGGGGTCCGGGCATTGACTTTATGTGTTTATCTGTTACAAATGTTTATCAAGAAAAGAATGAACATTTTATATTGCGAACACGATCGTTGTTAAAAAAAAAACTTTATTTTATTATTTTATTTAATCACAACATTTAATATTACTACATTAAATCTTATAATACAACTAGCGGCCCGGTACGTGCTTCGCTACGTATAAAGTGAAATTTTAAAAAAAATGGAACATCAAATTCATTTATTCAAACAAAAAAATATTTTATTAATTGCTAGCTATTTTAAAACTTAATCCAAAACATTTGGATAAACAATATTTTTTGTTTTTCCATTTTGAGCATGAATAAACAAACGGCTGGAGGTACCGACTCTGCAACAGGCAACATAAAGTTGAAGCACGTCCAAAATGAAATGACCGCATGAATGACATAACAACATGCTTGTACTGTCAACACTGAAAACAGTTTCAATTTGACAGCACAATCCCCATCTGAAAAAAGTTTCAATTTGACAGCAAAATCCCCATTAACAAAATGATCCGCCATTTATTGAATTAATTTGTTACAAAAAATGTGATAAATGAAGAACCGCTCTACCGATTTTATGCAAACTTCACATAAACCATCTACTAAATAGTCCGAACAAAGCCTAAACATTTGGTTTGGATAGGTGAGCCCGTTCTTGAGTTATAAAATTACAACGAAAAGTGGCATTGATTTTTATATATATAGATATGCTAAAAAAATAACATTATTTTAAAATAATATATGCGATTGCACTGTCGGACTGTACTGAGTCTCACAAAGGCGTCTTTATTGCAATTCGTGCAGATATGATTGGTGTCTCAGATATTCGTTGTTTTACCACGCAGGTGCCAAACAAGCATAGGTCTTGTAGATATTGCCATACATAGATATGCATGCATGATTAAGTAGTATCTCCTCGGTCTGGCGATCATTGTCACTACAGGAACGTAAAAATTCTCGATGATATTATTATTTCGCTGCAGTCTCCTGAGAGGTGACGGTGTTTCCCCAGTCAGACTCTACAAATTCTACCTCTATTTTTTCTCGTTTGCTAATCAACACACGCACGCACTACGGGCAGTTGAGGCTGACTTTAGCTCTAACGCTAGTGGTTTTATTATTAACTTATTAATTTACTACATTAAGTAAATAAATGATGTAGATACTTATGGTCTAGAGTTCTGAATCAATCCATATTTCCCCACTGCTGGGATACGGGTCTTCCCTCAATCGTTGGGGGTTTAGAATTGCAATATGTTGTTCACCTGGGGATTGGCGGAGTTATAATCATGGACTAGGTTAGAAGCTATAAAAGCCATGCTTACATGGTGAGGCTTATTTATATTTTGCTAGCTGTCCGGCGGCTTCGCTCGCGTAGTCAATATTTAAATTTTTTTTCCCTCGGGAATAGGATGTTTTCCGGGATAAAAAAAAGGATATGTCACTCTCCAGACCTTAAACTATCGCTGTAAAAAAATATCAATCCATTCGTTCCTTTCAACGTGAACGAAGGACAAACAAAGAAACATGTAAACATACTTTCAAACGTGTTATTAGTATGGATAAATTAGTATGAATTTACCTGTTATTTTTGCATTATTTCTTTTATGCCTCGAATCAAGACTTGTTTAATTTACAAATTATTATACAATTAAAGTATAGTATTTAACATCGTTCAGTTAATAGTACGAGAATTATTATCATACTCAATCTCAGGAAGCAAATGTCTTTGCAACTGCGCCAGCACGCCCCTCGAGACACGACCACTGCGTTCGTTTGCCGCTTGTTGCCTGAAGGAATTGGTCTTCTGCTACGCTATATATATATATATATATAATATATAGCGTATATATAATATATATATAGCGTATAAATCAAATCTGGTTTTCAATCTGTGCTATTTAAATAACTTTTTAACTATTAAGATGGCAAATAAGCCTACTGCCTGATTGTTAACCAGTCATCGGAAAGTATGGTCATTGTTGGAGACAGGCAAGTTGGCCAGCCTCTTTTTTATACTCTACGTATTCTTTTACACCTTTTTTTATACAGTATTTTGTTTTACTTTTTGACATAAGCATTAATTTTGGTTTCGGTTAATATATTTGGTTTCAAGACAGTAAAAGCTCAGTATTAAGAAATTGCTTTTATTTCCTGTTCACATCGCCCACAGTCGTTTTGAATTACCAGAGACATCCTTTGACGCCTTCCTCGAAGAAATTCCTCGAAGAATTAGAAAAGCTTGGCCGTTCAGACATTGTGGTTGCGAGGGACTTCGTCCGTGTGGACTACAGAAAATAAGTAAATATTCCAGGACAAATATCTACTGCCATTTAAGCAAGTCACAAACTAAGCAAAGCTTACTATGGGTACTAATTAACTAAAATATACACACACCGAAAACACCTAGACCAATACAAACACACAATTATATGTCTTGTGCGGGGATCGAATCCGCGACCTCGGAGTCAAAGTAATAATTAAATATTCATAGTAACTCTATTTGTACTGGTCGTGTTAAGATGAAATAACGACCAGACTTTAAGATAGATCTCTAGTTAAGGACACAGAACTGTCTAATGATAATAATCAGAAACGATTTCTTTCAGACTTAATTTTTTCCGAAGTACTAATGCTGGATTTTACTTAACTAGCGTGTTCGATTAATATAATTATTATGACTCGGTAACAGCAAAGTAGGATCAATAGAGCCTGTACGCCTGTACAGTTACCGAGGAGCCTCGGACGTCTGTCAGAGGGCTCGTCTCGGAGCGTGTTATCTCGACGTATTATGATATTAAAGTTCGGAGCGGAATTAACGTCAACATTGACAAAACATATATAATTTCTGAACCAACCAACTTTTACAACCTTATTATCGTGCTAGGGGGTTTTAATATAATAAAATATTTTTTTAGATATTCTTTGTTGTACAAAAATCAACATGACATAGTTACATCAGAAGAGTACAATGGTGAGCTTATCTCTACAAGAGATCATTTCCAGCCGACCCCATTTAAGGCAAAATATAATTTGATTGCACTGTTTTTTTTTATTATAGAAATATTTTATTTTATTATTAACTAGCTGACTCGCCAGACTTTGTCCAGTCTAACCTTACTCGGTATACCCAGAACAACTCACACGAGTTTCATTGTTAAAACGGATAAGCTGTAAGCGAATGAATAGAGGATAAACATACAAACATTCATTTTTATTTATAAAGACGTGTCCCGGCTTCGCATGATATGGTTCGGGATTGTTGAGTAATTACGTACTCAATCCTTATAACTATAATTTGAACTTACATCTAAACTTACCCGATTCCTGACGCTGTTTCACCGTAATCCGGACGGGCTCACGCAGACAGGAATAAGGGTTTAAGGACAGGAATATATATATAATAATAGGGAATACGTTCACAAATAATCCAGAGTTCCAAGGTCGCCCAGCGATCAATCACTCATTGTTAACACTGTCCAAACTTTCGACGCGTCCCGACGTCGATCCGCGGTCCAGCGCGGTTCCAGAAGTTATGACACGAACTCCAGGTCGCGAGAATTCCCGTATGTGTTGTAGCTTATCCGGAAGCTAAGCGCAGCAACACAACCGGCGTCCCAGAAGCGCCCCGCGCACCGCCACGTTGTTATTTCCAGATAACGCTTTCCAGAACGGTTCGAGTCTGCACAGCGGCTAACTACCAGAGACCGCTAGCGACTACCGCGCGCGCGCCCCCTGACGGCGCGCACCGGCGAAACGAGTGCTGCCAGTCAGCAAGCTCGATTACGCCCTAACTAACAATCGATTAGTTTCCTGAGTCGATTTTAAATCCAACAGGGATGATAAAGTTATCTTATATTATAATCAGATTAACCACCCTGAAGATTGCCGCTTTTTAATACTACGTCGGGTAACAAGCAAGCATACGGTGCACTTGATGTGAAGCTGTTAACATAGCCACATAAAAACTCGCAACTCGAAATAACTCACGCATATCGCCATCGCCGCTGCCAACACAGCTACTTCTTCCTTCTTTTTTGGTAATCTCGCTCGCAGGAACAAACAACCCGCAATTGTTATTTAGCTGCGGTATTCATCGAGGTGGAGGTATTGCCCCAATCTGGCGATCTTAGGAATTCACTGTACCCTACCTGCCATTTGCTCAGTTAGTCACCAAGTACATAGGGTATACATTTAAACCTCGGACAAAGAAAACAGACTTTTCAATGTTACTTATGTGTTTATTGAATTACATCACCTTCCATCATCAATACTAGATACATCACTTTAAATACAATACCTACACCTAAAACGCTATATATTTCATTATCTATTAACATAGGTAATTTTGGGGTGTAAGTGGTTCATCAACATCTTTGAACCAAAGCCAACTTCACCTGCACGCGGTGCACCCTGCTGACTGACAAACGAAGCTCTGGCGAAAAGAGAGGTAGGGAGCGTAATTGTAAGCTACCCGACTGGGGAATGTACCTCCACCTCACAGAATACCGCAGCCAAATAACGGTTCCCTTGAGGGCTGTTGTGTTCCTGCGAGTGAGTGAGGTCACCAGAAAGCAAGGAGATACTGCGATGCCAGTGGGGGTGGCGGCGCGCGAGCGATATTTTATGTTGCGAGCGTTAATATGGCTACGGTAACCGCTTCACATCAGGCGGGCCGTATGCTTGTCTGCCACCCGACGTAGTATAAAAAAAAAAAACATAGCTTTTGAGATCCAAATCGATTTGCATAACATTCTCAGCAAACTAGTTGATAAACTAGTTTGCAAAAAACTTGGACAATATTACAAGTCTCGATTGCGGCGTACAGTCAGCCGATAAAAACAACATCTGCATACATTAGAGAATTAAAACGGTAACGGTGCATCGTTCCAATCATTAAAAAGTATCCAGTATTAGGTATCGTCGGAAACTAGGTGGGTCGTCCAAGTCAGCAATGCTCGAACAGTAGCTCAACTGGAAACAAATATTATTATATGATAATTTAAAATTTTCTGTCTTCATCAATCTATATCCATCTCATTGCTGAGATACCGGTTTCCTTTCAGTTGAAGGTTTAAGGCGTGTTCCATCACGATGCTCAACAGCAAGGGTCTGTTTTCAAGCCACCAGAGATAACGTTTTGTCGTGTCCTCAGACGCATAGATGTGCTCTCAATAAATAAACCCATCCCTAGGTAGGTTACAGTCGACGTTGCTTACTTCATGGATTTGATTGACACGCGCAACCCTCGCAAAGAGCGCGAAAAGGCTTTCGAGCTCCTCATTGAATAGCCTACCTACTGATAACATAAATATGCAATCAGTGATACTTTTAAAAGGCAAAAGTTCTAAATTGACAGATTAGACTGCTGGTAAGGAATATTTAAAATTTGAAAAAGTACGTTTATTCCCGCGGTGTCTTTATTCCCAAGGGTTGAACTCGGGGGCAAAAACTAGTGCTAAATATAATCATAATATAATATTACAAAATTTTTATTCCAAAATTATTTAAAAAAATATACCTACCTACTTATTACATAAATTTTAAAATATTTGATTATTACTTTTCAAATAGTTTTCTTTTCTCCAATTACCTCAGATGTCATTATTAGTAACACAAACCTAATTTTATTTTTGCAGGTCTCGTTACTTTATTCTAAATCTGATCAAATATTTTTTCTTTCTTTCACATTTAAACCTAATTTAGTAATTTTATCAGGTATTATAGAATTAGTTGAGTTCTATTAACATCTTTTAAATTAACGTTGTCGCATTATTTTATGTAAGAGAATAAAAATAATATGAATAATTTGAATAGCCGACAATAATATAAAACCACCATTACCAATAACATATCACCTACCATTACCGACATAACTTCAAGCAAAACTAGTGAAAAGAAAAGAGTATTCGTTAGACACACAACGAATTAAAAAACTGCGTCACACGTTTGTTTAATAAGTTCATTTAGCACAATACCCTTGACAACCCAGGCAAAGAATATTACACACTGTCCTGGCGTCTCTAAAAGGTCTTCTCTTCTCATCGTGTTACCCATCTACCAGTTTACGAGTAGGTACCTATCATTAACAATAAAGAATGTTTTTTTTTTTGTGGTCGAATGGCTAGCTCTCGATGTCACGGATTCGATTCTCGCATAAGACAAAGGTTACTGTGCTGGAGCATATCTTGGTCTGGCTGATTTCTATGTAGTAACATTACTATATACATAATATATTTACACAAAAAGACATATTTAAATATATTTATCAGTTATCTATTACAAAATACAAGCCTCGCTTAGTTAAAGACTAGATGGGTCTAATTTGTTCTGGAATATTCTAGTAACTATGCGTAAAATCTGCTTATGTAAAATGTTGATACTGATTGGTATTTATCGGTAGCCAATGCCTGCAGGCAGGTTGGCAGTGGTCCAGCGGCTGCGGTGGCTCATTTAAAAGGCCGTAAAGCAGCCGGCCGAGTCGCGAGGAGCGGCCGCCGCCAGAGCCGCAAGGATGCCCCCAATGAATACTTAATCTGAACCTTAACAATAACAAGGAAACGTTGCTCAAAATAACGTCGTATTTTATTACTTCATGGTCCAAACACAACGTACACGCTTGTCCTTCACTGAGTTCGGGTGGGATGGAATAAGGCTATTAAGGCTGGCGGACATACCGCCAAACCACAGTTGAACAGCGTGGTGGAGTATGCTCTAAAACTTCAATTGAGGGGAAATTCATATCTCAGCTGTGGGATGAATATGGGTTGATGCAGAAGTAGCTCACCACCACGTGGGGCCTCACAGAAGACCGCAGCCAAATATGTTGATGTTTTTTTACAACTAACAAGTTTGAATAGGTTTTTTATGATACATTTTTGTGCATGTTAATCCGGGTAAGGTAATATTATTAAAATTGATGTGAGACATTCCTTTTGAAGGACCCAATATCGAAGGTTTTCTAGGCCGGTATAGTGTGTATAGGGCATAGTGAAACGCGTGATTTCTGGACTCCAGTGTCCTGTGGCCCATAAAATGGGCCAAATTTGATCCAATTGTGTCTAAATCAAATTTGCCAATGTCATCCAAATTTGGCCAAATTAAGGTGCACCGATGTCGGGCAAGAAAATGATGTACATAGGACATCTTTACAAAACAAACAAAACGTGCACAAACATACAAATGCATTATTCGAGAATCGAACTCGTGACTATGTTAATAGCTAGTTGGTAAGTTTATCAATTCTTTCGGACCAAAAATCATTCAAAATTTTCGGGCAAAAGAAAAATATATGTAATACAGTGTTGGTAGTCGCGGGCGGCGGCGAAGCGGCGCGCGGCGCCCGACCGGCGCCTTCATAAAAACAATTTGGTTTCACCCGATTTTAATTACCTCCGCTGTTTTATGTCGCCACTTTTGATAAATAACTCACGCAGAACCGGTCTCCGATTGAATCTAATGAGTTTTCACAGCTTCATTGTATTTAAAAAGAACTAAACGGCAGCAATTTGTCGTCGAATAATTACTCGATAAAAACCAAATAAAATACGTTACGAATCGCATTCAATATAAATCTTTCAGACCAGGTTATTTAAGCTGGCCGAATATTTATTATTTTCGATGTATCCATTGAATATGGATTACACTATTTTAGAAGCTTTATACCGTTAACGTGGATGACCAGCGTACTAATTGCTGGATAGTAAGAGAGGTAGGGTACCTATTATTTGTAAGCTGCCGGACTGCGGAAATACTTCCACCTCACAAAATACCGCAGCCGAATAACAATGCCTTTGAGGGTTGTTGTGTTCCTGCGAGTGAGTGAGGTCACAAGAAAGGAAAGAGTTACTGCGTTGACAGCGGGGGCAGCGGCCTATTTATTTTTATCCCTTTGGAATCGCACAGTTAGTGAGTATTTTGATTTCAGTTTGATGTCGCAAACCTTCGTAGGCTACAATGACTGCTTACCATCAGACGGGCAGTATGCTTTATTGCCATTTTAACCATCATCAATATTTTAGCAGAAGGACGTCTATTGCATCACTGCGATCTTCCCCTATGCTCTTATAACGATCGATTTTGTACCGTTTTGCATCCGTTGGATCTCTGCTATCCTTCGTTCCTCTAGTGGGGGCTATCTTAAGCTGGACTTTCTTTCCATGGTCCCCACTCCAAAACCTTTCTGCCTCAATGACTGTCAGTTCTGCGCACCATATGGCCTGCTCACTGCCACTTTAGTCGGCTGATTCTAAAAGCTGTATTTTTAGTGCTATTAAGTACCTATACACCACTGATTTTTGTCATCTTAGTAGCGTATAAAAAAAGAAAAAAAGAATTGCAGAAAATATTTATAATTTACTTATAGTACCTGACACTGTGTTTTAACAAGCACTTGTCCGACATTTTCTCCATTGATTTAAGTGATTACGATCGTGTAACACAAAACAGAGCAATAGGATGACAAGATGTCAAACAAAATATAATAAAATCGAAAACAAACGAGGCCAACGACAATTGCTTTCCAATGTATCAAAGGACGAGATTGTTGACGAAATCGTACAACGCAACCGATACCCGGTTACAACTGAATCTGTTTGCTATAGCCCCATCTGGATCCATTATAGGAAAAAATACACTTACACATAATACAACTCTGTTTTTGTTATATACTATCATTGAATTAACTATGAGGAAACAGCAATGGAAATAAAATTCATAAGTAAAGTCAATGTAAATGTTTCAGGGTAAAGAGAAAATGCGAGATTATTTGTGCGACGCTGAGCGCTTCCTAATTAAACGGCGAATCAACGTGTCAAGACGAATCTTAGAAAATTAACGAGAGCAGTCAGGGAAAATATATTACATTCCCCAGATCAGGTATTTCATTAAGAGCCTCTCTGAAAATTATGGATGAGTTAAATTAATAAGTAACACGAGATTTCGTGGAAACATTTCAATTTAATGCAAATATTTGTGAAAATTGAGCCGACACGGCTGCTCTTCCAATTATGTAATTTTCTATTATCCCACAGTTGTGTATGGTTCAGAGACGTGGACGCTGAGAGAAAACGAAAAGAAAAGATAGATGCTCTGGAAATGTGGGGCTAAAGACGAATGATGGGATCATGGACCAAACTCGATATCAAGCAACGACTCTATGATGTTTGTTTTTATTTATAAAATTATATTTGTGATGAATATTGTGCTCATCTGTAATTGGATTACATGCCAGACTGAGTACTTGGACTGTGTTATGGTGAATGTAATCGTGTAAGTTATTGGTGTTCCTAAATAAATAAATCTATATATATATAAAAGGGAAATACCACTCACTGATTAATCCAATCACGAAATCTCAGAAACTATAACACCTACAAACTTAAAATTTGGCAAGTAGGTTCCTTATAGGGTGTAGACATCCGCTTAGAACGAATTTTACGATACTCCACTCTTAAGGGGGTAGAACGGGGGTTGAAAATATTAACCTAAAATTTAAAATGTATATTCTATAGACGGCGGTATACTAATAATGTATCTTTAGAAATCAACCCCTTTTTGGGTTTAAAACGGGGGTTGGAAGTTTGTATGAAAGTCCTATGTTTTTGAAGAAGACTTGAAATTTAAAATGTATGCTCTATAGATGGTGTGGAGGTATACTAATAAACTAGTAAAAAATAAAATAAAGACTCTAGCTAGTGCAATCACGGATACTGAATTTTTTCGGACACGTATCAAGACTATAAGTGATTCTATGGAACGCCTGGTAACTACCTCAACTCAAGGTAGAATCGAGGGTAGCCCTCGCGGTTGATCGCCCATGCGATGGACCAAGCAGACCATATCAGCTGTTATTGGGCCACTGCATGAGTGGATCAAACGTTCCGGGCGATGATATCGTGAGGTTTCACCATTCAAGGGAATTAATTTATGATATGTTTCAATCCGCACTGAATTTAAATAAAGAAGATTACTTTAAGAAGATTACTGGAGAAGTTCGTTCGAAGTTGCTAAGTTGTTACAAACTGTAAAACCTGAATAAAATGACGCAGTAGTGGTTCATATTACAGACAAAACAAGAATTGACGAGCTCGGTGGTCGAATGGTTAGCAATGGCCACTTTGACTCCGAGGTAGCGGGTTCGATTCCCGCACAAGACAAACATTTGTGTGCATTAACATGTCTGTTTGTCTTGGTCAGGGTGTTTTCTATGTATTATAAGTATGTATTTACAAAAAAAAAAATATTTAAGTACATTTATCAGTTGTCTAGTACCCATAACACAAGCTTTGCGCTTAATTTGGGACTAGATGGCGCTGTGTAAATTGTTCAGAAATATTTATTTTATTTATTATTTATTTATTATAATAAGCAAATAGTTATATTTTATCAAGCTTTAGTAGCTTTTGTAGTAGCTTTATTAATTAATTATAATAATATTTAATTAAAGCGGGTCGGCCACATCATCGGAATCAGCTATGGCAGATGGAGGTGGAAAGTCCTAGAGTGGAGAGTCCTAGAGTCCTAGAGCGTAGGGCGCCCCCTCACTAGATGAACCGAAGACCTGGAAAAAATGGCTGGTGGCGGTAGGATGCCGATCGCATATGGTGGAAAGGATTGAGTAGATACAGTCTGATTTCATAATAAATTTGGGCTGTAAATGGTTTATCAACATCTTTGAACTTCACCTACACACGGTGCACCCTGCTGGCTGACAAACGAAGCTCTGGCGAAAAGAGAGGTAGGGAGCGTAATTGTAAGCTACCTAACTGGGGAATGTACCTCCACCTCACAGAATACCTCAGCCAAATAACAATTCCCTAGATGGTTGTTGTGTTCCTGCGAATGTCACCAGAAAGAAAGAAAGAAGATGCGAGCGATATAATATGGCTACGGTAACCGCTTCACGTCAGGCGGGTCGTATGCTTGTCTGCCACCCGACTTAGTATAAAAAAAAAGAACTTTAGAGTGTACCACCACGCCGCTCAACTGCGGATTGATGAAACACAGTGCTATGTGTACAAGCCGTCCAAAGGACGCCGACTAGGACTGGCATCTAATGACAAGGCGGGACGACGGCTTAGTGTTCCGAAGTATAGAGAAGCTCAATATAGATATAAAATCATCCATAGACAGGATACAGTCGGTGTTGGTTAATTTGCGTGATCGATTAAAACTGACACGCACAATGACGTCATCGAGCACCTATTAGTTTACCTGCACCTAAATTAATATCGTGTCTCAACCCGTTGCTGCCCTCAGTTAATTTAAAATTCCACACACAGCTAATTTTTGATTATCACGCGAACGCATCTATACACCCTTCCGGTCTCCGCCGCGAGTGACTTTCGAAACTAATTGGGTCGTTGGCTGTACCGTAAATAATAACATTAGCTTCATTAAAATAAATGCCACAAAACATCTCTAAAAATTTTACATTTACAATTAATTTGAATTATGTATCAACCAAACCCTGCATCTCCCATTTTCCACCGACCTCGCGGTCATATATGCCGAATCGCGGGAGATGCGCGCGGCACTTTGCTCTGAGGTTCTTTCGTGCTGCGGGCAGTTCTTGACTCCTTACAAGTTGTTTATTCCTTGTCCTTTGTCCATTTTTAACCCTCTCCCCCTTCTGGGGCGGCTACGTTCACAACAACGCCTTCACTGCCCGGTGATGTCCAGTTTCGCTTCTTCTGCTCACTCTCTTCTGCGCTCCTGCGCGCGTGCCATCCGTGGGCGAACCTGCGCAAAGCGGCGAAGATCACTGCCGGCGATACAAGGTCGGTTTGGTACACCGGTCCCGGTTGGTCTTCATCGTGCTGGATCCTGTCGAATAACTCCTGCCTATAGTTGTCGTACCTACTACATGACCACAGAATTATGAATCAAACAACCATTACAATGAAATTTCTATAGTTTCATGGCGATGTCAGTCACCGCGATGAAACTAAAGAACAGCTTGAAAAAATTTAAATACGCCAAAGTTTTAGGCTACTTTTCTGGAGTGTATTTTATGTATGTCTAGTATGATTCATAAATCGTATTAATTGTAAAAAGTTTCATTTTTAAAGATGTTTTGTGGCATTTGTTTTAATAAAGATTTCGACGTACTGATATCTTGATGATTGACTATAAGCGAATCAGCTTGCGGTGGGTCATGTTTAAATTTTGTTGATTATATAGTTTTAGCGTTTGCATAAACACACAATCAGTTAAAATGAAACGTAATTTCGTTGCAATAAAAATGTTCGGTACCAAATTCTATAAACTTTTTCCCGTCCAAAATAAAATGGAGGATATAAATGTCAAGCATAAAAAATACTATAAAATTTGAGGTGTTAAATAGAGGTAACAACGAAATATATGGGTCAACGACCAAATATAGGTCGCAAGAGGTTTCGGGGAAAAAATCAAGACAAGAATTTCTTTCATGCAGGTGGGCATGTGGCGGTGGCCGGCGTAATTTGGGGGCGAGGTTTTTTTAAGAGTCTCTCACTCGCGCCCCATTTTTGTTACCTTTTCCCTTTATCGTTACTTTGTTGACTGTATTATGAAGAATACTTAATTTTTTATATTATGCTAGGTGCGGTATTATCTTGGTACATCGCCGTGAATTTTATAAACTACGTTAAAATTTTAATATTCTAGGTCATACGGCCGCCCTATTTGAAAAAAAAATAAAACATTATTCTGAACACATTATGAATGCATTATTTTTATAGCACGACGTACGTTAAACAAGCCTACGACCCGCCTGTTGTAAAGCTGTTTCATTAAATATACGACTACGATCGTGTTGCAAACGTATATATATTCGCTTACAACAGAAGTATTGCTCGCGCGCTGGTATGCCCGCTGCCAACGCAGCATCTTCTCATGTCTGATAACCTTACTCACTCGCAGTAACACAGCAAGTTTTTTGTAATGATGGAAGAGACCTATTCGTACTATACTCTGTATTATGTACATTCCTGTTACGCCAGAGTCTCATTACTAATCAGCAGGGTGCATCATGTACACGTGAGGTTGCTTTACGCTCTAAAAATGGAGGTAAGCATTTGATGATGAAGATATATTGATTAATATATCTCTATAAGAATGAAAGAATGATTAAAATATGTTTAGTAGTTTCAGACTTCATCTATTCTCTTTATAACATTAGTACATATAACAATAATTGTCAAGTTATTTTGTATGCCAACGTTGCCACTTCCGGTGTCGGTCGCTGCCCTCTCTGACTTTGATCTATGTGACAGGAAGTTATCTAAAGCAATGTATTTTCCGCCAAGCCAGCATCGCGTAGGCTTGTATGTTCATCCACTTCCTAGAACCCTAGATATGGATCGCGAGGAACTTTGCAGAAGTCCTAGAATGGTACGTCATCCGGTTGGTTCTACTAGTATATACAATAAGTATATAAGTAATATAATGTTCTTGCTACTTCCTAGTTTTCCTACTAAATAATGTAAAAATTATGATGAGTATGGATATTTGTTACTCTTTCACAGGTATTGGAATTGGTAATGGAATTATTATTTAAACCTATTGTATAATTTTTAACAATTAATAATGCACCACCTATCTAATTTTATCATTGTTTCTCTTCTAAGGGTTGTCTGGAAGAGATTGCGTTTAGCGATAAGACCGCCTTTTGTACTTTTAATTTTTGCAAGTTTCTTGTAATGTTGGTTAATCTTTGTTATATTGGTGCAATAAAGTGTATTCTATTCTATTCTATTCTTATTAGAAAGTCATACAGTATATTATATTACTAGCTGTTGCCCGTGGATTCGCCAGCGTGGTTCAGGCAACACACAAATCAATGGCAGCTACCCTGAATTTCAGGGTAGGGTATATCCATACGTATGGGGTATCTATGGATAGGTCTTCAAAAATGATATTTCTAGTATCATTTTTTTCTAAACTGAATAGTTTGCGCGAGAGACACTTCCAAAGTGGTAAAATGTGCCCCCCCCCCCCCCTGTAACTTCTAAAATATGAGAATGACAAAACTAAAAAAAAAATATAATGATGTACATTACCATGCAAATTTCAAAATTGGTTTGAATGAGATCTAGTACGTAGTTTTTATTTAATAAGTCATAAGTCGTAACTTGTATATTATGTTACTTGCTCCTGCGGAACCCTTCATGGGCGAGTCCGACTCGCACTTGGCCGCTTTTTTATTTTTTATTATACATACATAATTATGAAAAATTGCTCATTACAGTATTTATAAGTAAAAAAATGCACAATGGTTAACCTTTACATCGTAGAGCTCATGCCTTGTACGTAAAACGATTTCTTTTTAACTTTACGTGTATTTCTTTGGCCTTTCTGATAAACTCAGCAGTCGGTCGACACTATCGCGGGAAGGCTGTTCCAATCTTGTAAGTATTATAGTTGAGCTAATATAGTGAGTTAACTTTTGTGTAGCAAATTTGCTGTTATTTTTTTGTTCGATGTAATGTATATTTGTTTTAGGAACTCTTTATTATGCACTGCATGCTGGCCCGTGCACATACAGATCACTTTTCACTGTCAAAACATTGTCATCTATGATGCGTTTAAATGAGATTAAAAATGAATTAATTCAACAAAATTTCCCGGATTACCGGGATCCGGGAATGGAAGAGCGCAGGAACGAAACTGCACGAGCATTTGCGCTACTTCGTGCGTACCCGGGGACTGAAAGCGGACTTTCAGTGGCAGTTTCACCGACCGATGTACATGTTCTTCTCTTTTTAACTTCAATTCTTTCTCATCAGAAGAAAACGAAGAAGAAAAGAGCAGCATGTCCCAATTAATAATTTTATTCATCAATAAATTAAATACATTTGAAATCTCATATAATTGCAAAATGAATGGCGACGATGGTGTATCAAACAGTGAGGTAAACGAAGGCGCAAACTCTCGTACACTAGCTCATTCTCTTTACCCGTGGACGTGCCCTACGCTGTGTTTAGCCATAACGTGGACCAGCCCAGCCCTTATGAAAGTTGTGACGTAGAGGACCCATAGAGATTATAGATAATGCTTAATGATGACCAAGCCAAGAGATGATTGCATATTAGTTTTCCAATGTCCAATTAAAATTTTTATTTGTTCTAATACGAAGGGCGATGACGTAACCACCACGGCAACGTTCAATATGGACTATAAATCCAATGGAATTTACTGTCGTAAATTTATTTCCACTGACGGCAAGGTTTTTACACTGCGCTCACTTCTCTAGCATGTTTTAATAAAAGACCTGGGAATCTAGTCTATTCATAATATCTGTTCAATGTGTTTTAGAATACTAAAGCACAGAACTGAAGATAGGTTTCCCAGAAGTCTGCAAGGCGACGAACTGTACACAAATATTTGTTTGTAGTTTAAAGTAAATATCGTACTGTATTGACGGGCGTTACAGAACGTAAATACATTTCAAATTTACAATAGCCGTTTCAAGACGTAAACATATTCCAAAAATATTTATCGGTCCAATAGCCGCTTTTTTTATTTTTAGTATCAGTTATAACTAATCGAATATAGATTAAAATCATCGAAAAGGGTACATTTTAATTTTAGTGAGTAAGTTGATATATTTCGATTCAAAAATACCCGTCTCCTATTGCATTTATCCCGAATCAAAATAAATAAAAATAAAAGTAAAAAAAACTTTTTAAAAACAAGCTTTTATTTGAATGCTCTAAAAAGAAAAAAATAAACTTTTACACTAAAACTTTTGCTGTTAACTTATAACGTCATTTCAAATTTAACACATTTGACACCATTTATATAATATAAAAGCTTGTCGCGATATTTAAATACTCGTATTTATTTGCTGCCTATTAAAATTTTCGAACTGAGGAAATACGAGTACCTACTTAAATATCGCGACAAGCTTTTATATTATATAAATGGTGTCAAATGTGTTAAATTTGAAATGACGTTATAAGTTAACAGCAAAAGTTTTAGTGTAAAAGTTTATTTTTTTCTTTTTAGAGCATTCAAATAAAAGCTTGTTTTTAAAAAGTTTTTTTTACTTTTATTTTTATTTTTTACTTTTTAGTATTCTAGATCCTAGAAACAGAATGAATATGAAAGATCTTTTCATAATTAAAGTAAATGTAACTATTTACTTCAATCAGATTTAAAATTGATTCTTAAGCTTTAAAAGTCCGCCATATTGCATTAAGAGTGACGTCATATTTTTTTTCTAGTTATTCTCAACAAGCCCTTTCATTTGATATCCATATTGTAGGAATGCATTAAAAATGGTTGGTCCGCCATTTTGGGTATGCCGCCATGTTGGATTTAGAATGACGTCACACAGTTAATCATGCATTGTCATCCGAACTGAACGTGCATACAAAATTTCAGCTCGATCGGATAATAGGAAGTGGTCGAAAAATCGATTACAAAAATCCACCCATACAGAAAAATAAATAAACTAACAGAGTGAGTCTAATAAAAGCTTGTAATAAATAAATATTGTCAGACAAATTACACAGCGCCATCTAGCCCCAAAGTAAGCGAAGGTTGTGTTATGGGTACTAGACAACTGATAAACATACGTAAATACATTTTTTTTTGTAAATACATACTTATGATACATAGAAAACACCCAGACTAAGTCAAACAGACATGTTCATGCACACAAATGTTTGTCCTATGTGAGAATCGAACCCACGAGCGTTGGTGTCGAAGCCGCGTCATTGACCGCTACGCCACCGAGCTCGTCAATGATCTCTTCATGTCACTCTGACGTATCAGAAACAAAATATATTTTGTAAAATTCATTACGGACAATAAATAGTTTCAAAAGCCGTTACTAGTGTTGGAAATTTGCTATCAATTAATTTTAGTGAAAACCTGCTACTACGCACCTCTAAATTGTACTGATATTTGTTTTATGTAAACGATCTACTAAGTTTCAGTGAACACTACGCCTACACGGGTTGATAATGTTGACTGAGGATCAGGTGTCCCTTCATTATCTGCGGCTATTGACGGGGCCCGCGTAATCCCTACCGCGGGCGACTCGGGACTTCAACTACTGTTTGGAAGCTACCCGACCGATTGTTAACCGATTTAATAATAATCTTAATAAATAAATAAATATTTCTGGACAATTTACACAGCGCCATCTAGTCCCAAATTAAGCGCAAAGCTTGTGTTATGGATACTAGACAACTGATAATTGTACTTAAATATTTTTTTTTTGTAAATATACACTTATAATACATAGAAAACACCCAGACCAAGGCAAACAGACATGTTCATGCACAAAAAATGTTTGTCTTGTACGGGAATCGAAACCCCGACCTAAGAGTCAAAGTGGCCATTGCTAACCATTCGACCACCGAGCTCGTCGCAAATAATATAAGTTTAATTTGGTCTCAATTTCTTTCAGTCTCAACAGTCATCAAGTCATGTTGTTTTTAGATGACAGGCGTTAAACCAAGGCAGTGGTCTTTGAGCAGCTTGGTGTAAATAATCTATATATATAAAAGAAAGTCGTGTTTGTTACAACACTTATAACTCGAGAACGGCTGGACCGATTGCCATGGTTTTTGATTTGTTGGATTTGTTTCCGTCCCGAATAGCAGAATAACTCTTAAAAACATTGGAAAATTCTCGAAAAAATAAAATAAAAGAAAAAAACATTTTCCCATACAATATGTTCGTGGTTGTCGTAGCTGTCAAATGTGACGTTGTCGTACGTGCGTACGCCAAATGTATGCGTGCGTTCAGAAATGTATATTAAGCTCATTATAGAACAAATGTCATAGATTAAAAACAAATGTTAACTCTATTGGTCTCATTTTTACGTCTTGAAAGTTGGCTGTGATTTGTTTTGAAAACAGTTTTGTGGATTTAAATATTTATTGCAAAGAGAATGTAACCACTACGTTTTAAGAGACGGATGTGCCATACAAATAGCGTAATTCTAATATGTATGGAATGGAAGCGAAAACAATCAGAATTTGTACCAAATTCGCTTCCGATTCATAGAGTCGTTTTTTTACTTTGAATTGCGCCAGGCTGATTTATTGGTTCTAAAATATTTATGCGTGCATTCAGAAATTTAAATCAAGCTCCATAAATCTATATAATATATAAAATAATGTCGGGTCTTGGTCGGGAAAGTATTAAAAACATTGAAAAATTGACGAAAGAATTAAATAAAAGAAAAAACGTTTTCCCATACAAATAGCGCCAGTTAAAAAGGATTGGAATATTTATTGATTGTTATAAATAAATAAATAAATAAATAAATAAATATTTCTAGACAATTTACACAGCGCCATCTAGTCCCAAATTAAGCGCAATGCTTGTGTTATGGGTACTAGACAACTGATACCTATATGTACTTAAATACATTTTTTTTTGTTAATACATACATATAATACATAGAAAACACCCAAACCTAGACAAACAGACATGTTCATGCACACAAATGTTTGTCTTGTGCGGGAATCGAACCCGCGACCTCGGAGTCAAAGTGGCCATTGCTAACCATTCGACCACCGAGCTCGTCATGTAAATGTCAAATCGTTATGTAAATGTCAAATCGATTGGTCTCACTTTTACGTCGCGAATGTTGTCTGTGATTTGTTTTGTGGATTGAAATATTTATTGTTGTCAATTGGTACTTTTTTTGTGACTTTGTAAAGTACTGAACTTATTATTTACCCACTGCTGGGATACGGGTCTTCCCTCAACCGAAGATGTTTAGAGCATACTCCAACACGCTGCTCAACTACGGGTTGGGCCACTAACTTGGCTTAAGGACTGCCATCTAATGATAAACACCAGGACCGACGGCTTAACCTGCCTTCCGAAGCACGGACGAGCGCGAGATAACATAAACTCATCCATGAACAGGCTACGGTTGACGTTGCTTAACTTGCGTGTACAATTAGACTGACACGTGCCTCACGCCATCGTGCTTCTCTATTATTTTCTATTATTCATTGTATTAATTTCAAGAAATCATAAATTTTGTTCATATATATATGTACATCACGACATTCATTGACTGTTAGGCGGTACGAAGTTCGCCGGGACAGCTAGTAGTAAATAAATAAATATCGTCAGACAAATTACACAGCGCCATCTAGCCCCAAAGTAAGCGAAGCTTGTGTTATGGGTACTAGACAACTAATAAACATACGTAAATACATTTTTTTTTGTAAATACGTACTTATGATACATAGAAAACACCCAGACTAAGACAAACAGACATGTTCATGCACACAAATGTTTGTCCTATGTGGGAATCGAACCCACGATCGTTGGTGTCGAAGCCGCGTCACGGCGTCATTGACCGCTGCGCCACCGAGCTCGTTATGTTAGGGATTTCCATTTGGTTGAGGGGACACCCATGTCCCAGCAGTGGGATGAATACGATGTACTCATTTAGAATACTTCGATAGCATTTTACATATCTGGTGCATTCATTCGATTCCTATGGCAACGTCATAATTTTGACTAATATTTAAACGTACTTACAGAACTTTTTTATAAAGGGGCAATAAATTATTTTCATTAAAGTATTTTGGAAGTTGCCACTGCCGAAAAAGAATTGACGAAATAAAATTTTCAATTATTATTTATAGAATATATACTGGCACTACTTTAGTTTATAAGTTTAACAATATTTTTCAAGTTTATATGTAACTAATACATGACTGTTTGTTGCCATATATAAATAAAAAATAAAAAAATAATTGCGATTTAAGCGTACTAACAAATCGATACATGTCAAATATTAAATGGCACATTGTAAGCGGTTTAGTAATTTTTGAGATATCGAAATTAGCGATTAAATAGCGGAACTTTCGGCGAACGGCTGGTCCATTTTCATTTGAAGATAGCACACAGTGGAACTACGTGATAGTCAATCGACCAAGAAAGGAATATCACTGAAAAAGCGAATAAAATAATTATCTGATGGAAGAAAAATATAATATCTGTTCATTTTAATTTAAATTTTCAAGCATTTAATCTCACAGAACTCAATATAAAAATGTGAATCCCGTCTAAGTAGTGAAATCCAGTGGACGCCGAGTCGGCATATCTACCGCCTTGCACCTATAAATCTTCACTAAGACGCTGTATCAGATCTGAATGTAATTTGCTACATAAATCTCTCGCCATAGACACGTTATGACTCGCTTTTTACTGACTGCTCTGCAGATAATACGTGAACGTTATTTGCATCTGAGTGATATCATGAATGGAAAGCTAGTCTAAAATCCTAATATACCTATGTCTTTAGAGACGAGTATCATCATCAACTGCCTGTATACCTATTGTTAGATATTGGCCTTCCCCAACTCTGTCAACCATACACGACCCTCCACTTTCTGCGTTCAGTCGCTTTTTTGAGCTCATCCTCCCGTCATCACCTATCGTAGCACTACACATCATCATTATCAACAGCCTGTATCTACCCACTGCTGAATATAGTCTTCCCCGATGCTTTCCACCATATGCGATCCTCCGCTTTTCGCATTTATCCACTTCCAGCCGCTGTTTTGAGGTCATCAGTTTATCTAGAGGAGTGGGGGGGGGGGGGGGGGGGGGCGCTTCGTTACTCCATATGCGGCCTCCGCTCCAGGCCTTTCCTCCCTTCAATTTTTTCCAGGCATTTCCCCCCTTTTTTAGGGTTAAAAGGAAAAACGGAATCCTTATAAGAGCACTTTGTTGTCCGTCTGTCTGTCTGTCAAGACCCTTTATCTCGAGAATGCGTGGAGGTATCAAGCTGAATTTTGAACTGTATACTTAGGTCTACGGTCCCATGAAGTTGTAAAAAAAACCATACTGCTAAAAAAAGAAAAAGAAATTTCGGGCGGTTTATTCAGCAAAAAACGCATATTTCGACACATTCTCAAGGGAATCAAAACCTATAGGGTACTTCCCGTTGACCTAGAACTATGAATTTTGGCAAGTAACATCGTTATAACAAGTACAAGAATAAATATCAAACTATACATTTGTAATTAAATCTTAAAAAGTACTCTATATTTTTTATAGGGTGTCGAAATTTCAAATTGAAGCTACTAGTTCAAATGGGGTATCATATGAAAGGGCTCGATGTACACATGTGGGGTGTAAGTGGTTCCTCAACATCTATGAACCAAAGCCAACTTCACCTGCACGCGGTGCACCCTGCTGACTGACAAACGAAGCTCTGGCGAAAAGAGAGGTAGGGGAGCGTAATTGTAAGCTACCCGACTGGGGAATGTACCTCCACCTCACAGAATACCGCAGCCAAATAACTTGAGGCTTGTTGTGTTTCTGCGAGTGAGTGAGGTCACCAGAAATGAAGGAGATGCTGCATTGGCAGCGGGGGGTGGCGGCGCGCGAGCGATATTTTATGTTGCGAGCGTTAATATGGCTACGGTAACCGCTTCACATCAGGCGGGCCGTATGCTTGTCTGCCACACGACGTAGTATAAAAAAAAAAAAAAAAAAAAAAAACACATTGCAAAATATATTTTATTTATTTTTTCCGACGCATTATTTATTATTTATAATGAAAAATATCAAATTTATAATGATCCTACGTACGGAACCCTCGGTGGGCGAGTTCGACTCGCACTTGGCCGGTTTTATTTCAATGTTGACTCGTTGATATCGTTGAATCTGCGATGTGGCTGGCCAACGGCGACTTCAGCTTGCTGAGGGCGCTCCCTCACCAGCAGCATTACGAGGAGGAGGCAAAGCTTAGACTTAAGTAAGTGGTCTTTGGGCGACCTGACAACGCTGTCCTCTGCCAACTCGCTGTTGAGCAACATGATGGAGTACGTTTTAAACTATTATAAACTATATTGTGGATGCGCCTGCGGCGTCAAGCAGAGTACAGGGAGGCGTGTAATGTATGGAAACCTATCTCTTCTTCGTTTGTCTGTGCTTTGCTGGACTCCGGGCCTAAGACATAAAGACATATTTTTCACACAAATATTTGTCGCTTAACTCGAACATCATCATTTATTATCAAATTATTAATTATATTATCAAAAGCAATTATCAATTATTCAAATGGTCGGCTTATCTACAATTATGTAAATTAGTTTGTCGGGTGGTGAGTGCGCAATCGATATCGTTGTGAGAAACCTCTGCGTTATTGTCACCTGCTCGCGATGGAATATTATTATCTTATTGGAATTTCTAGTGCATGAAATTAAGCTGTACGACAGCTTGTAGGACTTATAGAGGTAAGATGGGTACACTTGTCAGTTTGAGATTATTACTTATACTGTGGTTTTAGTCAGTGACTGAGTAGCGGTGTTTTGAGTATTGGCTTATTTTATCTTAGAGTGGGTCCAGTGCTGCAGCATACTACGTCGGGTGGCAGACAAGCATACGGCCCGCCTGATGTGAAGCGGTTACCGTAGCCATATTAACGCTCGCAACATAAAATATCGCTCGCGCGCCGCCACCCCCGCTGCCACTGCAGCATCTCCTTCCTTTCTGGTGACCTCACTCACTCGCAGGAACACAACAGCCCTCAAGGGAACCGTTATTTGGCTGCGGTATTCTGTGAGGTGGAGGTACATTCACCAGTCGGGTAGCTTACAATTACGCTCCCTACCTCTCTTTTCGCCAGAGCTTCGTTTGTCAGTCAGCAGGGTGCACCGCGTGCAGGTGAAGTTGGCTTTGGTTCAAAGATTTTGATGAACCACTTACACCCCAAATTTAGTCACTCTCCCCTGCCTGTCTGGAGACATGTTCCATGTACTTCAGAATGACGCTTATTGGAAAGAGCCTGTAGTACTCCAGGCCCGGGTATGCATTGTGTATTGGCTAGGGGGTGTATGGATACTTTTAACGTGAAAATTTAAAAGTTCCTCATCAAGGGGTGAAAGTGGTCCATCTTTGAACCAAAGCCTCACTTGCACGTGATGTAGCCTGCTGGGTTCTGGCGAAAAAAGAGAGAGTATACTAACAAATAACAATTTCATTGAGGGTTGTTGTGTTCCTGCGAGTGTGTGAGGTCACCAGGAAGGAAGGAGTTGCTGCATTGCTGGGGTGGCAGTGCGCGAGTAATATTTCATGTTGATATTGTTTATATGGCTACGATAAACGCTTTACAGGTGGCTGTATGCTTGTTTGTCACTCTATGTAGAATAAAAAAACCTTCCATTGTCTCGAAACTACAGGATATATCGCAGTCGTTGCACGAGGGGCGGGGGCGGGGGCGGGGGAGGGGGAGGCGGGACGGGATTCGCGGAAACGTCTCCCGCTGAAAAAAGTTACACAGCATCTATCACATTCGTCGTCAACTAACGCCGTGCAATGGATTGGAAAAACTGAATGTTTGCGTCTTAGGGCACTGTCGCATCGACATGATCAAAATAAATTGGTGGTATTGATTATAAAGTTAATAATTTATTATATATTTTATATTTATGTAGGTTGGGGATGAATTTAGACAAGACGAAGGCGTGTACAACAATTTTGTCATCGCTAGCCCCGTTATCGTAGAGGATACAGCTATTGAAATGGTTAAAGACTATGTCTATCTCGAATTTTCCATACAGCTTGGCCAGGTATATACAATATAAACAAAGAGATGGCGATTGGGCTGGGCAGCTTTTGGAAAGCTTCGGCACATCTTCGTAGCACAGATACCCCAGTGCTTGAAGACTAAAGTCTTCTATCAGTGCGTCGTCCCTGCAATGACATATTTATTTATTATTGTTTGGGCGACTTACAGCGAAATAGGTGTAAATATATAACACTTATGAGTAAAACTATGCTAATTACAAGTCTCCGCTTATGATACAAAGACTTGACACTGACCATCGGACTGCTCCACAAGCTAAAGGTGATGCGATGGAGAGTGCTATGTTCGGGCTTTCTTGGAGGGATCGAATCCGGAACGAAGAAATGCGACGCAGAAAAAAAGTTGTCGACATAGCCTTCAGTGTTTGCAAGCTGAAGTGGCAATGGGCCGGTCAGTCTACCAAGTAAGTGATGGCAGATGGGCGAGGAAGTTATTAGACCGCGCGCTTATATCTAATATGATATCTAATATGATATTACGTAGTAGTATATTCAATGTCAGTTAAAATCTATAATAAATTACATTCAGATATTAAAAATGAAACTGTGTTTAGTAAATACGTAAAATTAATAAAAGAGCTACTTCTTAAGAAAACTTATTATACTATCAAGGAATACCTCGAAGATAAAACGCTATAGATGTCTGCCTCCCTCTTACCCATATTGCTATGCCTTAAAAGGTACATGTGTATGTATGTGCTATGTAATACTATGTAACCAGTATGTACTCAGTAACACATGTACTGCAATTATTGAATAAATAAAAATAAAAATATCACGGCGCGCGACGACGAACCGCTGGACGCCTTACTTCTAGATGATCCGATGAGCTTAAGAAAGCGGCTGGAAGCGGCTCGATGCAGAAGACGGAGGATCGTAATTGGTGGAAAGCATCGGGGAAGGTTCATATCCAGCAGTGTGGGTATATATACGCTAATGAAGATGAATGTACCATGCGACATCCATTAGGTTCATCCATACGCCAACGCCTCTATTTGTGGTAATGCTCCGTAGAAATTGTATAGTTTTTACAGCTTAGATTAATGTTTTTCTTGGTATTATGTTTAAGTTTCTTGTTGAAGAATGAGATGTTTAAATTTCTGAGAGAGAAATGTTTGATATGTGTTTTTAAGTTTTATTTAATGCAAGATATGGTTCTTTAGAAGACGTTCCAGTTACATTGTAAGTTTAAAAGTTATGATGTTTGTAACTTAATAATAACACGACCGATTTTCATAATACCAACACCGAACTTCTACTTTGTTTCGTTTACGATATTGTAGTTATAAAAGTGCTATAAAAATACGGTAAATAATAAATTGAGCGACAAAAAAACACAAAATGGACGACCAGTATAGTAGATTAGATTAGGTTTAGTATGTTTATAGTATACTAGCTGTTACCCGCGGCTTCGCCCGCGTGGTCCAGGGAAGCCTGCTGCCATTGATTTGTGTATATTTTTCTTTTGTTGTATTTTTTTTTAGTTCGTTAGATAAAAAGTAGTACCAGTATGTACAAATTTTAATGATGATTGGCTGCATTGTTAAGGCATGAAGAAATAACAAACAAACGAATTTACTTTAACACTTATAATATTTGTATGGATGGAACGCCCACACTCAAGAGAAAATAATTGTTCACCACATAAATGTTTGCCCTCTTTATTTTTCCTTCGAATAAAATATTTTTCCTGGATAAAAACTAACCTATGTCACTCTCCATACCGTAAACGTACGTTATTAAAAAGTAAAGTACATTTGTCCTTCTTTCACGTCAAAAGAAACCTAAGTACAGACATGAATTTTTATGAGATATTATTATTTATATAATATTGATAATACTATTTAAGGAACGTTTGTTATTAATATTTATATCTCACGAAGTAAAAAAAAAATACAACAAAAGAAAAATAGGTACAAAGTTTAATGATGATCGGCTACATAGAGCGTTAAGAAATAACAAACAAACGAATACTTACTTTAACACTTACAGTATTAGAATGGATCAAGACAAAAAAAATTGTTCACCACTTAAATGATTGCCCTCTGCGGGGATCGAATTATTTTTTCAGTGGGAATAAAATGTTTTTTCCTGGATAAAAAGTAGCCTATGTTACTATCCAGATCGGAAACTATCCCCTGTTAAAAAAATCATGTCGGTACTTACTTTCCTTTCGACATGATAGAATGCCAAATGATTACAAAGTTTATTTTTTCCCATGGGATTAAATTGTTTTTTCGGGATAAAAAGTAGCTTATGTCACCCTCTAGATTACCCTATTAAAAATTCATGTTTGTACTTAGGTTTCTTTTGACGTGAAAGAAGGACAAATGTACTTTACTTTTTAATGACGTACGTTTACGGTATACCTTCTATCACGTCGAAAGGAACGTAAGTACTGATGTGATATTTTAACAGGGGATAGTTTCCGGTCTGGAGAGTGACATAGGTTACTTTTTATCCAGGAAAAATATTTTATTCGAAGGAAAAATAAAGAGGGCAAACATTTATGTGGTGAACAATTATTTTCTCTTGAGTGTGGGTGTTCCATCCATACAAATATTATAAGTGTTAAAGTAAATTCGTTTGTTTGTTATTTCTTCATGCCTTAACTATGCAGCCAATCATCATTAAAATTTGTACATACTGGTACTACTTTTTATCTAACGAACTAAAAAAAAATACAACAAAAGAAAAATATACACAAATCAATGGCAGCAGGCTTCCCTGGACCACGCGAGCGAAGCCGCGGGTAACAGCTAGTTTTATATATAAAATTAATCTATACTATCTAATTCTATTTATTATTATTAAGCTGAAGAGTGTGTTTGGTTGAACGCGCTAATCTCAGGAATTACTCTTGAAAAAAAATTTTAGTGTTAGATACTTAGCCTATATTTCAAGGAACGCTATAGGCTATATAACATCACGCTACGACCAATAGGAGCGGAGCACCGGTGAAAAATAGGAAAAAAATATTCCTTTTGAGGGCTTATGTCGCGTGCGCTGCGTAAACGGTTGAAGTTACGCATAAATCATGTATGACGGAATTGTTTCTCTTTAAAAGTTCTAAAAAAAAGTCCGCGACATTATATGTCTATCTTTTAAGATTGACACACTATAACGTTTTTTCATGGTAATCAATAGGAGAAAGTAGGTAAAAAAAGGTTATAGTGAGTTAATCTTAAAAGATAGACATATGCTGTCGCGGACTTTTTTTTTAAACTTTTAAAGAGGAACAATTCCGTCATACATGATTTTTGCGTAACTTCAACCGTTTACGCAGCGCACGCGACGTAAGCCCTCAAAAGGAATATTTTTTTCCTATTTTTCACTGGTGCTCCGCTCCTATGAGTCGTAGCGTGATGCTATATAGCCTATAGCCTTCCTTGAAATATAGGCTACCTAACACAAAAATAATTTTTCAATTCGAACCAGTAGTTCCTGAGATTAGCGCGTTCAAACAAACAAACAAACAAACTCTTCAGCTTTATAATATTAGTATAGATTTAGTCGCCTGTTTAGTATGTTAGTCACCCCGTTTTGAAATTTTAGATGATCGGTTCATTACTACCTTACCGACTAGGGAAGTACCTCCACCTCACAGAATACCGCAGCCAAATAACAATTCCCTTGAGGGTTGTTATGTTCCTGCGAGTGAGTGATGTCACTAGGAAGAAAGGGGTTAGTGCGTTGGCAGCTATGGTGGTAGCACGTGAGCGATAGTTCACGTTGTGAACGTTTAAAATATGGCGATGATAACCGCTCCACATCAGGCGGGCCGTATGCTTGTCTGCCACCCGATGAAGTATAAACAAGAACCTAAAATACTCACTCGCTTTACATCTGACATCAGGCGGGCTGTATGCTTGTTTGGCACCCGACGTCGTATAAAACTACGCAAACAATCATAAAAGACATAAGAACAAAAAAAAATCATTTTTAGGGTTCCGTACCCAAAGGGTAAAACAGACTCTATTAATGAGACTCCGCTGTCTGTCCGTCTATCCGTCCATCCGGTTGTCACCAGGCCGTACCGTGATAGTTAGACACTTGAAATTTTCACAGATGATGTATTTCTGTTGCCACTATAACAACAAATACTAAAAAACAGAATAAAATAAATATTTAAAGGGGCTCCCATACAACAAACGTGATTTTTTATTTGCTCGTTTTTGCTCGATATTGATAACGGCAACAGGTAGACGCTTGAAATATTCACAGAATATTTAGTTACATATTCACTTTAAAAATAAATAATTAAATTAAAATATAACAAATATTTAAGGGAGGTCCCCGTACAACAAACGTGATTTTTTTTGCCGTTTTTATAGATAATGGTACGGAACCCTTCGTGTGCGAGTCGGACTCATACATGGCCGGTTTTATTTTTATTTTGAAAAAGTATTTTTTTTTAATTTCTGTAAATTACGGAATTATATAAAATACATTAAAACATTGCAACAATAGTTACGACACAGCGAGATGGCCTTTTAATTATAGTCACCAATTCGAAATTACGTGGTAGCAGGCGGCACCTCGCACACTCCCGGAAACAATATTCTGACCTTAATTTTATCTGAACCGTGAATTGGTGGAAAAATAATTTTAAAATAATTTATGCGTTTACCCTTTCGGTTGAGATGAGACTCATATCTCACAGTGGGTCAAACACGGACGATGTCGAATTTACGCGGTTGTAATAAAATAAAATAAAAAATCTTTCTTATCTTATTTTCATCTGCATTTTTTAAATCTTATCAAATTTCAAGTTACCATCAACAGCGTAAAGCGTAGCGTAACGATCCCATTATAAGATGATCCGGCGTAGCTAAGAAACGATCGTAGCATTTGAAGACGTACTACTAGTAGTAGAGTTCTACGCGAGACCAGTTTACACTTGAAGCCTACTAGATGTTGTTCTCTTTACAAATCATTAAATTGCCTAAAGACATGTTTTGTACAGAGATCAATAGCCAGTAGGATTTCAGTCCATACAAGAGCATCACAATCTACGTAGGCAAAATTAACATTAAAGTGGAAGGCTGACGAATCTCGTCATATCGTTTATAATCATCGTTTATAAGTAAATAAAATAAGTATTTTTTAAACTGCCCGATTCAAAAGTCAAAGTGCATAGCCAATATGCATAAACTGAAAATCATAAAATAATAATAATCCAGTATGGTGTAATCTTTTATTATTACAAATATTGTCATAAATGCGAAATTTATTGGTAGCCATTCGACGATCGACGTCAAATATCCGTCCGATAGTAGTTGATGAAACGTGTACAGAAGTTGCTAAAGTAACTTTTGCCTGTTACAAGTTTACTCTTGAATGAATTTAGGGAAATCGGGAATAAATTAACACGTCCCACCGACTTACACCTAAAACCTTAATCTTCTAAATTATTTTGTACAGCATAAAATAAGACAAGATAGATTTTTTAAATGTATTAAAATGAGCAAATGTTCAGTTGCCGTTTGCTTGCTTGATTGATCTTAATGGAATTTAAAGATTCACCACGACCTTTAACATTTTGAAAATGTCAGAGGTTCCGTTATGTAAAGCCTATCTGATGGTGTATCTACGCGGGCCATTTCGTCACGTCGCCGCTCGCCGTGATCAATCAGTGCCGCGCCAATCTCACCTGCTATCGCCGATTCAACGCAATATCAGTTACGTCGTAACACTGCTACGTTGTAGCACTGCTACGCCGATCGTAGCAAGTCGGTGAATTTGTGTTTAGTTTCGTGAAAGTGGTTAGTAGCTAATCACATCTTTAAAGCCAAAGTCAACCTAACTTGCACATCGTGCGTCCTGTCGACCAGCAAACGAGGCTCTGGGGAATGAAAAAATATGCCTGGGTACATCTTGATTCTCACAGAAAATTCACCGAATTCTTGCATCGGGCAGGCCGTATACCCACCATAATATTAAAAAAAAATGCGGTGCGAGCGATGAAAGTTACCAGACGTGATGAGATGTTGGGTCAGCAGCGAGGATACCAACGAGCGAGCAATAGTATTCATGTTACTAGCGTCTTTGCTCTACGGTAACCGCTTTACATCCGGTGAATAATTATATACCGCATATATAGTTATATACCGCCCGGTATAGTGTAAAAAACTATAAAGGATTCTTTTAACGTAAAAGGAGATATCTAGACTGACGAACCAACATACCATCTTATGTAAATAAATTCGACTTAGTATTTTTAGATTTCTTTACGTAGATATTTACTATACAGCACTGAAAATTAGCATACGCAAAGCTTCAGTGAGTTTTCTGAGCAGATTTGGGGTCATCATCTGACTTACGTAAAAACATACCCACGAACTTTACAGTCTGCCAGACTACATAAAAAAGAAATTGGCACTCTCTCGATGGAATTAATAATTAAAAACAGTGTCTAAGGAATATTAATTACTCAAAATATAAAATTCTACTATTCAAAAAGATCGTTTCTTTGATAATAGCTCAGCAGAATGACTCTGACATTTAGTAAAATATTTTAAATTATTAAAATTCATTAAATATTGATAATATGGGAGCGATGTCCATGGTGATAAGAAATTCATAGACTGTTGTAACCTCGTATGCCCACCTGAATGTATGCCATTAGGAGGGTTGCATGCAAGTGGTATGACACAATAAACTTACTAGCTGTGCCCGTGGTTTTAGCCACGTGAATGTTGGCTATATCAGGCCAATAAGGAAATATGGTACATATTTCTTTATTCGAATATTAGAACCAAAACTAACTTCATCTGCACGCGATGCACCTTGCTGATTGATAAACGAAGCTTTGGCAAAAAGAGAGGTGGGGAGCGTAATTGTAAGCTGCCCCGCTGGGGAATGTACCTCCACCTCACAGAATACCGCAGCCAAATAACAATTGCCTTGTAGGTTTGTTGTATTCCTGCGAGAGAGTGAGGTCGCCAGAAAGGAAGGATGCTGCGTTGGCAGCGAGGGACAAACAGATAGACCGACACAATTTGACATTTATAAGTTGAAATGAATGGATATCACCTTTAATCCTCGCTTAAAGAATAGACAATTTTTAGCTTTAGCAACAGCACACTTCATACTAATTGGACCATGTTATGCAAAATAGTTCCAACTAGCAAACTATGACAAATTGAAAGATATATATAAAGAGAAACATAACAGCGAGTTTTATATATTCGCAATATATATATATATATATAGCAGTTTGCTGACATATGCTTCCCAAAACCTATACTGCGTGATATTTTTAATCATATTAAACTTTAAATGGCTTTAACTTAAAAGTAACAAAATGTTGGTTGGATCTATTCTGCTTATCAAGGTTTTTTTTATACCATTGAAGTGGCAAACAAGCTTACCGCCCGCCTGATGGAAAGCAGCTACTGCAGCATATGAACGTCTGTAACACCAGGGGCATCACACGCGCGTTGCCAACCATTCAAAATGCAAAAAGAAAGTCCAATAGTAAATGGAAAACGAAATGTTCAAATTGCCTAAATGAAAATGAAATCGAGCGATAACAAAGTCAAAATGTAGTCACTATAAAATCGCTGCCGATATTGCAATAGAGTGATTCTAGTTGCAATAAAAGCAGTTTCTCTTAACAAAATCGTTGCGCTCCGTGCAACTCGACCAAATGAGATTAGTCGTGGCTCTCCGGCCGCTCCCCGCCGCCCCGCCCGCCCCCCGCCGGGGCCCCGTTATATTGGACATGAAATTAAATCAAGTCCCGGAGCGAGCCGCGAATATTCTTTCCCTAACGAAGCAGGTAATGTGCAACTGAGGGTCTGCGTGAAGCCAGTTTATTATGACAACGATCAACTTAACTGTTATTTTAATTATGGGACATTCCAGGATCTTATAATCTTTTATGGAAGTTGTTTTACAATAACTTTTTAAAGAAGAAATTAACCGACTTCAAAGAAAGTTTTATTGTGTTACTCATATACTTTTTTTTTTGCTGCTTTTTCATTTCATTTCATTACCTCAACAAGTAATAACATCACAAAAATGCCCAACTAGATTTCTTTTTCATTTATTCATTTTTAAAATATTTGTTATAATCTGGCAGCTGGTCGAAATCAAGTATTTTAATAATAATTGTATTTCTTCGTTACCAATTTTATGGGTGTAAGTGTACCAGGTATATATAGCTTACCAGGACCTTTAGTGCCAAAGCCAACCTCGTCTGCACCTAGTGCACCCTGCCGATTAACGAAAGAGGCTGTGGTGAAAGAATGGTAGGGTACAGCGTATCTGTAATTGCCACAGGATAAAGAATTTTGACTTTGACTTTGACTTTTACTTTGACCTCATAGAATACCGCAGCCAAATAACTGAGGTGGTGATGTCATTGTCATACCATGTACTCAATATATGTAACAGCGACGTAGTTTATAAGTTCAGTTATAATACAGAGTTCGAACTATGAGGTGGTGATGTCATTGTCATACCATGTACTCAATATATGTAACAGCGACGTAGTTTATAAGTTCAGTTATAATACAGAGTTCGAACTATGAATACGTTTGATTTTGATCCCTAAACACCGCATGGCGACCCAGCCAGAGCTGGCCGCGGGGCGCGCCGCCGCTTGCGTCCGGCGATGACGCCGCACGGTCAGCACATTCGTGTGAACGTTGTGTGGAACAGTGAGAGATTGTAACGAACAATGAAATGTGACATTAATTAAATAGTATATAACAGTTAAATATATTACAAAAGAACTAATAAGTGAAACAGTGACAAATAACAATAAATAAATACTTATTTGAATATAAAATAAAAGTTTTTCAACATGGGGAAGTCCTATAGTAAGCAAGAAGAAAAAGAAATAGTGATAACTCAGTCCGGCCAGGGAAATAAAGCAGACCAAAACGACGGCGACGGCCACAACGACCATCTTCGGACCAATAACATCATATTGTCCACCATATTGGCGTTATTTGGAATATTCATCATTATCATTTTATGGAGAATGTATAAGAAATACCACAAAAAGCTAATACAGCGAGAGATGAGAGTAGAGTTTATTAGGAGACTCGGAGCTAGAATTTCTGGAAGGAAGATACCAAAGAATGAAGGAGAAGTGGACATTTAAGTGAATTAGTGAAAAAAGCGGTGACGTTATATTTTTTTTTATTATTATTATGTATCTCACTTAATTCATGTTTAATATTATTATTATTATTGTTCGCAAGTCGCGTTTACCTACTAAATATTAAAAGTATGTATGGATAGTTTAGAAATAATTTACTCTAAGTTGTTAAAACTAAGAATAGAATTAAGAAAGTTAGGACCAGAACGGAGAAAACAGGAAATAGGTTCAAAAAAAATTAGTTTAGCTAATGAATTGTACTATGAGTATAAACAAATAATTAATGACTTAAATTTAAATGAATTGGATGTACCAGATTTTATTATTATAGATAAAATCGAATGTGAATATAAAATATTCATAGATTATTACAGTAGTATTGATAAGAAATTATCGCCTTTCAACATGACTGACAAAAAAGAAAAGTTTGACCTTAGGGAAGTTGCTAGTATTATTCCGGTCTTAGATGGAAAAGAAACTACTGTTGAAAAAATGATAGAGGGAATAGAATTGATGAATGACTTGCTTAAAGAAGAAGAAAACAAGAAATTGCTGATTTCTTTCATAATTAAAACTAGACTTGACAAAACCGCAAAATTAAAGATTAAATCGAATTATAATTCCTTACAAATATTAATTGATGATTTAAAAAAATATTTATTACCAAAAAAATCAGCAAATTCTTTGTTAATTCAATTACATAACATTAGCCAAAATAATATGTCTCTTGACGAGTACGGTAATAAAATCGAGGAGTTATTCATGAATTTGACGATAACTCAATCGGAAGGTAATAGCGTAGCCCGTGACGTTCTTCGTCCAATTAATGAAAGCCTCGCGATTAAAAAATTTGCAGATGGATTAAGGAATCGTCGATTAAGCACTGTCATCGCAGCGCGCAACTACACGGAGCTGAAGGAGGCGATACAGGCAGCCAAAGACGAGGAAGTAGCTCAGCCTACCACATCCGTTTTAATGAATATGAGGGGTAAGTTTCCCTTTAGGGGACAACAGTACAACGGGAGCCGGGGAGGCCGTGGTTCTTCTCATCAGCGTGGTTATTACCACAACCCGAACACTGCATGGCACGCAACACCGCACCAGAATAGCAGGTACCAACAAAATAATTACTACAGAGGCAGTAATAACGTATGGCGTGGTCAACGGGGTTTCCAAAATGAGCGTGGGACGCGTGGTTTTCGTGGTCAACAAAGCAACCGAGGTCGCGGCGGACCGCATGTGTACTCATTTGACAAACAACAGCAAGCGGTAGCCGAGGATGAGCCTGACTATGTAGCTGAGCAGCAGCAGCAACGTGAGTATCATAATGACAGTAATCAGTTTTTTCGTCCATAAATGTTTATTCGCATGTGATGGATTAGAAAATGTACAATTTAAAATCGGAAATCAAACTTATTCATTTTTGCTAGATACTGGAGCAACACTTTCGGTTATACATAAAAATAAATTACCATATAACTGTAAATTAAATAAAGAAGAAACAATAATACAAGGCTTAGGAGGTCGTATTTCGTGTGAAACAACTACTTTGCTTACCATCAGAACGTGTGACGACAATTATTCATTTCAGCAGAAATTCTATATTGTTGACAACATACCATGCCATACGGACGGCGTTATCGGTTTAGACTTTCTGAGAAATCATAGCGCACTTATCAACTTACATTCAAATATACTTACAGTGTATAACAATGGCTTAGAGTGTACCATACCAATTATTAAAAGTAATCAAAGTAATGTTTATTTAACTTTGCCAGCGCGTAGTGAGTCCATACATTTTTTACCCGTTGGGACAAATTATACAAACAATGAATTCGTAGTTTCATCCAAAGAGTTATCGGAAAACGTATTTTTGGCGGGAAGTATAGTTAAAGTTAATAACGGCCAAATACCTGTAAGAATTTTAAATACACGCGAAAAAGACGTTATTCTAACATTGTTTAAACCACAAATGACCTCTATTGACAATTACACTATTTGTAATTATAAAAAATCGGAAAAATCGGTAAACAGAGTAAAGTCATTACTAAATATTTTAAAATTAAGTCATTTAAGTGCTACAGAAAGAGAAGAAATAGAATCCATATGCGCGAAATACGCTGACACATTTTACTTAGAAGGCGACAAGCTTGGTGTGACTAATGTTATGGAACAACCCATCACCTTGAAACCTTATACTAAACCTGTGTATGCCAAGCCATATAGAATTCCTGAAGCTTTAAAGACTGAAATGGATAAACAAATAAATAAAATGTTAAAAGACGATATTATCGAGAAATCCGTTAGTGATTGGAATAGTCCCGTGTTACTAGTTCCAAAAAAATCTTCAAATGATAGTAAACAATGGAGATTAGTTATCGACTACAGAAAATTAAATAACGTCATTCAGGATGATAAGTTTCCCTTACCGAACATAAATGAAATTATTGATTCACTGTCAGGAGCTATATATTTTAGTCATCTAGATTTACAAAGCTCATTTTATCAAACTAGTCTTGAGCAGGAGAGTAGAAAACTAACAGCTTTTACACCAAGGTTAGGAGAGGATCAGTATCAGCTAAAACGTTTGCCTATGGGACTGAAAATAAGCCCAAGTGCATTCTCTAGAGTCATGTCTGTAGCATTAGCTGGTCTCAAGGACAGAGCATTCATATATTTGGACGACCTCGTAGTTTTTGGTAGAAACCTTGAAAGTCATAACAAAAATCTTATCGATATTTTTGAGAGGCTAAAGAAAGTAAATTTAAGAATAAATCCACATAAATGTGAATTTTTAAAAAGGGAACTTTTGTATTTAGGTCACATAGTATCATCAGAGGGCATATTTCCGGATCCAAATAAAGTTAAAGTAGTGCAAAATTATCCTGTGCCACAAACTGCTGACGAGACACGACGTTTCGTTGCATTTTGTAACTACTATCGAAAATTTATACCTTCATTTGCACAAATAACTTTACCTTTAAACAAACTTTGTAGAAAAAATGTAGAGTTTATATGGACACCCGAGTGTCAACAATCATTCGATTCTTTGAAACAGGCCTTAAGCACACCTCCATTACTCCAATATCCAAATTTCAGTTCAGAAAATGAATTCATTTTACAAACAGATAGTTCGGGCACCGCGATAGGTTCCGTCTTATGTAACAAGGATATGCGCCCAGTCGCGTATACCAGTAGACCATTAAACAAAGCTGAACTAAATTATCCAACGATACAAAAGGAACTTTTAGCCATAGTTTGGAGCATCAAATATTTTCGTCCTTATCTATTTGGAAAAACTTTCACTGTCATGACGGATCATAAACCCTTAATTTATTTGTTCGGAATGAAGGATCCGTCAAGTCGATTATTGAAATTTAGATTGCAGCTCGATGAATACGATTTCAAAATTATTTATATAAAAGGTAAAGATAACGTCGTAGCAGATGCTTTGAGTAGGGTGACCATAACTTCGAATGAACTTAAAGACATAAATAAACAAATAATGGTAATGACTAGAGCTCAAAAGAAAAAGGTAGAAAACTATGTAGAATTTAATGGAAGTCTGGGAAACAGCGATAATATGTCTGCTGACTTACGGTCTGATCAGCCGGCGGTTGCAGAGATATTACGTATGCCTCATAACTCTACAGAAATGAAACTTTCATCAGGAGACTACTTAGCTAATATTAAAAATAAAGATAAAATAATAAAAGAATGTTTCGTTTACATAAAAAATAAATCAACGTTGTATGTTAACCTTAACTATAGTCAGCATTTTACGCGAGCCGAATTTGCGGACATGTTAAAGGATTTTTGCGAGCGTTTACAAATAAATGAATTATGTATTATAGTAAACGATGAAAATAAAAATTTTATAAGTAACTTACGCGAAGAAATAAATGAAAGAGAGAGATGGACCGGTCCACGTATAAATATATTAAATAAAATTATTAGAATAACAGATGATGAAGAAAAAACTATAATTCTAAATGAATATCATCTACTACCTTCTAGCGGACATGCAGGGGTTCGTAGGATGATTAATAATATAAAGAGTAAATATTTCTGGCCTGAGCTAGAATCGGACATTAGAAAATTCATTATGAAATGTAGCAAGTGTCAAACTATGAAATATTCTAGGAACACTCGCGAGCCTATGATTATAACTACTACTGCCAATACAGCATTCGAAAAGGTATTTATGGACGTTGTAGGTCCCATCGACAGAGATGAAGAAGGATATTCTTACATTTTAACCCTTCAGTGTGAGCTTACCAAGTATATAGAATCATATCCACTAAAACGAAAGGATTCAGTAAGTGTCGCGAAAGAGTTCGTCAATAATTTTATTTTAAGGTACGGTATCCCGAAGGTTATCGCAACCGACAGAGGCACGGAATTTTTGTCAGCAACCATGGAACAGGTATGTAAATTATTAAAAATAGATAAGATACACTCGACAGCATATCATCATCAATCTATTGGCTCTTTAGAAAACATGCATAAACACTTAGCAGCATTCTTAAGAATTCAGTGCGAGGGATATCCACAGGCTTGGAGCATGTGGTTACCCTTCTGGAATTTTTCTTATAATACTACTGTTCATAGCTCAACATGTTATACTCCATTTGAGTTAGTTTTCGGCAAACAATGTAACATACCGTCACAGCTACAAGGCGGTGTTCAACCTTTATATAATACAGATGATTATGTACAACAGTTACGATATAGAATTCAAACAGCATTAAAAGACGCGAGAGAACGCTTAATCGAAACTAAAATTATAAGAAAATTAGATTATGATAAGAAGTTAAACACTGTTACTTATAAGAAAAATGATAAAATCTTAGTTAGAAATGAAACGGCTAAGAAACTTGATGAATTGTATAAGGGTCCTTATATAGTTGTAGAAGAAATAGAGCCTAATGTTAAGATAATAAATAATGGGAAATTCGAACTAGTAAATAAGAATAGGACTAAACTTTTTATATCTTAATATAAATTTATTGTTCCATTAATTAACATACATGTAAAACATTGATACATACCTTTTTTTTAATACATTAGATTATAAACTTTTCACGTTACTTAAATGAAATTATTAAATGTGTGTTATTTTTTTTCTCTTTTATATTTTCATGTGAAATATTTTAATATTTAGTGCATTAAATATGTTAAAATAATATGTTAATTGATACAATTTTCTTTTATTACTTTATATGACATGTTTAATACAATTAAGTACTTATGTTTTAATTGATGTTTGTTTTAATTGTATTGAAAGCTTATTTCACCATAATACGTATAATTCGACTATGATATATAAATTAAAAAAAAAAAAAATGTGTAGATATTACAAAAAAAAATGTAGTTTATATATTTTTTTTTTTAAATTCACCCCGATGGTGAGGTGGTGATGTCATTGTCATACCATGTACTCAATATATGTAACAGCGACGTAGTTTATAAGTTCAGTTATAATACAGAGTTCGAACTATGAATACGTTTGATTTTGATCCCTAAACACCGCATAACAATTCCCTTGAGGGTTGTTTTGTTCCTGTGAGTGAGTCCGCACACTCACTCACAGGAGCAAAAGTTAGTGTTGAGAAGTTGCTGTGTGGCGGCGCGCGAGTGATATCACATGTCGAGAGCGTTCATATGACTACGGTAACCGCTTCACATCAGGCAGATAAGCATAGGGCCCGTATGCTTGTCGACGTAGATTCGACGTAGTATAAAAAAAAAAACAATAGTAAAAAAACGAACAATAACAAGAAAAAATAACATGACATTGCTGACGTTCCCAAGGCGAGCGAGGGGCGAAAACTGTGCGAAAAATGTACACGACAGAGCCCTGAGGTGGAAAATAGGTGCACCTTTGAAGCGCGCCTGTTGCCGGGGCGGCGCGTGTCGGCCGCGGCTCCCGCTGCGGCTTACTGCTGCCGCTTACACGGATTATGCTTACACTATTCCATGTGTATTATTCATCACTTAGGTTTGTTTTTAGGCTTACGGAGCTAATCCTCAGTAGAGACGTAGTGTAATACACCACTCTTGTAATATTCACTCCGTGTTTTAACGAGCTTCGCTATGTGCTATGAAGGTTTTTTTTTTATATATGAGAGGGGGCAAACGAGCATGTGGGTCACCTTATGGAAGCAATCACCATCGCCCGTGGAGACCAGCAACACCAACGGGTCGCCGATCCGTTGCCAGCTTATACTTCTTCCTTTCTTTCTGGTGATGGTGGAAGTTCGCTCTCCATTGAATACACTGACGATGTGACTATCAATGGCTAGTTTGCTTGCAAGTTAAATTATACATTTGTATAACACTGTTAAAACATACGACACGATCCTGTTGTTTTTAACGTTCTATTAAAATAATTAACTTTACATTCATTACTGCTATCAATTCATGTATGAAGGAAAGTTCATTGATGGTTATTTTATCTAATCTTTTGGATGGAAATTAGTAACGAAATTATTGTTTTAAGATGTAATGTTAATTAATAGTTTCCTTTATATGTTATTTTTTTAGCGTTAACTTTTAAATACAATAATAAATAGGTCCCAGGTACATGGTTCATTATGGTTCTTTTTGTTATAGCTATTCTGTAAACTCACTTTTGAAACACAATCTGCAGAACTTCTGCAGCATAGATGACATTAAATATGTAAATCTGGTTTCCGGAATCTGGCATCTGAATCTAACCATAGATTCACTAGTTTTGAAGCTATTTTTATTAATAGCTATTCGATAGGCGTAATATAAAAAAAATACTTGTTAAACTACGTGGTTGATAACGTTTCAGAATTATCATCGACTTTTAAGAATTCCAGCGTAATACAAACTTTGGAAAAGTAATGTTGGGAAGTAATATTGAAACTGTAAAGAAGTATGTGGTCCTGGGAGCTGGGCGTACTTTCATTTTTTTCAAAGTTGAAAGAAAATCTGTGAAGGAGATCAGGAGTGTGTTAAGTCCCAAATCAGATTTCATTAGAGGCTGACGGCCGGCCGCGGGGCGACGCGGCCCAAGTGCACGAGTTAATTAAGACCGCCGACATCCGAATAAATTAGCCATAGTCCTTTAAATATATTTAAACAGTATCGCCACTTTGACGAACTGTTGAGACTGCATACATACTCGTATAAACGATTTGTGTATTCTTATATAATAACTTGAAAAAGTTTTTTTCCCGTTAGGTGCCAAACAAGCATACAACACTCCTGTATGTAAAGCGGCTACCGTAACTTATTGACACTAAGGCCTCGTTCAAGGAGACACGAGGTGTCAGGCGCCACACTACGCGGACCGGATCGCCGCCGGAAACACAAACATAAGGAAATGTATAGAGCGTTCAAGGAGCAGTGTTTGTTTGAATTGTAGCGTCGCATGCGACGGGTGCGCTGCGACGGCCGAAGGTGACGCAACGAGGGACGCAACAGATGAAGCGACGCGCGACGCCGCAAATGACGTTAATATGCGAACACGACTGGCAAGATGCAAGAAAGGTGCAGTAGACGCAGCGGGTACTGCGGCAGACGACGCCGTGTGCGCTGCTGGTGACTACGCGGCACAGCCCGCTTTGCGTGCCGCACGGTGCGCAGGACGTACGTCAAAAAAACAAAGAGAACATTGCTCGTGCGTCTGCTGACCACATTCATTCGCATGAATAATGTTCAAGGATTATTTGGAAAAAGAAGACGTACTTTTCCAGTTGGACTCGACTTGCCATACCTGTCTTTCGCCACGACCTAGTTAAGTAGTCGGTAGATTGTGAAACCACGTGCAAGTGAGGTTGGCTTCACTTCTAAAAAATGGTGTGGAGCTACTTAAATCGCAAAATACTGCGCTGTATTTGACATTTGAGTTATATCTACAGTTAAATAATATTATTCAAGAGTGTGTTAAACTTTAACTCTATTAGATTGACAAAACTTTACCTGGACATTGTAAAATAATGAACATTAAAAGCATTCTAAAATCAAACAAGATTCTAAAATCAGTATAAAAAAAACCATTTACATTACAATACAATACAATACAATATTCTTTATTGCACCAAATAAAAGATATTACAGAGGTATTAAGGTAATAAAAGTACAAAAGGCGGTCTTATCGCTAAGCGATCTCTTCCAGACAACCATTACGTGTCTTCGATTATTCAATAAACTATTTATGTAACTTCAAATGAATTTATCCAAATCGTCCCTTTATGTAATCATCTTTTGGTTATGGTGGTAGTTGTAACTCGCTAAATAATAAAGCTATAGGTATAGCTGCATGCGTAAAGCGATGACGGCGAATTATTGCACAAGATTACACAAAACTATGTTGCTCTAATCAGCTATTTGTATAACGCTGCCACACTGCCACATAATCCCCGCGCCACCTTCACGTGGTGTTTGCAGCCGGGCACCGGATTATGGCCATTTTATCTTAGCCAGCTCAAATTACGTCTCTCTCATTTCGCCTTGAGATATTTTCATATTTTAATAACGTAATTTTGTCACTGACACAAAGGTAAACAGTTAAAATCCAAGGTATAAATAAAAATTAATTAATCCGTTCTCGGGGCAACGAAAAGTTTTATCAAGGATCTAAATTGTTTGAGAGTACCGTTCTTAGAAGCGGAGCACGTAGCGGTGCACCACGTTCGTACTGAGTAAGCGTCCGCTGAGAGCAGTGAGCGGGTATTGCTGGCTATATTGGGATACTGTGCCGGCCGGGTTGTTCTTCGAAGAAAAGTTCTAGAAGAAAAAACGTTGTATGTACTACACGACAGAAATGAAAATGTTCATCTCTCGCTCCGCCTCGGTCTCTCCCTGCCGACTTTAACCGAACGAACGTTATGGAGCCGAGCTTTCGCTGGCCACAAAATTTGTTTCTCCTTAATGAAGTTTTACCTTCAAAATTAATAAATCTTATTAATTTGTGAAAGATTAGATGTTTGTTACTCAGTCCCGCAAAAGGCTGAATTGATTTAGATTAAAATAATAGGTAGGGGAAAAAGTCTTTTCGCATTATAGTATGTATGAACTTGTAATAAAATCTCTTTGGTTATACCATTTGTATCTGAAAGGTTTTGATATCTTTAAAAAGTTTAAATTTTAAAAAAGATAATTCCAAATTCAAATTAGGTAAATGTGTGATTTTCATTTGTTTTTTTTTACTGTCAAGATGAGTGAATCTAATGAAGAAATTCGATACATTTTAAAATTTTACTACAAAAAAGGTAAAAATGCAACGCAAGCTGCGAAAAAATTTGTGACGTTTATGGACCTAGTGCAGTGTCTGTGAGAGTAGCACAAATTTGGTTTAGGCGTTTTCAATCCGGAAATTTTGATGTCAAAGATGCACGTCGCTCTGGTCGCCCTGTTACGGATAAAATGGATGCCATTTTTGATAAAGTGGAGCAAGAGCGGCATATCAGTAGTTACGACGTAGCTGAAGAATTAGGAATTGACCACAAAACAGTTTTGGCGCAATTGAAAAAAGCTGGGTACACTAAAAAGCTCGATATTTGGGTGCCTCACAATCTCACTGAAAGAAACCTAATGAACCGTGTACTCATTTGCGATTCTTTACTACGACGTAATGAAAGCGAACAGTTTTTGAAGAAGCTTATAACTGGTGATGAAAAGTGGATCACGTACGACAAGAACGTGCGAAATAGGTCGTGGTCAAAGGCCGGTCAGGCTTCACAGACTCTGGCAAAACCCGGGTTAACCCGCAACAAGGTGATGCTGTGTGTATGGTGGGATTGGAAGGGTATTATTCATTATGAGCTGTTACCGCCAGGCAGGACTATCGATTCTGAACTCTACTGTGAACAACTGATGAGATTAAAGCAAAAAGTTGAGAGAAAGCGGCCGGAATTAATTAACAGAAGGGGTGTGATTTTTCATCATGATAACGCTAGACCTCACACATCTTTAGCCACTCAGCAAAAATTAAGAGAGTTTGACTGGGAGGTGTTAAGGGGCCAGATCGTGAAAACTGTGAAAAGAGTGTTACGATTTTTCATATTTAACCTATTTAGATATGATTGATATCAATGATAATTTGTATATATTACAATCAAAGACCAAAAATTATTGTATGATTATATTAAACTCTTAAAATCTAATAGTTGTTTTATAATAAAGGTCAACAAACGCACAAAATTGAGAAAAAATGCAAAAACATGCCTTCGTATTTTTCAGATTTAACCCAATAAATCAACACAAATTGATAAAAAGAAACACTTTTTGAACACTGAAGAAACCAATAAATATAACATATACTTTTTTTTTGTACCTTTACAAACAAAGACTTCCTCTTTTAAAGCCCTAAAATCTAGATATGTTTTACGTAAATTCTCCATAGAAAAATGTATGAAAAATGACACACATTCCGATATTACGAATTAGTACCCAGCGCCGCCACTAATACGCCAGTGTGTTTTTATATGTCAAGGTGACACCACGCGCGTCGGATGCTCCGGCAAAATTACGTGTTGTGAATTTGTGTTTTTTGTGAAAAACTGTAAGTATAACTAATTTACCAATATAATGAATGTATATAAATCGTAAAAAATACAAAGAATGAATTAGATACTTTGTTGAGTAGGTTATTTTATGAACCTTGTAAAATATGTATCAATTCAGGCTTGAAACATGATTTCAACATGCTATAGCCAATATCATAAACGTATCTAGTCGGTAATCGAGGGTTTTTTTCGCAGGACTGATTGAATTTGAATTTGCCAGGGAAAAGAAAGTTTAGTACGCATTATAAAAATATGAAAGCCAAAAGATCTCGGAAAAAATGTAAGTTCCTTCCTACTTATTTATTTATCTGCCTACTTTACTACGTCTTGTCCTAAATACCTACCTAGAAAAAAATTACGAGATTTCTGTGAAAGTGTCATGTAAAAATCCTAGTTTTATTTGTGAGCTTATCCTGTCTAAGTAGTAATAATAATATAATTTATTTTCATTTGAACAGGGTACATTACAAAGCTAATACAATACCTATGTCATATGATTTAGATCGCTTGATTCAGACATATACAATAGCATGTAAATATTGGTTTGTATTATAAGTAATTAAGTCAATTTCTACCTAGTATTCGTTTTCATGTTCATCATTATTGTCTAAATATCAGATTGTGGAAGTAGGTATGTTTCATAACAGAAATAGCACGGGCACGCGGCTTTGTCGACATACTTACCGCCAAAGAGACGCGACGCGCCTAGGGTCTGGTGTTGTACAAAAATTACAAAATAATTATAAAGTGGATAATAATGATGAATAATATTTCCAGTATTGAAAATAAAGAAAACCTTCAGGCCGAGACTCCAAGCAACACTGCTATGCTTAGACTACACACTATAGACGTAAGTTGTTATACGTAATTCTTGTAGACTTATTACATAAATAAACAAACTACCTTGGGGTGTAAGTGGTTCATCAAGATCTTTAAACCAAAGCCAAATTCACCTGCATGCGGTACACCCTGCTGACTGACAAACGAAGCTCTGGCGAAAAGAGAGGTAGGGAGCGTAATTGTAAGCTACCCGACTGGGGAATGTACCTCCACCTCACAGAATACCGCAGCCAAATAACGGTTTCCTTGAGGGCTGTTGTCTTCCTGCGAGTGAGTGAGGTCACCAGAAAGGAAGGAGATGCTGCGATGGCAGCGGGGGTGGCGGGGGTGGCGGCGCGCGAGCGATATTTTATGTTGCGAGCGTTAATATGGCTACGGTAACCGCTTCAGATCAGGCGGGCCGTATGCTTGTCTGCTACCCGAAGTAGTATAAAAAAAAAAAATACCTAGTTAGTGATGGACGAAGACAAAATCTCAGTAGGGTGAAGTCTTCTAGTATCGGCCTCCTCCTAATATCGGCCTTTGCGAGAAAATGGAATATAGGGTAAGTGCTCCATTGAATGAACCCTTAAGGGCATTCCAAACTTTGAAAATTACAGCCAGCTACTTATGAGATCCTAACCAAAAAATATTTTATTTTATTATGTTCACAATTTATTCATGATTGATACAGTATACATATTTTAGCAAAAATGCTGATAGTTATTGAGATAATCTGCATTTTATACAAATATGGGGTATATTTGTATAAAATGCAGGTTATCTCAATAACTATCAGCATTGAACACACAAATCACCAGAGAATGAACAAAAAAATCCAGTGAATAAACCTTTTGAAACCCATTGAATGAACTACCACTTTTATATATCAGTTCTATATATAAATTATTATGTAAGAGTTTATTTCGGGTAATTGTTATTGTAAATATATATATATTTTTATTATATTAAATAGACGATATGATTACTATTATAATTGCGTGTTACTTGATATTTTATAACCTAAAGAGAACTATCTAACATTTTTTTTTTATACCACTAAGGTGGCAAACAAGCATACGGTCCGCCTGATGGAAAGCAGTTACCGCAGCCTATGGACGCCTGTAACACCGGAGGCATCACATGCGCGTTGCCGACCCTGTAAAAACCTCTTGAAGCCCTTTTTGAAGAACCCCATGCTGTAGTCTCCTGGGAAAACCTCAACAGGCAATTCATTCCACAGCTTGATAGTACGTGGAAGAAAACTTCTCTGGAACCGCACAGTACGTGACCATTTCGGTTCTAAAGTGTGAGGATGAATTCCCTGTCGATGGCGAGCGGTGCGACTGTAGAAGGAAGCCGTGGGCATCATGTCAAACAACTCCTCTGAACACACCCCATTGTACAAACGGTAGAACACACAAAGGGACGCAAAATCTCTTCTCAGACTTAAAGGTTCTAAACCGTCTGTCAGTTTGGGATCGTCAACAATCCTCACAGCACGCCTTTGAATCGAGTCACAGGGTGCAATCTAGGCGCTCCCGCCCATAGATGGCAACAGTACTCCATATGCGGCCGAACTTGAGCTTTGTATAAGTCTTTGCCGCGGGTTGAAGTAATGTTTCGCCCTGTTGAGCACACCTAGTTTCTTCGATGCCAGCTTGACCTTCCCCTCCAGATGACATCGAAACTGGACGTCGCTGGAGATGTCAACTCCTAGAATACCAATACTATTGGCGATGGTGAGGGGTGTGTTTTCGAAGTGTGGAGCCACAGCAAATGGGGTTTTCTTAGCGGTGAACGCGCAGACTTGTGTCTTAGAGGGGTTAAATCGCACTAAGTTCTGTCGCCCCCAGTCGGACACTCTACTTAGTGTGCTCTCAATTTGCGACACAAGTTGTTCGCGGCTCTCCTCCACCAAAGAACGAGGGATATTTGCGCGGCCCGTGTAATAAGTGTCCCCGGTGCTGTCGTCCGCATAACAATGAATGCTGTCATTATACAACATATCATTAACATGCAGCAGAAACAGCGTCGGGGACAATACAGAACCCTGCGGGACGCCAGCATTGATGTCCTATGTCCTAGGTGGCTCTAATGCTTCTGCTGGACAAGAAGCTAGCAACCCATTCGCATAGCCCCTCGGGCAGACCGTAAGGCTAAGATGCCAAATGCTTAAAACATAATATTAATACTGGATTATTATTATAAAATATTTAATATTATTATTCATCACTTCTATGTTAGATTCTCCTTTCTCTTCTAAACTATTATATTTCTATAATAGAAGATTGGTTCTATATGTCATCACTATTTATTAATTTCTTTTTAGCTTGCATTTTGCTGTCTTTCCATGGTCGTTTTAGCTGAAAGGCACTTCTATGTGGAGATCTTTATTTATTTTATTTAATCAGTTCACTCCGTCTGGTTTTCGTCCTGGGCACAGTACTATTACTGCACTTCTAAAAGTTACTGAAGATATCAGGCTAGGTATGGAGGATAAACTGGTAATAATAAAAGAACACCTCGTTCGAATATTAGTCAAAAAATTGACAACCGTTTATAAAAGTTGTGTACAAAAAATTAGCCAACTGCATTAAGGCTAAGATGCCAAATGCTTAAAACTGTGAGTTCATTGACTAGATTTTTTTCAATTTCGTGATCCAATTATCGAACACCCCTATAATTTATTTATGATAATTAAAATTTATGCAATCTGCTTTTTGTAAGATAAAACAGTTCTTTTTACATCCTACTCGTACTATCAAATTTTGTTAACACTATCACACTTATAGTGTCTACAAAGTGAATATCAAAACACGAAGTCTCAGCAATGCCCTAAATTCTGCTCCATACAATCAAAAATACGACAGAATACTTTCATTTTAGGCGGTCGCGATTTTGAAACTATAGGTCACAGGCAAATACCTGTGTGTTCAGTTGACGTAATATAATGTTTCGATTGAGAAAAAAATACTGGCTTGAGTAGAAAAGCTTAGATTTCTTATTATATTGAAAAATGTGTGTTTTGTTCATTCACTGGTGGGTGTTAATTCACTGGAGCACTTACCCTAACTATTAAAATAACCCTAAAATTATAATAGTTTTTATTCAAAAAGCGACTCTATATGCGAATAATCCATATTTTGGTGCGGGTGCTTCAATATTTGAACGTTCAGTTGGCAATAGAGCACGCGCCGGTACCGACTTGTGTCGTTTAGTGGCAGTGGCGAGTCAAATCCCGGTTGCGAGCGCATTGAGTTAGTTAGTATTTAAATGGAATTAAACATACCTATGGTATTTTATATTGTTTTTTATTGAAGAAAAACCAAGGTTTTTACATTTACTTGTCTTTTTTATGAAATAATCGCAGGGTCGAGGTTAGGGATCTTTATTTATTGATAAATCCCAATATCGGCCACCCGGCCGACATTAGGAAAATGCATGAAAACGCTAAACAACATGTTTAGCTATTTTTTATGTTAACAGGAATATCAATAAGGTTAAAAATGAAACAACAGCTTTTTTTATTAAAATTATTGTCCTGAACCGACTTTACAAACAACCAGTTTTTATTACGTTTATTTATATAAAACGTTCAAGATTTTGATCTAGTGTTATGTGTTTCAAAGATGTATTCTAAGGGAGTTCTTAGCTATGTTTGAAGAAATTTGGCCCATTCTTTTTTAATTATTTTTTATAAAACAAAATAAAGCCATTATCTTTCTTTACAGGAACTAGTTATTGAAAACAGTCAAGAGGGAAAGGTGGATGAAGTGGAAGTTGGGCGTAGAGTAATAGATATTTCTTTTTTTTATAAAGCTCTTCAGGCCATAGGGGACCACGGTCCAATGGATTGTAAGTTAAGTTACCTCAGTATAATAGGTGAAGTAAAAGTTGGTCTGGACTCAAAACTCATCATGAAATGTAGTATGTGTAGTATGAAGTTTACTGTGTGTTTGGTTGAAAAGAAAGAAGATAGCATGGAAGTGAATCATCAAATTGTATCTGGTATCATATCATCTGGTGGGAGCTACTCTCAGTTAAAAACATTAACTGCCGCAGTAACCGTTACCAATCATGTCACCTTCATTATACAATGAAATTAATAATACGGTTTGCGATTGGTGGGAAAAGACAGCAACACATTCCATGGCAGAAGCTGTCAAGGAAGAAGCAGAGTACGCAGTCTATAGGTAGTGTTGATAAAAATGGTACACCATTAATATCTGTTGCTGTTGACGGTTGTTGGAGGAAGAGATCTTATGGTAAGAATTTTTCCGCCTTATCCGGCGCAGCTGCGATAATTGGCATTAAAACTAATAAAGTATTGTTTTTTGGAGTTAAAAATAAATACTGCGTAGTCTGTGCACGAGCCGCAAAGAACAACAGTCAGCCCCCGGAACACCATTGTTTCAAGAATTATTCAGGATCATCTACCGGGATGGAATCGACCATAATAGTTGAGGGGTTTAAACGTTCCATTGTTGATCACGGTGTAATTTATAATAAATTTGTAGCAGACGGCGATTCTAGTACTTATAAAAAAATATTAGATTCGCGTCCGTACGATAATTTAATAGTAGAGAAAATTGAATGCAAAAATCATCTTTTACGAAACTACTGCAATAGCTTGGAGAAACTGTCAAAAGACACTAAGTATCCTTGCGAATTGCGGAAATTCCTAAAAGAAAGGTATTTGCGTTTAAGAACGGGTGTAAAATGCGCGATTAAATATTGGGCGGATCAAAATCAGTCACTCGAAGAAAAAATAAAAAATCTTAGTGAAGATATCCTAAATGGTCCACAACACGTATTTGGTAATCACCAACATTGCAAGGAGTATTTCTGTAGACCTGATACTCGTCGAATAGAACCTGTTGGATTACTTCCAACAATTGTTGGATGCGGATTAATGGACGCGGTAGAAATTTTAAGTAAAAGACTGTCATATCATTCTAGAAGTTTAATTCATAATTGCACAAGTAATATAGTTGAAAGTTTTAACGGAGTAATTGCCAAATTAGTTGGGGGTAAGCGTGTAAATTATTCTTCCCGTGGTTCTTATGCGGGCTGATGCGCAGCTGCTGTTGTGTCTTTTAATACGGGATCGATTCATAGTAAAACTCATGAAGTCATATTTAAATGTAGTCCGATTCCTTTGATCGCGAAAGTGGAAAATTGTAATCGTAGAAACCGTTTAATTGCTAAACCAAAATTAAGATTGAAAAAAAGCCACAACACTGTATCGAAAGACGCTCACTATGGACCAAACTGCGAAAAACCTGATCTGAGTCCAGAATTATATGAGAAAGCCAAGCCATCTTTTTTAGCCGATTTAAAGTTGTCTTGTGCTGAAAGAGAGGAGCTTGAAAGGTCGACCCATTTGCAAAGAAGTAGTGCTGAGTGGATGAGTACAAGGAGAAAATTACTAACCTCATCATTATTCGGGGAAGTTTGTAAAAAACGAGAGAGCACAAGTTGTGCTGCTTTTGTTGGTAAAATCGTTTATGGTAGTAATATCTCCAGTTTGCTTGCTGTACGGTACGGTATCGAAAACGAAGAAACCGAAATTAGACAGTTAGAAAATCAAAAGAATATTCGTATACAAGGTTGCGGTTTGTTCGTCGACGATCAATATGAATTTCTTGGTAATACACCAGATGGCATTTATGCAAACGGTTTAATTGAAATTAAGTGCCCACATTCTTTAGCTGGCATGACTCTTGATGAAGCAATGGCCAAACATATCTTTTGGGCAAGGCTTCCAAGAGTTATGTCATAAATAAAAATCATAACTGGTATTTCCAAATTCAGGGACAGGTACATATTACTAAAAGAAACGTTTGCATGCTTGGCATCTGGTTTGGTGCTACTGTACCTATGAAAGTTTATATTTTAGAAAAGGACGACAAATTTTGGAAGAAGAAAATGGAGATGAAATTAGTTAGGTTTTATTACGATTGCCTACATCCAGAATTAGTTGATCCTCGGCAGTCACGAAGCATGCCCATTCGTGACGCGCCCAGTATCATAGAGGCTATGAAAGAGAGGAAAGAAAGAGCTTTACGTGTTTTGAAAGAGAAGAACGCCTAATGGTTTTGAAAGAGACTGAGGTAACTTAACTATCCAGCCGGTCGATTCACGTAAACACGCCAGTCCAAAAGTCGTTTTAACTTAGAAACTTAGAAATCGCCTTTTGGTTTTCTGTTTTAAACGCACTTACTTATCTAGTCTTGGATTGTCATAAATCTTTCAATAGCTCAATTACTATACAATTCCTATACGATTTTGAAGAGTTACCTGGTGTAAAGAATCATCAAAATTGTTTCAAAAATACAGCGAATTGAGAATCTTCTTCTTTTTTTAAGTCGGTTAAAAGGGCTTAATTTGCAAAAAACGAAGTGACATTTTTAAGTCCCTACGCTACGGTTTTTATTACGTGAATCGGGCAGCTGGTACTCATTCTGATAAGTTTTGCAATAGCAATTGATTTTATCATCAAATTAGCAGAAATCAAAATTTGATCAGTAATCGTTAAAATGAAAAAACATTAGAATTTTGAACTCATATTTTGTTATTGTTTACTTACTTTTAATTAGTATATTAATAATTTATAAACTTGTGTTTCATTTATTTTTGTACAACCCTAGCACGCTTTTTAGATGGCGACTCATATTTGTTATTGTTTACTTACTTTTAATTATATGAATCATTTTTATACTTTCGTATACTAGCGTAGCAAAAGTTATTAACTCAAAAATTACAAGCAAAAAAAGTTGACATGGCCGATAATTGGTGCCACCACCCTATTTGAGTTTACGCAATAGGCACATTTCCTTGCGTAGAGATATACACTAGCGAGGAAAGCTCGATGTTATTTCGACCGTACTTCCTACTGAATTTGCAATTATTTTGTTGAATGAATATTTTACGAAATAAGAATAAACTTTGGTAGGAAAATTACAAATAAATACATAGTTGGAATTTTTGGTAAGTAGAATACAAAAAGGTCAGTCCAGACCTGCTCTTGATTGTTTAATATAAATAGAAAAACATAAAAATTGTGTCTCAACTACTCTTATTAATCTAGTAATTAATATTTATTATCATTTTGTAACGAAAAACTAGTCTTAGAATATTTTACACTCGTCGTTTATTTCCAATAATTCAACATTTTTGTTATGCTGTAAATATTCAACTTCAATAACAATTGGAACGTTTGTCGCAAAACATTTTGACAATCGCGCTGTCTTTGGGTCATTCACCCGCCCCGTCGGTTGTTTCAGTAAACAGTAGCGCTGCGGTCGCTCGAAACCGACGTCGCGCCTAGACAATCTGGGCCCTTAATGCATCCGCCGTATAGTCCTGACCTTGCACCTTCTGATTTCCACCTGTTTCGGTCTCTTCAGAATTCTTTAGACAATGTCAGGTTACCATCACGAGAAGACTGCCAAAACCACTTGTCGTGGTTTTTTGAACAGAAGTCCCAAAATTTCTATAGTAATGGGATCATGTCTCTACCTACAAGATGGCCAAAAGTTATCGAACAAAATGGCACCTACATACTTTAGTTAAATGTAAATAAACTTTATTAAAAAATGTTTTGAATTTTCATATAAAATACGAAAAGACTTTTTCCCCAACCTAATATTTCCAAATCGTCTATATCTCTTCCTACAATCTTGGGTTTAGGTGCTATGAGAACAGTAACAAGTACCTAAGAACAGTAAAAGCAGGTAGTAAATTATAACCTGGATTAACGAATTGGATTTATCGTCATCAAAGAGTAACATCTCTAGGTTTGGCATAAACCTAGAGATGTCTTTGATGACGATAAGATCTTTGATCTAATCGGTGGGCTTGGCTCTGGCCAAACGGAGGTAGGCAGTATTGAACGTGGTCGTGGAAGTATTCTCCGTCTCACTGAAGACTGCTGTTTAATAATATTACATTTTTTCAGAGAATTAGTATGTGAGGACGTATTCTACGTTAGCAACGGGAGTATATTCTACGTTAACAACGCTTAACAATTCTTTTTTATATAGTACTAGCTTATATCCCGTGGCTTCGTCCCGCTGAGTGTCGGCTATAGCGCCAAAAGGTTTTTTTTTTTACTACGTAGGGTGGCAGACAAGCATACAGCCCGCTGATGTGAAGCGGTTACCGTAACCATATTAACGCTCGCAACATAAAATATCGCTCACGCGCCGTCACCCCCGCTGCCATCGCAGCATCTCCTTCCTTTCTGGTGACCTCACTTACTAGCAGGAACACAACAGCCCTCAAGGGAACCGTTATTTGGCTGCGGTATTCTGTGAGGTGGAGGTATATTCCCCAGTCGGGTAGCTTACAATTACGCTCCTTACCTCTCTTTTCGTCAGAGCTTCGTTTGTCAGTAAGCAGGGTGTCAATAGCACCGCGTGTAGGTGAAGTTGGCTGGTTCAAAGATGTTGATGAACCACTTACACCCCAAATTTTTTCGGTATAAAAATAATCCTAATACTTATTTTGAACTTCTAATATGATGTATGCATTTTTTCTTGGGAACGGTTCAGTTCCAAGAAAATTTCTTTCACATTTATAAATTACTAGCGGCCCGGTACGTGCTTCGCTACGTATAAAGTGAAATAATAAAATAAAAAAATTGGAACACCAAATTCATTTATTCGAACAAAAAAATACCTATTTTATTAATTGCTCCCTATTTTAAAACTTAATCCAAAACATTTGGATAAACAATATTTTTTGTTTTTCCATTTTGAGCATGAATAAACAAACGGCTGGGGGTACCGACTCTGGAACAGGCAACATAAAGGCGAAACACGTCCAAAATGAAATGACCGCATGAATGACATAACAACATGATTGTACTGTCAACACTGAAAAAAGTTTCAATTTGACAGCACAATCCCCATCTCAAAAAAGTTTCAATTTGACAGCAAAATCCCCATTACCAAATGATCCGCCATTTATGGAATTAATTTGTTACAAAAAATGTGATAAATGAAGAACCGTTCTACCGATTTTGTGCAAACTTCACCTAATCCATCTACTAAATAGTCAGAATAAACTCTAAACATTTGGTTTGGATAGGTGAGCCCGTTCTTAAGTTATAAAATTACAACGAAAAGTGGCATTGATTTTTATATATATAGATAGATAATATTAACAAGGCCATATATAAAAATAAAATACTTACATAGGAACAATAGACAGAAACAGTTGGGGAACCACCCACGCTGCCGGTACTCGTACAGGATAACAAAACTCTATGGATTTTTATTGTTCATGAAAACCAAACATGTGCTCATCTAAGGGGCCATCCATAAATTACGTCACACGTATTTCATGATTTTTTGACCCCTCCCCCCGTCCTTGTCACAGCTTGTCACATTTGTGAGACTCCCCCCTCCCTAGTGTGACGTCACATATTTTGCAAATTTACAGTTAGAGTTGCAAATGTTTTTGAGTTTTTCTTTAAGAGTGCAAAGTTCGTGTTAACACTTAGATTATAATAGATTTTGAAATGTCACGTCACAAAATTTAGGACCCCTTCCACCCCCTTGTCACACAATGTCACACTTCATCGACCCCCTCCCTCCCCCTCAATGTGTGACGTAATTTATGGATGGCCCCTAATAGCACGAGCTCAGTATCCATATAGATATTGTTCGCTGACTTTTTACAAATTATGTATGTATGTAATCTCTATTAATAGGTAGGGGAAAAAGTCTTTTCGCATTATAGTATGTATGAACTTGTAATAAAATCTCTTTGGTTACACCATTTGTATCTAGCAGGTTTTGATATCTATAAAAAGTTTAAATTTTAAAAAAGATAATTCCAAATTCAAATTAGGTAAATGTGTGATTTTCATTTGTTTTTTTTACTGTCAAGATGAGTGAATCTAATGAAGAAATTCGATACATTTTAAAATTTTACTACAAAAAAGGTAAAAATTCAACGCAAGCTGCGAAAAAAATTTGTGATTATTATGGACCTAGTGCAGTGTCTGTGAGAGTAGCACAAATTTGGTTTAAGCGTTTTCAATCCGGAAATTTTGATGTCAAAGATGCACGTCGCTCTGGTCGCCCTGTTACGGATAAAATGGATGCCATTTCTGAAAAAGTGGAGCAAGATCGGCATATCAGTAGTTACGACGTAGCTGAAGAACTAGGAATTGACCACATAACAGTTTTGGCGCATAAAAAGGTCGTAGTCAAAGACCGGCCAGGCTTCAGAGACTCTGGCGAAACCCGGGTTAACCCGCAACAAGGTGATGCTGTGTGTATGGTGGGATTGGAAGGGAAGATATTCATTATGAGCTGTTACCGCCAGGCAGGACTATCGATTCTGAACTCTACTGTGAACAACTGATGAGATTAAAGCAAAAAGTTGAGAGAAAGCGGCCGGAATTAATTAATAGAAGAGGTGTGATTTTTCATCATGATAACGCTAAACCTCACACATCTTTAGCCACTCAGCAAAAATTAAGAGAGTTTGACTGGGAGGTGTTAATGCATCCGCCGTATAGTCCTGACCTTGCACCTCCTGATTTCCACCTGTTTCGGACTCTTAAGAATTCTTTAGGCAATGTCAGGTTAACATCACGAGAAGACTGCCAAAACCACTTGTCGCGGTTTTTTGAACAGAAGTCCCAAAATTTCTATAGTAATGGGATCATGTCTCTACCTACAAGATGACAAAAAGTTATCGAACATAATGGCACCTACATACTTTAGTTAAATGTAAATAAACTTTATTAAAAAATGTTTTGAATTTTCATATAAAATACGAAAAGACTTTTTCCCCAACCTAATATACCACAAAACATTACAAAGAAAAGTAGACAAATAAAATTAAACAGTATAAATAGGCGGGCATATCTCTGAAAGAGATCTCTTCCAGCCAATCGTAGAGTTGTTTGTAGGTTGTTGTTCTAACGATCAACATCTACAGATCGCCTGAGGATGCCTCGCGTAGAGGCAAAACACGTGTCGCAAAGACGACCACGGCAGTCGGGGCAGCGGCGGTCGCATGTATCTTCTGTTTCAGATGTTGGACATTCGCCGAGACGACCACAGCAGCTGGAGCAGAGACGACCAAAGCAGCGACGGCAGTCGCATGCAACTACTAAAGGTAGTGGGTGGGTGCCAGCCGGCAGTAATTTGCATGAACTAATTGGTGGCGGAAGCACGCAAAGTAGTGTAGATCAAATTACATGTAAATTTGACTTCCGCAAAATAACACCTGAATCAATTAACTATGCTTGAAAGGATTCATAAACGCGTGGTTAAAACAAATAGATTAATAAAATAAAACTAATAAATTATTTTCATTATACTTGATGCTAATGTCCTCCATGCCAGTTTTCTTTGCTTATAACTATTACTTTTGACTGATGTGTATTAATAATGTTGATAACAAGAGATTTCATTATATAAAAATGTTGAAAACGTCCCAACAACCGCCAGGTTGTTAGCGCTTGGTGGGACGTTTTCAACATTTTTATATAATGAAATCTCTTGTACTATTTCACTTAATTAGATTTATTTTCACCGACTGGTTGTCAAGTTATTTATACGTTTTTTTTAAATATCAAAAGATATAGCCTGTCTATAGGTGGGTTTGTTTATTTTAAGTTACTTCCTAATTTTACTCTCCTAATCCTAACTCTACATAACCTCTAATAACCTTGACGTTTTTTTTTCCTTTGTTTTGCAAGTAAGTCACAAAAATAAGTGAAAGAATTACTTCAATAGCAAAAAGCATCTCGAGATATGACAATTTGAGAATCACAATGTTGGACTTTCCGAAATCGCGCCGTACAAAAGGCTACTACGTGCTACGTTATACCGTGACACCTGTCTGTTTGGTATGCATTAAATCAGAAATTTATAGGACAACTATGCAAAATATTGTATTTATGTAGCTGACGCCGTAACAAAGGGTATAATATTTTTTATTGTTTTTCCAATGGCAATTTTGTTTTTTTTTTTTAATTTCATCCTTTTATTAAAATGGCCCCACCAAACTTTGATCGACCATAAAACAAGTCAGACATCGTCGTCAACACCTATTCTTCCCACTGCTGGGATACGTCTCCCCTCAATCGAAGGGTTTTAGAGTATACTCCACCACGCGGGGAATCAGATCGTTCTAGTTTAGTGTATTTTATGAAACGAATAAATATTATTTTTATAATTTTAGAACATTGTTCAGATTGCTGGTGAATTCGGAGAAACTGAAGAGTCTAATAAGTACTCTACTCTTCAACTTTCCTTCTCCATGGGAAGTCGGCCTAGATACTAGTACCATACAAATACGTCTCAGTGTCACCTCCAAAATTGTACACTGTACTCCAGATAGAACGTAGACATAAAGGGCTAGAATGTTCCGTTCCACATTTCATTGCAAATGTTCGCGTGAACGAAGCCGATGTATTGTTTATGAAATCCGGACAAGTTGCGCCTCTGTCCGGCGTCCGGCGTGCCGGGCGACAGCCGGCCGTACACATGCATATATTGAAAATTATGCCGGCGTTCATAAAAGGTTTCTTTCTCTACTTATTATTTTCGGTTAGATCCATATATTATCTATACATACGGTTATTGGTGGCAAGGCTACTGTTATTTATAGGCTAATTTTTGATTTCGTCGGTGCGGAACTGTTTGCTCGAAATGGACAGAAATTGAAATCTTGACTTTGATTGGACCACCGACGATTCGATTCGTATTCGGTCAAATGGAGCAAGCATGTACTGCGCACCGGCCATAAAAGGCAATCGTTACCTACTGCTCTATCAACGCACAGCACAAATCACTGCTCGGATTAAGAAGTTTTGCATACAGGTAAGTATTATAACGCAGGCATGTAATAAGATTTTTTTTTTAATTCCCACGGGATATCAGTAGGATATACGAAGTCGCGGGCGCAAGCTAGTTTCTGCATTTTCTCGCGATTACGGCTGAACTACGACGGGCTATAATAAATAACGGAACTTTATATCAATTTAAGTAATTTTATGTATAGGTACGTAGTACTATTACTTATACTGTGGTATAGGTGTGTAAGGGACTCACCAATATATAGTTAATTGATTCAAGTGTTATTGCTGCCGCCACCAATTAGTTCATATAAACTACTACCGGCCGGCACCCACCCACTACCGTTAGTGGATGCATGCGACTCCCTTGGCTGCTTTGATCATCTCTGCTCCAGCTGCTGCGGTTGTCTCGGCGAACCTACAACATCTGAAACAAAAGAAACATGCGACTGCTGCCGCCCCGACGTCTCTGCGAAACGTGTTTCGCCACTCACTCACTCACCAATATCTTTATAATGTAAGTCAACCTCACCAGCACGTGTTGCCTTCTAACGACTAACGAGACTCTGGCGATAGTCGCCAGCCTATCTGCCCAGCGTGGTGACTTAAGGGCATTGCTCCCTAATGAGTTACAAATGGCGCCTAATATCTGGCAGCCCTACTATTCCGGGCCAAGGTGGACCAACGCATTCAAAACCAACTTCACCTGCACGCGGTGCACCCTGCTGACTGACAAACGAAGCTCTGGCGAAAAGAGTAGAGGAGCGTAATTGTAAGCTAACCGACTGGGGAATGTACCTCCACCTCACAGAATGCCGCAGCCAATTAAAGGTTCCCTTGAGGGCTGTTGTGATCGTGCGAGTGAGTGAGGTTACCAGAAATGAAGGAGATGCTGCGATGGCAGCGGGAGTGGCGACGTGCGAGCGATATTTTATGTTGCTAGCGTTAATATAGCTATGGTAACCGTTTCACATCAGGTGGGCCGTATGCTTGTCTGCCACCCGACGTAGTGTAAAAAAAAAAACAGTGGTTGGCACCGGATGGATGCGGAAAGCGGAGGATTGCATATGGTGGAAAGCCTATATATCCAGCAGTGGATCAATACAAACTATAATGATGATACATTCATCATGGTATAATTTTATAACATATCCATTCAATAATTCCCGCTTCATTTGTGCCCTGCCAACTCAGCCGTGTCAACGAGACATGCACGTAATCATATCCAATAATAGGTGTCTACGATAATTATAGCAATATATATTAGTCAAGTCTATAATAAACAGCGCTAATTACTTATATTGCTTATCGATTTATTTAGCGCAGCATCCAATATGGGGGCGTTAAACAGAAGGACCGTTGTATTACTGTCACTCAAGATATCAACAAAATATACGTAGATAGGTTAGGCGCGCTTTATGAGTGACACGCTAATAGGCTAACTACGCGACCTAATTATAGTCTTCCGTCATGTCGATAATCGAAGCAATGTCCAGCGCTCTGTTTGCTACAATTGCCTATGTTTGCTCATTATATATTGATGAATGATATGTTAACACAACAATGTCAGTGTTTTATTTTATAGAATAATGCACTAGAACAATTCTGTGTAATGTGTCGTTAATAATGGTTTATCATTATTACAAGCAAAAGCTGCATTAAAGAAAATATTGCACATAATGTAGCATTGCTGCATTGATGCGAATGTTTGACACTATGACATCTATTACGACACTATGACATCTGTTACAACTTTACTTTGCGTTTACTGTTCCTTGAAATGTTGAGTGTTGTCGAATCTCTCTCGCAATTCACTCAAAATAAAATATTACACCAATCTGCTCGTTGATTTATAAAATCAGGTTATAACAAAATATCGAACGTCGTACTCGAGTTTCGGCTTGTGAAAAAATTAGTTGATGACTAGTTTTTGTTGTGCATACTTGTGTTATAAATTATTGCTCTAGTACTTATTATATATCATCATTATCAGCTTGTATCTACCTACTACCGGCTGTAGACCTGCCCCAATGATGTCCACTGCGACCTTCTGCCATCCTCTGTTATGTAATCATCGGTTCTACAAAAAGGGGGATGCCCGGTCCAATACTATCTATACTTATTACTTACGTTATAACAAATTCACTTTTGACTTTTATTGTTAAAAATACTAAACTAAAACTAATCTAAAAGCCTAATTTATCTATAAAACAACAAAAAAAGTTACAGTATAAAAAGAAATATATAAATAAATACAATTTTACTTACAAAATAAAATAAAAAATATCCCCAAGATCGTTGTCTTTTGGCAGTGTCCCCAGAACACTGGCAGCATTACCTCGCTGGATAGCTATACTTATTCTCTGAGCAAGGTAATGGCCAGCCTTCTGGTTATAGGACGTGTCGACCAATTTTTGAGAAATGTCTCTAAATAATTTGTGGGCTAACGAGCCCCACGGCCCCAAGGTCAAGGTATTGTATAACAAATTGTACAATATTGACAACTGTAATATAACTTCTTATTTCTTATATAAACCTTGTATCTTCAGATATTAATTTCCTTTTCTCTACTAGTTATTATGTTTTTGCTGTTTATTCCTGTAAAAAAGTGTTTAATTACCTAAATTGCATAAAAATGTATAGATTTCCTCTACGCATCTCTCAACATAAAATTGTGATTCTTACCGTAGCAATTTATATACTATTATTTCTAATTGATAATTTATAATTTCTTTTATCATTTTCACTCGCTAAACCTTCCAAATTTCTTTATTTATTGATAAAATTTAATATTTTCAACTTTTGGTTATGTTGACAGATGACAATTTACGTTTTGTTTATTTTTACTTTTTAACTACCAAAACCATAGATTTGTTCAAAATACCACTGTGATCTATGGATTTTCGTCCTTAAAATACTAGCAACTGAAAAATAAACTGTAATATTTTAATTCAAAATTTAAATATTTTAGATTGAAGAACAGAACACAAGACCCGGCTATATAACCCGGATCACCCTTATAGATGCATTCAGTCAAGAAACAGTCGTCAAGAAGCCACAGTCACGTTAAGCCTCTCTAGGGGTGGCACCCCAACCTACCTGGTGGAGAGCTCTGTCCGAGGGGTCATCTATACCCCGAAGACCCCTGATCTAACTCTTCACTTTTCTCTCTTCACTCATCATACCATATTATCTCCATTGGGGTCAACTACTACGTGCCCTGGTCGGGTTTATGTCAAATCCGGCCCTACCAGTCCAGTCCAGCTGGGCAGGCTGCCCGCTGGAACACTAACAGGACCTAACAATCAACTTTTATTTGGACCACTTCTGGCGCTGCTCCTCGAAGCTTTGAACCTTCCCCGATTTGTGAAAACGACTGACGACTGCAACGGACTGAACTCTCTTATTATTTTTTTTATTTGATGTTTTTTTTAATTTTTATCTTCAAAAAATAAATGTATTAAATTTTAATTGACGTTTCCTTGTAACGTTATACAACCTATCTGCCTTTTTAAATATCTCTGGTATGGTAATAACAAATCTGGTACGGCGCGATTATTAAATCGTAAATCCTATCATCGAATAATTCACATCGCACGCAACGTATTTTTGATATGGAAATTATTCAAGTGAATATTTTGGACGTAATGAAACACGGGTAGGCATTCTTAATCCCTTTCTTATATTATTTCTATATTTTATTATATCCTCGATATTAATAATATTCCTTATGCAAGACTCGTGGTACGTGTTATTTAGAGAAAAATTAAATTTAAATGAGCTGACTGAATTTGTCCACCAACTCCTTTGCAGGATTCAGTAAAGCCACATCCCCGTAATCGACGAGCTCGGTGGCGTAGTGGTCAATGACGCAGCTTCGACACCAACGCTCGTGGGTTCGATTCCCACATAGGACAAACATTTGTGTGCATGAACATGTCTGTTTGTCTTAGTCTGGGTGTTTTCTATGTATAATAAGTGTATATTTACAAAAAAAAAAAATGTAATTACGTATGTCTAGTACCCATAACACAAGATTCGCTTACTTTGGGACTAGATGGCGCTGTGTAATTTGTCTGACAATATTTATTATTATTTATCGAGGAGAAGGGTGAGGAGGAAACGGGCAATAAGGACTTAGTGGAAACAGGGAGAACATTTTGCAGCCATTATTAATGAATTTTATTATATTTTGAATAAATAAGATTCATTGTGTAACTGTGTTAGTGCTAGTGTCAAAACAGGCGCTGAGACGAAAGTTAGCTTCAGAAGAAGCCAAGTAACATATTAGCGTCAACACAAGATGGATATAAAAGGGTAGATTTGAAGCGAGGTGGCGGAAAAATGTAGCTTTACGAAGAAATAAGTTGGTTTGAAAAGTTGAATGAGTTTAAAAATTATATAATTTATTAGAAATGACTTTAAAAATAATGTATTTATGTCAAAGGATGCATATTATTTATTATTCTATTTTTAATTCAAATTGAGTGACTAACAAGCTTACGCCCTACCTGATTGGTAAGCAGTCAACAGGTAAGCTTATGGACGCTTGCGACACCAGCACTTGAAGCAATCATTTTTAGTGGGACAATAAGAAATTCTCAAAAACATGCGAGAGGTAATTATTCATTATTCACATAATTACATTTGATTTAAATATGCAAAAAGATATCTGACTGACCTAATAACGCACAGTTCAAAACAGCACCCGTCTAATGAGACGAGTCGCGTTGAAATTTGTCATAAAGGTGAAAATTTCTACGGGTTACTACTGTCTGCATCATTGTCAGCCTGCATCTATCTACTGCGAGACATAGGCCTTCTCTAATGCCTTGCACCATATGCGATCCTCCGCTTTCCACGTCCAGCCGCTTACCGCGGTTCCCATAAGGTCATCGGTCCATCTAGAGCAGGGGCTCCCAACCGGTGGTCCGCGGACCACCAGTGGTCAGTGAGAGGTAAACTATGGTCCGTGATACGAACTTATAATGAAAGAGATAGAGCACATGTATAATAATACAAAGTACTAAAATCTCGAGTTATAGAATAAAGGTTTTATATGACATTTTACACCCAACAAAAACCTCGAAGTGGTCCGCGAATAAAAAGAGGTTGGGAACCACTGATCTAGAGGAAGGGCGCACGACGCTTCGTCGCCCCATACGAGGTCCACTCAAGGACTTTCCTCCCCCATCTGGCATCATTGACAGGACAGATGTGGCCGGCCACTGCCACTTCATCCTGCTAACTCTGAGAGCTTTGTCTATAACTTTGGTTCTCCGTCGACTGTGATATGCGCGTACAAAATCACGGGCGCGAGCTAGTGACATAATAAAAACATTACTAATTTGCAGATACAACAAATCACACAAGATGATTGCCACTATACTGAATTATTTATTGTATTATTATAGTAATAACATGTACGAACACATACAAAATTGAATTCCCAACAATAAAGTCCAGTCGAAATTGAAAACAAAACATAGTTACGTGAGCTCTCAATGTGGAATTAACTCGAAAACTATTATTTGCACTACATTTCGTATCTGCTGCTAACTGATAATAATACCGTCGATTCGCTGCGCCAAAGTGCTATTGGTCCATTCGATAATCGAATTAAGTCCTGTAAGATTACTATTTTAGGGTTATGAAAAAGTGAACGAAAGCCCAAGAGGAGCTCGATGGCATCGTTGCGTTTGTCAGTTTATTCGAATACGCAAGTTAAGCAACGTCGCCCGTAGCCTGTCCAGGGATGGGTTTATTATTGATGTGAAGCGGTTACCGTAGCCATATTAACGCTCGCAACATAAAATATCGCTAGCGCGCCGCCACCCCCGCTGCCAACGCAGCATCTCGTTCCTTTCTGGTGACCTCACTCACTCGCAGGAACACAACAACCATCAAGGGAATTGTTATTTGGCTGCGGTATTCGATGAGGTGGAGGTACATTCCCCAGTCGGGTAGCTTACAATTACACTCCCTACCTCTCTTTTCGCCAGAGCTTCGTTTGTTAGTCAGCAGGGTGCACCGCGTGCAGATGAAGTTGGCTTTGGTTCAAAGATGTTTACGAACCACTTACACCCCAAAATTTATCTCGAGTTATGCTTCGGAGGGCACGTTAAGCCGTCGGTCCCGGCAGTCGTCGTAGATGACAGTCGTTAAGCTAAGTGAGTGGCCTATAAGCAGCTTGAAAACACTGATTTCCGCCTACTCGCAGTTCAGCAGCGTGGTGGAGTATGCTCTAAACCCCTTCAACTGAGAGGAGACCCGTATTCTAGCAGTGGGATGAGTAAGGGTTGTCGACGACGAACGAAAGCCTTATTGTATCAGTCGTGTGTGTCTATCCGTTCATCACAGCTAATTTGTCTCGGAATGTATTGGACCGATTATATTGAAATTTGGTACACTTAATCTATTTCTGTATACTTATTTACTTTGGGACCAATGGGAAAATATGTGTGTGAAGTTTTTTTATACTACGTCGTGTGGCATGCATGTGGCCTGCTTGATGTGAAACAATTACCATATAGTCATGTAAATGCAACATGAAATAATACCACCCCGCAGCAACTCCTTCCTTCCTGGCGAGCCCACTCACTCGCAAAAGTACAACCATCAAGGTAGTTGTTATATGACTACAGTATTCTGTGAGAATCTCCAGACGGGATACTGCTGCTATATGCTGTGCACTACCACTCTTTTGCTAGAATCTTGTTAGTCTGTGAAATGATGATTAACCATATACACCCCTGGTGTCATTAGGTGCTGTTAGCATATTTTCGAACGACTCATGTATTTAAAATTTCTTTACTTATTTGCACACCGTATTTGGATCACAGAAATTTCAAGTATTGAACTTAATTCATGTATTCAACTTAATCGGTTTAGTAGATTCAAAGAATTGGCTATGATAGACGTACAGACATGTCAGTAATTCTAATGTATTTCATTCTTTATAAATATTATAGAACAACAAGCGTTAAGGTACTTTAAAATTCCAGGTTCCATCATCCCGTTTAACCTTAACAACCGTTTAAAAATATTACATTTTTATTACAATAATTCCCATATAGATAACAATCAATATTTGGCAGTTTCATTTTTATGCAAGTTGAATCAAACAGTTACAAATTAAATTACCTCGTGTTTGTTATTCTTTATTCAGCGCAGGCAATTAAAACGTCCCATCGAAATCAACGTTCATTTGTTCAGCCCGAGCGTCCATTTTGGAGTTTTACCATTTTGTAACAAATCCAAATCGAATTAGAACGACGTGGGTCACGGATTAAACACGCAGTCTCTTTTATATGTCGTATGTGTGAGAGATATGGTTTGATGCGTAATAAAGTTGTAGAAGCCATACAAATGTTTGATATAAATGGATATAGATGGTGAAGCCGCATATGCAGAGATTGGATCCAATCTCGGTAATCAGATGTTCGTGCTGGTGGCGCACTAATCATGGGAAGCCTTAAAAGATTGGCCGTGATACCGATGATTTACGTTCTGAATTCATTGATAAATATCCTTGTAGATAGAACAAACCACTAACCGTCAACCTAAGCTAAGTACGTAAGTGTCCGCCCCAAAGTTCTTTGACCTAAGTGTAGTTTTTATACACCGTCGAGTGCCCAACGGCACACCTGCAGTAAAGCAATTCTCGTTGCCTTTGAGGAGTATTGCTCTATGTTAACATACCACAAGCTACTTATACACCTTTGTACGTTTTTTTACGTGAGAGGGGGGCAAACAAGCATGTGGATCACCTGATGGAAAGCCATCACCACCGCCCATGGAAATCAGCAACACCAAGGGGTCGCCGATCCGTTGCCAGCCTATACTCCTTCCTTTCTTTCTGGTGATCTCACTCACTCGCAAGAACACAACGACCCCCAAAACAACAACGTTTAGTGACCTCTGGTAATGTAATTTGTTATTTTTTCGTTTGCGTGTTGTTGTCGTTCGGCGAGTTGGCAACGAACTGTCGATAATCCTTGTATAGCAATCATTTATAGGCTACAGTAATTGCTTCACATCAGACTTATGTGTCATTTAACGCTTTATAAAATAAAGCCGGATTCTAGCCCACGAGGCCGAAATCGAGAATGAGTGGAGAGAGTATGATTTCCATCGATTTCAATGGAAAATGTATTTGATGATCATTCCTCAAGGACATGATCAATCTCAATTTATTTTCCAAACAAATCTAAAGCTTGTCGAGGTCTTTAATTGTGACAAGTTTCGTTCATTTCCAAGAATGAGTTTGCGGCGTATGTAAGCGTTGCGCTCGCTCCAACCAAAAACGTCGCGCCTGTTTATATTTTTCAATTTTTACTTAAAAGCGGTATCCAGCTGAACACTGAATCTCAGTTTGAATGGCTCTATGAAAATAGATTGCGTTAAGTCCAGGCCTTTTAAAGCTTGCTAATTTTTCGCCGCTCTTTTATGAACTTCGTGTAAAAGCTACATGCGGTGGGCTTGTTACACGCTTCTATTTAACTTCACGATATTACGTTAAAGTTAAATGTTAGTCAGTTTTAAAGCATAAAAAGTTTAGCATATGCATGTGTTTTTAATGTCTATATAATATTTACTGGCAAGCGAATTGTTATTTGGCTGCGGTATTCTGTGAGGAGGAGGTACTTCCCCCATCTCACAGAATAACGCAGCCAATGCTATGTCCTACCTCTCTTTTCGCCAGAGCCTCGTTTGCCAGACAGCAGGGTGCACCACGTGCAGGTGAGGTTGACTTTCAAAGATGTTGATGAACTACGTTGTTACACTCCCACGTTTCTTCTACATCTCTTTTGCCACAGAATAAATAATACGCTTCGTTTGTCAGCCAGTTAGGTGCTCCACGTTAAGTTGGACCAGTGCGGTGAAAATTTCGATACAATCGCAGCTACCAGAGAACATGTGTTAATATGACATTCGTTTGTTTAATATGACATTCTGCTTTGAGTTAGAGGAAATATTTATAAACCACCATCGCCTTTCCGCTGCTTAGAGCTAAATTTATAATCGTGATAACAGTGGTTCGAAATGGCGTAAGGCACAAAAGACACGCGGTAAAGGAAGAAGTGTGTTCTGCAGCACGCATTTTTTTGCACTATTATTAAAAAAAAGTGACACTATAAATGTATCCTGGTAAAATAAAAACAGTTTTATAACTGTAAGAGATTGTGATTTTTAAAATACAGAAAATACTCACTACATGACAAACGTCGGGCATATAGTAAATATATATTTAATTGAAACAAATAAACAGTTAATCATTAATCAACCGATCAATATTAGTTCAGATCGTTGAATGTATTGATAAATGTAACTTATTATACTAGACGACGAGCCAGGTGGTCAGACAGCTAGCTATGGATACTTTTACTACGAAGTCACAGGTTCGATCCTCCCACAAGGCAAAAGTATTTAAGTACATTTAATAGTTATCTAGTACCCATAGTACAAGCATTGCATAGTTTGAGACTAGATGGCGCTGAGTAATTGGTCTAGGATTTTTATTTTTATTTTTTACTAGCTGGCCCGGCGAACTTCGTATCACTTTTAAATATTTTTACATTATTTTTTCCAATTTTTTAATAGTTATTCAGCTATACGGAGCGGAAACAAATCCAACAAATCAAAGATCAATTAATATCAAATCTTTATGATTACACCAGTATAGGCTCGTTATGTCCTATTTCTCTTTCACCAAAGCCCCTTTTGCTAGCCGGTGGGATGCACCATGTGCAAGTGAGGTTGGTTTTGGCTCTAAAAATACTACTGAGCCACACTCAATCCAAAATAACTTTATGTTGATGACAATTATAAGTGCTTCTGTTTCATAATTGAGTTAAAAACTATCCTATATCTCAAGTTGGATCAAACTGCACACGTGTGCAAAATTTGATTTAAATCGGTTCAGTAGTTTCGGATTCCATCGCGGACAAACAACGTGTCACGAAATTTTTATATATTAAGATGTAAGATTGGTATTGCATGTTAGTCGATTCCATCGATCCTAAAAGGAAGATTACGTACCTACCACACCCCTTGCTCAAGACATGAGTCTTGAGCAAGAGGTGTGGTAGGTATGTAATCTTCCTTTTAGGTTTTTCTTTTATGTTGTCGCTTTGTTATAGTCAGTAGAAATTTTGCCCGCTATCGCCCGTGACTCGCGCCATCGCCAACCGGACTGTGACCGCCGCAAATTCCCTCAACAAGAAAATGATGAATCGAGTGGCGATTTGCGCGAACAACGCTCTTTCTTATCTTGATGCTGATAAATGTTATTGAAAATTCAACGGAATTACTCTAAGGCGGTATTATGGGAAAACCACCCTTAAGGTACTCGACTTAAGAACTCGTATTATTCAGGAATCCCAATTAAGGAATATTGTTGAGATTCGGTAGCGTTCACTTACTTGGTTTTCTTTAAAACTCAACGTTGATTAATGTACTTCGCAATTTAATTACAACTTGAATTAGAGCAACTCTTTGTACTACCGACTGTACAATGGGTTATGTTTAGGCGAGTTGTTTAACAACATGCTCATTGAACTTTTCCACAGTCACACCGCTCGCCATCAGTAAAGGATTCATCCTTTACGACGACGACCACGACGAGCTCGGTGGTCGAATGGTTAGCAATGGCCACTTTGATTCCGAGGTCGCGGGTTCGATCCCCGCCCAAGACAATAGTTGTGTGCATGTTTGTTTGTCTTGGTCTGGGCGTTTTCTATGTATTATATGCATGTATTTAGAAAAAAAAATGTATTTAATGTATCATAACAGTTATCTAGTACTCATAGTACAAGCTTTTCGCTTAATTTGAGGATAGATGGCGCTGTGTAATATCCAGGAAAATTTAATTATTATTCATTTATTTGTCCGTGTGGTTTCCGGTAAACTAGAATAGAATCACTCCGTTTCTTCCCGTGGATGTCGTACAAGGCGAGTAAGGAAAATACATTATAAAACATCGATCAGGCCTCCCCAATCCGTCTGGCCAGCTGCAGCATCGAAATAGTCGTGCATTGTTCGATTTTATAGGGGTTTTCTTCTTTGTAGTATCAAGTTGCGGAATGAATTGCCTACCAAGGTTGTCCCACAGGATGAACGATCAAATCAACCAGGAAAATTCAAATCCCGCCCAGGCGGAGAAACTGAATTTTTCCATTTTTAATTATTTTACAGTAAAATACAGTATTATTTTTATTTTTTACACAAATTGTCTGAAAATTTACTTATGTTACATTTTAAATCAGAATTTAGATAAAACGTCTTTGTGTATCAAAAAGAAGAACGTATCTATAAAGTCCCTACTATCATTTACACACACTACAATCCCAAACCGTCCCACCATAATTCGTCTGCCAGCGTCCACTACACTGGTCATTGAGTGCTTAGTGCCGACTTCGGGTCCATTATCACATGTCGTAAGTGGTCGTAACGATAATGAGTAAACACGTGCCGTGTCGTGTCGTGCCGAAATAATGTCCATTGCTTCTGCCGGTGCTCCCGGCTTAGACCGGGGGTGTTATGAGGAGTTATGTTTTAATTGGAGATTACTGAATTTCAGTTTTTCGCAAAGGAAGCTTTCAGTGATAAATTCGCTTTTGTACTCTTGTGAATAACGAGTCCGGTGACCGACTGCCTAGCAATGGCTTTGACTCTTGAAGGTTGCGGGTTTAATTCCCACACAAAACAAAAATTTATGAGGATGAACATCTCTGTTTGTCTTGGTCTGGATGTTTTCAATATATATTTAAAGTACATTTATCAGTTACCTAGAACAAACTTTGCTTGGTTTGGGGATAGGTGGCGTTCTCTAATATGACCAGGAAAAAAAAACATCCGGTAGATATTAAGAAAATGTAATTCAATCAACTCTTGGGACTCTTCTCAGTCGAAGGGGTGTAGAGCGTACTCCAAACTGCGCCACTAAAGTTAGCGTCGGCCAATGTTTTACTTCCTCACATTGTACAAAAAATTTTAATAACCTTTGACCTTTGAAAATAGCTAAATTTAAAAGCGTTGACAAATCAAGAATTTTATGATTTGAGAAATGAACGATTTGCGTGCGAATGGCGGGCTCGCGACCTATAAAAATTAACGATTCTTCTAACTATGGGTTTAGTGAAACTCCAAACACGATTTTCTTTGCCAGGCTGATGGAATCGCTAGAGTTATACCCTATAGTTATAGATGTGCTGTTTTACATTTGTGTGCACTGATCGTATGAGGTAGCAGTAACATTTTTTTTTGTACTACGTCGGGTGGCAGACAAGCACACGGCCCGTCTGATGAGACGTAGTTACCGTAGCCATATAAACGCTCGCAAATAGCAACATGGAATATTGCAAATATCGTTTGAGCACCGCCGCCGCCCCTGCTGCCAGCGTAGCAACTATTTCCTTCCTGCTCTCACTCGCAGGAACACAACAAGCCTGCTAACGATGCTAGTCTGTTAAATAGATAAGAATAGAATAGAACAGAATGGAGCAGAGCTGAGCAAAAGAGATATCAGGAAAATAAATACATTGTTATTATGACTGTTACGAAATACGTATTTTATTTCAAATATGGAATTGAAATTACTATAATTATTTATTAGTTAGTATAATTAGTTTATAGCTTCATAAGGTTTTCACAGGGTCGGCAACGTGCGAGTGATACAACTGGTGTCGCACGCGCCCCGTTAGCCTGTACCTGTTTTTCATCAGGCAGGCACACTTGTATTCCACTTTCTCAACATCACCCCATAATCATCCCATAGTTAGGTAGGATATGAGTCTCCACACAATCAAAGGGGTTTAGAGCGTACTTCACTACGCTGCTCAACTGCGGGTTGGCAGCGGCCTGAGTTTTCAAGCCAGAAGGCCACTGACTTGGCTTAACGACTGTCATCTAATGACAACAGCCGTGGGTTCCGAAACACGGAGGAGCGTGAGATAAGTAAACCCACCCATTGATAGGCTACGATCGACGTTGCTTAACTTGTGTGTTCAATTAGACTGACACGAGCAACGATGGAGGAGCTCGATGGCGTCGTTGCGCGTGTCAGTCTAATCGGACACGCAAGTTAAGCAACGTCGACTGAAGCCTGCCCATGGATGGATATATTTATCTCGAGCTCCTCCGTGCTTCGGAGGGCACGTTAAGCCGTCGGTCCCGGTTGTTGTCTTTAGACGACAATCGTTAAGCTAAGTCAGTGGCCTTCAGGCTTGAAAACTCAGGCCTCCGCCAACCCGCAGTTGAGCAGCGTGGTGGAGTATGCTCTAGACCCCTTCGATTGAGGGGAGACCCGTATCCCAACAGTGGGATGATTATAGGTTGATACTGTTGAGCAACGATGCCATCGAGCTCCTCATCTATTTCACCTTAATTGTAGAAAAAACAAAACAAAGAATAAACATACACCAGGCCCACATCATAGTTAAGGAGGTTCTATAAAAAATGCCCTTGAATGACCAACAGTTAATTACCCGATAAAGTAGGGCCGTTAAGGCTGAATTTGTTGGCGCGACCATTCGGCGGCCATTCACGTCTGTAGCGAGCCTTTACGGGCGCCGGCTAACGAATGCGGCCACAAAACTCGCCGGTGGACGTTTACGGCCACTCCGGCCGTCTTACGAGGCCGCATCTCCGTTTTGTTTAGCGCGAGGATAATCGAGACCTCACTGTCGTCCCCGGAGACCGCTCCTGGCCCGCACCCCGCAGCCTTCCCCGCAGCCTTCGCACGCACGAATTTACGACGCCTATCGCTAGCCGTTTTGTTTCTCCTAACTTATTCAGGAAAAGTTTAACTCATTGATACCTTTATTAAAACTTGTGCTCGTAAACCGAATCGCGAGCCACCTGTTTTTATTTTACGAGGGAACTCCTGAAATTGGTGACGTTCAGAATGAAACGAGCCCAAAGTTTCAATGTTAAAATCTATTTGTGTGGACGTTATGGTATTAATAAAGGCGGGATCGATCGCCGGCGGAAATATACCTCATTCGTTTTGCAGAAATCGGTGAAGCTTTGCCGATAAATATTATCACTTTTAGCAAATGTCATTGTTCGAGTTTCACTTATTATTTTGACGCGATAATTCTGTGGTGTAAGTGGTTCATCAACATCTTTGAAAAAAAGTCATCTTCACCTGCACGCGGTGCACCCTGCTGACTGACAAACGAAGCTCTGGCGAAAAGAGAGGTAGGGAGCGTAATTTGTAAGCTACCCGACTGGGGAATGTACGTCCACCTCACAGAATACCGCAGCCAAATAACAATTCCCTCGAAGGTTGTTGTGTTCCTGCGAGTGAGTGAGGTCACCAGAAAGGAAGGAGATGCTGCGATGGTAGCGGGGGTGGCGGCGCGCTAGCGATATTTTATGTTGCGAGCGTTAATATGGCTTCGGTAACCGCTTCACATCAGGCGGGCCGTATGCAAGCAAGATTGCGTGCAAGCGAGAGCGCGGAACAAGCGATAGAGAGGCACGATCGGCCTAAGTATGCAATTTATCATCAATGTCTTCTTATGACGTTATCACGTAAAATTATCGTCCGAAAACCGACTTTACAGACAAGCAATTTTTTATTATTATTAGGTAGGCGTCGACAAAGAATAGGCCCCTATTCTTTGTAACCTGTATGGTTACAGTTATTTCGCTGAATAGAGATGTCGTAAGTGTAGTGTGTCGCGGTACATGAATGAACAACACGGAAGTAGATGAAGATTCATCGATTTCAGGAACGGAGGCAGAGGGACATCGCTGAGCCAGTCATCCTGTGAGTACGGCCGGTGCGACCTGGTCGAAACGTCAGGTAATAAAGGTACCATTATCCATGATTGCATTAATTCCCGTTATTATTTTCACAACTCATGCAATGCCAAAGTTTAAATTTATTAGAGAACTAATTACTTGGCAACAAAAGGCCTCGGTATCTTATAAGGCATCAAAGCCTAATTTAGACTATTACACACATCACGTATATTTACTAAATGGGAACAAGGTTTGAGGAAATTGCGACCTGAATTTGGAAGTCATCCTGAATGTAGAAAGAAGTCTTATCTCTGCATCTCTCTTAGGTTGACTGGTAGATAGAGATTTTATGGCCTTAAGTGTACCTATGTCCAGTATGGTATGTGTAGTAATGTCCAATCAAGGGTCAGTATTTTTTTTTATACTACGTCGGGTGGCTGACAAGCATACGGCCCACCTGATGTAAAGCTGTTACCGTAGCCATATTAACGCTCGCGATATAAAATTCGCTGAAAGTTGACCGAAATCAACTATTTTAATAATAAAATAAGTATTATTTATTACAATATTTAAAAAAATCTTATATTTACTTTGTAGCCATAATCATTCTTTACAAATTAAACTCGCTGCTTAGAAGTTCCTAAATGTTTTATTTGTGGTGGAAGTAAGCCAAGATCAAATTATTATAAGCCAACCTTACCTGCAGGTGGTGCACTCTACTGACTGACAAACGAAGCTCTGGCGAAAAGAGAGGTCGGGCATAACGTATTTTTTAAGTTGCGTGACTGGAGAAGTACCTCCACCTCACAGAATACCGCAGCCAAATAGCAGTTGTGTTCTCAGACTCAAAGTTTCTAAACCATCCGTCAGTTTGAAACTGTCAATAATCCTCACAGCACGCCTGAATCGGGCGAGTAGCTAGGTGCAAGCTGGTATTTAGGTGCTCCAACCCATAGATAGATGATAGACCCATAGATGACAACAGTACTCCATATTGCAAATACCTAATTTTACCATTAAACACCAAAGTGACCGTCGGCAATTCGTCCCGAACATGTCCTGCATGTTTCCGAAGGTCGTAGTCCACTAATTACGATTGCGACGAATTTCATTTTATTGCTGAACGTAAATTTGTAATTGGCGAGTAGTCGGTCCGGCAAAAAACATAAAAGCACCGCGGCGCACGTCCGAAGCTCGTAAAACGCTGCCCTAACAACCTACACTCAAAAACAAGAGCGGTATTCAGCATAGATTGCAGTATCAATACGTAAGTGAAACGAAGCTACTAGGTGTGAAACAGCAACGTACGATAAACAAGTGTCAATGGATGTTTGTTTTGAGACCAGCCAGTGTCTCGCGGTAGAGCCCCGGGGCCCACAATGTAGCGCTACTGTCTCTCCGCTCGACTGACATTTTATATAGCAAATTGAACATGTACTTGCTGAGATCTATCACATTTTTATTGTTCTATGTATACAGATGTGCATCGTATTCTTCTTTTATTAATGCATTAGTCGATTAGTGAAGTTATTTGCGATTCTCTTTTGCAAAGCATGCTGGCGTGTCCGTCGCACCCCTCCATCCCCTTATTGAACATCTTACTTTGGAGTTGCGGTTTGCTAAAGAACGTTACATTGTTAGTGGCGTTTATATCCCACTTAACCAAGGCCACGATACATATGTTGCTTTTATTAATACTTTCAAGCAAACTATTACCGGCCGGCACCCGCCTACTACCGTTAGTAGTTGCATGCGACTGCCATGGCTGCTTTGGTCGTCTCTGCCATAGTAAATCTCTGCTCCATCTGCTGCGGTCGTCTCGGCGAATCTCCAACATCTGAAACAGAAGAAACGTGCTACTATTGCCGCCCCGACTGCCGTGGTCGTCTCTGCGACACGTGTTTCGCCTCTACGCGAGGCATACTCCAGATTTACAAAAGATTAGTTCATAACGCCGTTTGGAAATGTTAAGCTATTGCATAGCTTCTATCGCGGGCCTTGAGCGCGGGGACCGAATACAGAAATTCCGTAACGAAAAAACCTCACGCTCCCCACTCCGACGGGCAAGGAGGTGTGGCTTGAAGGCCGTGCATCGTCTAATGTCGTTTCAGTTCAGCAGTCTTCGACACGGCGTTGTGTGCGTGCGATTAGACGTATTGTACGACTCTACGAAACTCGTTTTATTTATTTAATAATAGAAAAATTTGTTTTCTTATCGGTCACCACGCTCAAAAAGTGTAACTTGAATTAATATCAAAGAAAAAGCAATACTGCATGAATAAAATAAATAAATAAAATTATAATTGCATAAGTTGATACAAAATGCTATGCAATAGCTTTACCGCGGCAGTCCCCGAGTGCCACACGTCTTTTTATTGTTATTATAATTAAATATATAGTTGAAAGGTGTATAACCTATAAAATAACTTTCTTTCTCAGGAACATGTTTTTGTCAGCCACTCACATGATAACTGCACTATGTAAGTAGCACAAACATGTGCTACTTATGTTTCTTTACCACACTTTACTAATTTCTGTTTTCATTCTTTATTGGCATTATATCCTTACCAACATTAGGCATTAATTAATACATCCTTATATGCATGACAGACATAAGGGAAGTGTAAGCAATATTCTATGCAATATCTGGCATCTCGTTTGTGTAACGTTATATGGAGATATAATATTATATTTCACTAACAATGTGTGGCAGTGTGGACTGTATTTTCTTGGTTGATGGGTCGCCGAAGTCTCGTGGTGATAATTAAAACAGGGCGTAGAACAACGGAGCTTTATTGCGGCCAAGAATGGAGAGAGTGACCAAACAGTGTTACCACTATTAAAAGTACAATATTATATATTAGTGTTGCTAGTTGCAACATGCTGCGGCCTCAGAAGACAGCTCAAAACAATAAACTGTATTTTAAACTTAAATAACAAGTTTTATTCTAAAACCTTATCCTATTTTACTTTATATATTTATACTGATGCTAAAAGTTGAAAGAACTCAAACTAACATCTTTACATTTAAATCTTAGCCCTACGATATAATCTTGGGATGGCACAAAACCCTAAGAATTAAAGTTAAACATTATTATGTTATGATGACTATATATTATGTTATGACTATAGTTTAATTGCAAAGTACAATTAAATACATCATGCATAATGCAACTGAAATCTTACATTATTAAAGTTTTGGACCAATATAACCTTTCTTCTATCAGTTATAATAGAAACTTATATTGACTAATTTATAAGAAATTACACTTATTCTATGGGTAAAACACATATTTTATGTATACCGCGTACATGAGTCTTATGGTTGGAAGTCCTAACTTCTACCGCTCTGACCAATCCGTCATGGCCTGGAAAAATTTTAGTGATTCTGGCCATTGGCCACGACATAGTTGGAAGATTATCTTCTCTCAAAATGACTAAACTGCCCAACTTTACATTACAGTTATCATACTTCCATTTAGGTCTATTTTGTAATACATTTAAGTAATATTTATGCCATGTTTTCCAAAAGATTTGTTTCAAACGTGTACATAATTGCCAAAACTTAAGTCTATTTTGTGGTACGTCAGACACATTTTGTTCAGGATACATGGTTATTGCATTACCTATGATAAAATGACCCGGGGTTAAATAACAATAATCATTTGGGTCAGAAGACAATGGAATAAGCGGCCTAGAATTAAGCACTGCTTCTATTTCTGTAAGTATCGTTGTGAGCTGTTCGTAAGTAAGAACATTTTTTTGTAAGACCCTTTTTAAATGATATTTCGTGCTGCGCACCGCACTCTCCCACAGGCCTCCAAAGGTCGGACTATAGTTTGGAATGAATTTAAAGGTTATGCTTCTCTGTGCGGCAAATTCATATACTTGGTTCTGGTGGGCCTGTGAGGATTGCAGCGCATAAAGCTCAGCTAACCGAGTCCTTGCACACTTAAACGTGCTAGCATTGTCGCAGTGAATCTCTGCGGGCACTCCTCTTCTTGAAATAAGCCGTCTGAGACAAGCCAGAAAGGTGTCGGTAGTGAGGTCCGAGGCCAGTTCTAAGTGAACTGCCTTCGTCGTGAAGCACACACAAACTAAAATGTAACCCTTTCCTACAACCGACTTTCTGATACGTGAAAGCTTTACCTCTATTGGCCCGCAGAAATCCACCCCGATTTTCTCAAAAGCTCTGCTAGTAGGTGTGACTCGACTTGCGGGCAAGGACCCCATCAGCTGTTTAGCCACAGTGGCTTTTTGCCTGAAACAGGTGACACATTTGTGAGTTACTTTTTTCACTGCTAGTATGCCATTTACAATCCAATATTTTTGATTTAAATTTGCGAGAATAAGCCTAGGTCCTGCATGTAGCAGCCTTTCATGCTCACTCCTAATGAGTAGAGTAGTAATATGAGAACCTTTAGGTAATATAATGGGATGCTTTTGTGCATAAGCTATATCAGCGTGATGAAGCCTTCCCCCGACGCGTAAAATCCCTGACTCGTCAAGGAAGGGATGTAAATAAACTAAATTTCCGCTCAATTTATCGCCCTTACGCAAAGCTTCTAGTTCAAGCTTAAAGTATTTTATCTGCTCATGCTTAATAATGAGAATTAAAGCATTTTTTAACTCTGAGCTCTTTAAAAAATCAGAACATTTACTTTTATTTTTGTTTAAGTTATTTAAATATCTAAGAATGTAAGCAAAAATCCTTACAATTTTATTTATATCTGAATATTTAAGCAAGCGATCGAAAACATGCTGGAATGGCTCTAAATTATGACAAGTCATGCTGCTGGAGAACGTTAAGCAGGATTTTACCTCTGGTAGCTCGTGAGGTAAGTCTATTTCACCACAAGCAAATTCATAATTACCGTTATGTAAGAATTGTGGACCTTGCCACCATAGTGTATTGTCCTTCAGCTCCCCAGGTTGCACACCTCTGCTAATCAGATCAGCGGGGTTGTCAGATGAACGTACGTACAGCCAGGGCCATCCAGAAGTAGCTTGACGAATGGCATTCACTCTATTCCCTACATAAGGCTGCAATGTTGTTATTTCTTTACATAGCCATGCAAGAGCAATCTTTGAGTCACTAAATAAATAAACATTTTTAATATTAATTTTAAGCATTAATGTTTTATAAACCTTTGTGACTAATTTTGAAAGCAAAAGTGCAGCATTTAATTCCAGGCGAGGAATAGTCATTCCTTTTTTCTGTGCAGGATTAATTCGAGATTTAGAACAGAGTAAGTGCATTCTTACTATGCCTGAACTATCTGTTAGTCGCAAGTATAAGCAGCATCCATATGCTGTTTCACTGGAAGCATCAGCAAAACCTATCAGTTCCATCTTATGCGATTCTGTAAATTCTATATTTCTATTTAAAGCTATGGGTGTCATCCTATTTAAATTGTTAGTAAACTGTAGCCATTGTTGTTGTATTTCGTCAGGAGGGTTATCATTCCAATTTACATTTGACAACCACAACCGTTGCATTATGACCTTTGCTGTGACTACCAAAGGACTGACATATCCCATAGGGTCATATATTCTGCCAATATAACTCAATATATTTCTTTTAGTTACCTTATCAGAGTTATATGGTTCTGATGAAGATATAATGAAATTGTCATCCTTCATAGAGATTTGCAAACCTAATGCTTTCATATTGCTGTTTTCTTTTTGCAAATCTTTTAATTCATTAAACGGTTGTTGTTCTAATGGGATGCTAGACAATATGTCTTTGTTATTAGATGCCCATTTGTGTGTATGGAAACTACCTAATTGTAATAATTTACATAATTGCTCTTTAGCTTCAAGAATAGTGTAAAAATTATTATGCGAGTAGAGTATATCGTCTACATATGTGCAGTTTTTCAAAATGTTGGCAGCTAAAGGATATAAATGCTCGAACCTTATTGCTAGCTCCTTCAAACACCGTGTTGCCAGATAACTGGAAGATTTGAGACCGTATGTCACGGTATCCAATCTAATACATTTGATTGGTTTGTTGGGGCTGTCCCTCCAAAGAATGTTTTGAAGCGAAGTGAACTCAGGATCGAGTCTTATATTACGAAACATTCTTCTTATATCAGTTGTAAAGGTAAATTTACCAAATCTAAATAATAATATAATATCAAACAAATCTCTTTGAGTTGTAGGACCATTCAATTGTAAAGTATTTAAAGAAACCTTATTCTTCGTTTGCATAGATCCATCAAAGACTGTACGTAGAGATGTACTTTTAGAGTTAGCATTTATTACTGCATGGTGCGGTAAAAAGTTGACAGCTTGTTTATTTAAATCATATGACTCGATGTCAACATAATGAGCATGATTGAGTGACACATATTCATGAATAAACCGTTGATATTGTAAGAATAATTCAGGATTACTATGCAACCTTTTTTCTAAATTAAGATATCTTTTAAAAGCAAGATAAAATGAGTCTCCTAATGTATCATTGACTTGCGATATTGGTAATTTTAATGGCAAGGCAACTTGAAATTGATTATTTTCCAATTTGACAGTATTCTGAAATATCTGTTCGCACAAATCTTCCTCTGTAGTATTTTCATTAAAAATTTCAGGAACCTTTTCAGTATCCCAAAACTGCTCAATAGTTCTACCTATTTCACATTTTAATACTACCTTGTTGCAAACAGAATTAGATGAAATGGGAGGTAAGTTACCTGCTACAATGTCACCAAATACCGTGTTGACTAAATAAATCTTATGCTGACTACATTCTCTTGCTAGCTCAGTAGCCTGCTGCGAGGGCTGCTGTTGACTCACCGATTGCACAGGCAGGCTCAGGCTGGTCGGTTGACCAGGCAACAACGCCTGAAAAAATATGTCAGCACCAATCAACATGTGAATTTCACTTGGTACATTAAATTGTTCGTCTGCAAGTTTTATATCTACAGGAAGGTTGAGCTTATGCATGTCAAATTCAAATTGTGGCAAATTACAGGTTATTTTATCAAGAATTTGACATGATACATTCGTCTTAAATGGAGTTCTAAGAGAATGAATCTCCACCAACACATTAGCCTTTACTCGACTTGTGTTATTTGCTATTCCAATGAGTTTTACATCATTGTTATGAGGCTTAAGGCCCAATAGCCTAACTAGTTTTGAGGTTATGCATGAAATTTGTGACCCACTGTCCATCAACGCCTTTATGTGGTATTCTGTTCCATTTCGTGCAAATATCTTTATCCTTGCTGTGGGAAGAAGAACATTATTATAAAGACTACTTGTCAATGTCACTGGCTGTGCCGTTGATGGAGTGTCTTGATGCAACAAAGTGTTGTGATGTGCTTTGCATTCAGAACACCTAAAATGAAATCTACATTTTCCAATGTGTGTGCCTAAACAGATATTACACATCTTATTATTTTTTATAAAAAGTAGCCGTTCTGCTATTGGCAGCATTAGAAATTTTTTGCAATGGAATAACTTGTGAGAATTGCACTTACAGTATCTGCAGCTTACAGGCCTTGTATTAGTAATGTGGGCTGCAACCTTAGAGCTACTTGCAGCTGGGCGGGTTTGCTGCTCAACATTCTCCATCGCGTTGGCTCTCTTCTCAATGTATTTGAGAAAGTCCCCCACTTTGGGTTCCACGTCGAGGTCACGCTCCAGCTGATATGCTTTTGCAGTGTAGACATCTAATTTACGTAAAAAAATACACAATAATATAGCATCCCAATATATAATGTTAGGTTCTTGATTTTTAATAGCTGCTAGTTGCTGTCTCACAGCTGAAACAAATTCTCTAAGGGTACTAGCGGTGGATCTAGTTATTGGTTTAAGATCCAACAGTTTACCTATGTGTTCAGCAGTAATCCTATGCTTATTCTCGTATCTGTTACTCAATATCTCCAATGCTACTTCATAACTTTCGACAGAAATTGGAAGGTTTTTTATAAGATCAAATGGTTCACCTTTTACAAACGACCTAAGGTAGTATAACTTTTGAATTACATCAAGGGTTTTGTCATCATGTATCATAGACCTAAATAAGTTTATAAATGGCATATACTCAGTTTGCTCACCTTTGAAAATTTCAATTGAAACAGGTGGTAATTTTTTGGTTAGAGTTACTGACGAAGTTGTTTGAACTGATGAAGAAGGGTGACTAATTTGTTTATTTAAAAGAGACAACGTTTTTACATAATTTTCTTCTACTATTTCTATGTTTTCTTTATCAGAAGGGTCGAGAAAGAGAATTTCTTGTGAAATTTTTTCAAAATTTTCAAATGACGCAATTAATCGTTGTCTTCTAGTCATTAAGTATTCTTGGGAATATTGACTAATATCGCTTTCTACAAAGTTTAATAAACGCGTAATAGTACCTTTGATGTAGCTGCGCGAAGCCAATTTCTTTTTCAGTTCAACTTCTTCCGCCATCTTATTGGTAACTAAATGCTTATTTCACTAGTTATTCGGCGGTCGATAAGCAACACTTATGATGAATGCGCACGATTTCGTATCGTAATTGATCGTAACACAAACTTATTATACGTATTTTTGCAGTTAAAACTGTATTTTAAATAACAATTCGACGCACGAGAACAATGTAGGAACGCAAGGCAGAGAAATTGACACTTTGAAACGCGGGAAACGCGGCAGGCGGCGTTGCACCACTTACATACAGTACAGGCGTCGTTTCGTACGAACTTGCTTTTGCTTTCTCTTTCCTTCGTGCGTGTCGATGTATCTTCTTTTCTTGTTCACCGCGCAGACGTCACATTCATTAACGGAAATGGCGGACGGTGAAGTTGGTAGCCTTGTTTGACGACGGTATGCCCCTGTGAGGATGCTATCCTTTTCGCACTAATGAGTGGGTATTGCACAGGCACTTCTTGTCTCGCTCGCCTATTCGGACTACGATGTGACGCGAACTTCCTCGCCACATGAACGTAGTTCGATCTCACTCACACTTGCGGTCTCCTGCGAATTTGCTTCTTGCGCGGGAGCACCGGAACGGCAACACAGCGCCGCTCGTCGACGTGGAGCTGGAGATATGAAAAGATGGCGATCTTTGCTTTCCTTACTTGACCGATGATATTGCGTTCTTCACACGCACCTCGCCTCACGGCAGCAACGAGATTTTTTCTTACCAACGGATCGATGGGACCATGTGGCAGTGTGGACTGTATTTTCTTGGTTGATGGGTCGCCGAAGTCTCGTGGTGATAATTAAAACAGGGCGTAGAACAACGGAGCTTTATTGCGGCCAAGAATGGAGAGAGTGACCAAACAGTGTTACCACTATTAAAAGTACAATATTATATATTAGTGTTGCTAGTTGCAACACAATGTGATCTACTGTGTTGGGTTCACAGTAATATATATTGTTACATTCATCATCATCATCATCATCAGCCTGTATCTACCCACTGCTGGATATAAGCCTTCCCCAATGCTTTCCACCAGATACGATCCTCCGCCTTCCGCATCCAGCCGCTTCCAGCCGCTCTCTTTAGGTCATCGGACCATCTAGAGGGAGGGCGCCCAACACTTCGTCGTCCTACGCGCGGCCTCCACTCTAATACCTTCCTCCCCCATCTGCCATCACTTACTCGGCAGATGTGACCCGCCCATTGCCACTTCAGCTTGCAAACTCTGAAGGCTATGTCGATAACTTTAGTTCTCCGTCGAATTTCTTCGTTCCGGATTCGATCCCGCAGAGAAACCCCGAGCATAGCCCTCTCCATCGCTCGCTGCGCGACTTTTAACCTATGGACCAGTCCGATGGTCAGTGTCCAAGTCTCTGCACCATATGTCATTGCAGGGAGGACGCACTGGTTGAAGACTTTAGTATTCAAGCATTGGGGTATCTGTGCGGCGAAGATGTACCGAAGCTTTCCAAAAGCTGCCCAGCCCAGTCGAATACGTCTATCGATCTCTTTGTTGAAATTACCCCGGCCAAGCTGTATGGAATGTCCGAGGTAGACATAGTCATTAACCACTTCAATAGCGGCATTCTCTACTATAACCGGGCTAGGGATGACATACTCGTTGTACATGACTTTCGTCTTGTCGAAATTCATCCCCAGCCCCACACGTCGAGAAGCAGCATTGAGATCGACCAACATACGACTGAGATCCTCCAGCGATTCAGCCATTATAACCACGTCGTCGGCAAACCGAAGGTGTGAGATGTACTCGCCATTCACACTGACGCCCCGTTTTTTCCAGTCCAGCGTCTTGAATACGTCTTCCAGAGCAGCGGTGAATAGTTTTGGGGAAATGACATCTCCTTGACGTACTCCCCGCTGCAGCTGGATAGGCTTAGACTGCTGGTCCTGGACGCGGACGGTCATTGTTGCAGCGCTATATAGCCATCTCAGCACCTCGATATAGCGGTGGTCGACTTGGCATCGCTGTAAGGATTCCAGAACAGACCAAGTTTCGATGGAGTCGAAGGCTTTCTCGTAGTCCACAAAAGCCACGCAGAGCGGCAAATTGTACTCTGTGGTTTTCTGCACAATCTGCCGCAAGGTATATATGTGGTCTACGGTGCTGTAGCCTTTACGAAACCCAGCCTGTTCCGGTGGCTGGTAGTCATCAAGCCTTCGAGCGAGACGATTCGTGATAACCCTTGAAAACAGCTTATACACGTGGGTTAGGAGTGAGATCGGTCTATAATTCTTCAATAAGGTTTTGTCACCTTTTTTGAAGAACAAGACAACCAAACTCCTGGTCCACGCGACTGGTGCGGTCCCATTGTGAATGACGGAATCAAACAGACGTTGTAGTTCCTTTAGAACCGGAGTTCCTCCAGCTTTCAACAGTTCTGTTGTAATTCCGTCCTCACCGGGAGCCTTACCATTTTTCAGCTGTTCAAGGGCTATCCTAATCTCACCCATGCTGATGTCTGGAATATCCTCGGTTTCGTGTCGGGTTAGCGGGGCTCGGCGATCACTTACACGAGCAGCTGATGTAGGGACAGGTGCATGTGCAGCATAGAGTTTACCATAAAATCTCTCCACCTCTGCGAAGATCTCTGGCTTAGAAGACACGATTCGACCATCTTCTAGCTTGAGCTTCGACAGATAAGCCCTTTCAGAAGGCCGAGAAAAGACTTTCAGGCCTTTGTTGCGAGCTATCACGTCCTCAACTCGTTTAGCATTGAAGACGCGACAGTCCCGCCGTATCAGCCTTCTGATCTGCTTATTTAAAGCTGCATATTCTGTCGAAGCTCTAACAGACGCTGTCGCCTCTCGTCTCTTCTGCATAAGAGCCAGAGTTTCGCTAGAGAGCTTGTCCTCTCGAGCTCCATGCTGCCGCCCAAAGTGTTTCCTGCCGACTTCGTGTAGTGTTGTCCCTATTCTCTCTGATGCCTCGTCCATGTCCGCAGTGGTTTCCAACGAATCGAATCGGTTTTGAAGTTCCAGTTGGAACTTTTCCGAAGCTTGAGTGATTTGAGGAAGAGTTGGACGTAGATTCGACTTCATCATACGGGCTCTTTCGAGTTTATAGCTGATATTTAGGGTGCCTCGTACAAGTCGGTGGTCGCTACCGGTACCAAACCTGTTAACCACCGAGACATCCCTAAATATCCGCCTTTTATCCGTTATGATGAAGTCGATCTCATTCCTAGTCACCTTGTCGGGGCTTTGCCAGGTCCATTTCCTCTGGGGCTTCTTTTTAAAGAACGAGTTCATCAAAAAGAGCCCCTCCATTTGGAGGAAATTAACCAGCATTTGCCCCCTGTGGTTCCTCAACCCCAAACCAAACCCTCCGACAACCGATTCGTCGCATTCTTGTACTCCCACCTTGGCGTTGAAGTCCCCGACAACAACCGTGAAGTGGGTCTTGGTGGTATTACGTATGGCCTTCGTAATGTCCTCATACATGGCCTCGACCTCTTCATCCGGGTGTGTCGTCGTTGGAGCACATACCTGTACTACTTTCAAAGAGTATCTCTTTGTCAGTTTTAGCACAAGATATGCTACCCTCGACGACACACTGGATACCTCCACTACGTTGTTGACGAGAGCTTTATGAACGAGGAACCCGACACCGCCCTGGGAGAGCCGGTCTCCTTCACGGTAGTAGAAGAGGTTGCCAGATTCGAGTATCACGGTCTCCTCTCCCTCTCGTCGGATTTCCGACAGACCCAGAATCTGGCATTTGACTGACCTCAATTCTACTTCCAGCTCTTCCACATCCTCGTCACGCCTCAGAGTCCGTGTGTTGAAAGTGCCTATTGTCAGTTTTTGTTGGTGGCCTGCCAACCGGAGATTGTTCGCACCCCCCGCCCTGCCGGAACCGAGACCGCCACCTTGGCCCGGGATAGCAGGGCTGCCGGGTACTGGGGGCCATCTATTATCTTGTGTAATCATTGGAGAGAAATGCCCTTGAGTCGCCACGCTGGGCAGGCGGGTTGGCGACTTTCGCCATTTGTTACATTACTGTTATTAAATAAGTTAACATTGTGAACCTGTTTGAGGTTCAAATTAATCTGTACAGATAAATAACATTCTACATGTTTACATTATTATTGCATTTCGTTATACATAATAATAAGCAATACTAATAATCCCTCTTCTGTAATAGCCCGGTATTAAGTTCACCCAGATCTCATCTCCATAGCCCATTTATTTTCCATCACACTTCGCAATAGTCTCAACGCCTGCCGAGACCTGCTCATGGGTATGTCGTTCCATTGACATATCCTGGAGCGGGTCACGGCGGGCGTACAACATTACATTAAACTTCTCAAAGGGGCCTCTACGCGTTGGATCCATATCTCCGCGCACGCCTCAAATGACCGGGCTTGACCCGTGATTAAAAAGCAATACTATACTATTAATACATGGATACATACTTTAGACTCCGCCAACCCGCAGTTGAGCAGCATGTTGGAGTATGCTCTAAACACCTTCTATTGAGGGGAGACCCATATCCCAACAGTGGGATGATTATGGGTTGATACCGATACATACTTTAGATCTGGCGCCCTACCGCCTAAGCTGAAGTCGATTATCGCCGAAGCAGTGGGATAAATAAAGGTTGACAATGACAACGACGATGCCAATTATTACTTTTTGAATATAATAGTAGGTATAACTCTATGAGACTATTTCTCAAAAATATATATTTATACTGTTATTATTGTTGTTATGATAACTTCTGCATAATTTATTTTTCTATTAGTCCGTCAAAGGAGTCTCGCCCATTACTTTTATCCATTATATATCGTTATAAATACGAGCGTATCTTGAAATCGGTTCTCATTAAAACTTGCCAGGCGCAGTCGCGTTCAAAACTTGAAGTCTATTTCTTTCATACAATGCTTATAATACGACCCACATTAAAACTGTCATATAAATGTTTTACGAAATTATAACGAGAGACATGTGGGGATGCCGTTCCGTTAAAAACCTATCATTTAGGTACTTTGATTCGTGTATTAGTAAAGTGATGAATAAATAACTATTTTGCGTTATGGATATTTTAACATGACAGCATAAAAATAGAATTGAACATAAATAAATATTTCTGGACAATTTACACAGCGCTATCTAGTCCCAAACTAAGCGCAAAGCTTGTGTTATGGTACTGGATAACTGATAAATGTACTTAAATATATTTTTTTTAAAATACATACTTATAATACATAGAAAACACCCAGACCAAGACAAACAGACATGTTCATGCACACAAATGTTTGTCTTGTGCGGGAATCGAACCTGCGGCCTCGGAAGTCAAAGTGGTCATTGCTAACCACTCGACTACCGAGCTCGTCAAAATGTTTTCAGAGAGCATGTCTGAATGTACTCGTATGTACCACATTGTCACTTCTGAATGCGTTATCTGATTGCGAAGTGTATGATATCAGGGACGAGCTCGGTGGTCGAATGGCTAGCAATGGTAACTTTGCCTCCGAGGTCGCGGGTTCGATCCCTGTTTGAGTAATAATAGTGTTGGTCGAAACGATTGCGTGTTCGATTGTTATCAATAGAGAATTGGAGGCTTGGGAAGGTCATGGGCGTCATTGACCGTGGCTAATAATAATCATGTCATCCTAAACAGCTATAATTTGACGAACCCAGTTGTCGGGTTCAATTTCCACACAAGACAAACATTTGTGTGCATGAACATGTCTGTTTGTATTGGTCTGGGTGTTTTATATGTATTATATAAGTATAATTTACAAAAAAAATGTATTTAAGTTACATTTATCATTTGTCTATTGCCCATACCACAAGCTTTGTGCATAGTTTGGGACTAGATGGCGCTGTGTAAATTGTACTGAAATATTTATCATTAGATTCCTCAACTAGGTTGTCATAGGGAAGCTTTTTCCAACCTTTTTACACGTTGGACCCCTACTGGGGCTATACGGGTCACAGGCCCGATTACAATAGAGTACAAATGGTCAATCAAGCTTTCAATACTATGTTTTTCTCATTTTTATTACATAAAAGAAACCCAGAATATAGGATCGCGAATTCCTCAGGTTGGTATACGCTGTCTTGGGGTACATACATAAATTGTCATAGTTGTATGGTATAAGAGGCATCGCTCTTGATCTTCTTACTTCTTATCTGAGTGATAGGGTTCAGAAAGTAGATGTTAATGGAAAGCGATCACATGGATCAACTGTAGCGATGGGGGTGCCACAAGGCTCTATTTTGGGCCCTTTCCTGTTTCTCGTGTACATTAATGATCTACCTCATCTTGTAAAGAATAATCACGAAATAGTATTGTTTGCAGATGACACTTCTTTAATTTTTAAGGTAAATAGACAACAATCAGAAATTGACGATGTAAACAATGCTCTTTCAAAAATAGTAAACTGGTTTAGTGCTAATAACCTACTTTTAAATGGTAGTAAAACCAAATATGTTAGATTTTTTACAAAAAAATGTGAAACAAGTAAAAACCAGTGTGGTGATGGACAATGAGAGATTGGAATTGGTCAATAAGGTTGTCTTCCTTGGGATAACATTAGACTCTAAATTACAATGGGGCCCACATATAGAAACGTTATCAGGTAGACTCAGCTCAGCAGCTTACGCCGTAAGGAAAATACGTCAACTGACTGATGTTGACACTGCGCGTTTAGTTTATTTTACATATTTTACAGCATTATGTCATATGGTTTATTGCTTTGGGGTAGTGCTGCGGATGTAGACTCAATTTTTGTGCTCCAGAAGCGAGCTATCCGTGCTATTTATATGATGAGTCCCAGGGAGACACTGAGAAATAAATTTAAAGAGATAAATATTATGACATTACATTCTCAATATATTTATGAAAATCTTATTTACGTTCATAAAAATCAAACTAAATTTAGGAAAAACAGTGATCTCCATCAATTAAATTTAAGAAATAAAAACAAACTCGCTATGCATATTACTAGGCTCCATAAAATCTCTAACTCGTTCCCAGGTCAATGTATACGCTTCTACAATAAACTTCCAAATGACGCGTTTAAATTATCCATGGGTAAATTTAAGAAATATATTAAAACTAGACTATGTCAAAAGGCTTACTATTGTATCTCAGATTACATAAATGATAAAAGTATTTGGAAATGAATTGCTCTTGTTATGTTATATTAATGATTGTATTTGTATTTAATGTAACGATATTGGCAATTAAAAGAGTCGGCCTTGAGTTTCTTGCCAGTTCTTCTCAAGAAGCCCCGTCGCCGGAACTGGCACTTAAATTCGCTTTCACATTCAAGATAGTGTGATGAAAGTGAATCTAAGCTCTGCGGATTTAGAGTAGTAATGATTTACACATGTTTCTTATATTTAGTTTGTATGACGTTTCTAAGTGCTTTATAAAGTCCAAGGAATAAAGATATTTTGACTTTGACTTGGACTTTGACTTTGACTTTGTAAAAACACGTAGATAGTATGTAGTTTTGTATTAAAAACAAAAACATAGTGTCGCGGTTTTTTTAGATTTTATAATAAACTTGTGATTGTTTTTAATACATACTAAATAAAATTATTATTACTATACTATACAAAACTCGCAAAACGCTTATATTCTATAAAATCGGATTTTGTATCACTTCTAAAAAAATTCACAGTAAGTCTGGCTCGACACGCTCGTGGCTAGTTTTTCAATACTCCACCAATACCATATCAGAAAGGGTTTGGTAAAAAACAATACAATATATCAGGGAACTCAGCAGATGCGGCCGCTCTCACCGACGGCGACGAATGCGCGGGCGCGCGCCTCACCACGCTGTTGATAAGGAACCCTCGCCACAATAATCAGTACACTCGACCGTGCAATATTAGACTTTAAAAAGCAATAGAAATAAGGGTTTATGTAACAGCGTAGGTAACGTTGCAGACGCGCTCGACTGAAATCCTCACCCCTCTAAAAGAAATCGGGTAATGGTGCTGATTATCGGCACTGATCCTAAATAATAAATGTCCGAGCATTGTGCGTGAATAGCTATTTGGGAGGTGTCGACGGGGCCGCGGGGGCTCCGTGGGGCGACTAGATTAGTCGTTGTTTATGAAGGGTTGAGTTTGTGTTTGACGTCACTATTGTGCGCGTGACGTGTGCAGCACAATAAATCACCTTGTGATATTTTTGACAAGACAGGGCGTTACTTTATACGACTTAATAAAATATCATTTTATTTTGGAGCTCATATCTTTTTTTGGGTTTTTTTTCTTTCAAGATGGTACCTATTTATGTTGACTAAAAGAATAACGAAACATTTAAAAAGTGTTTAACATTTGGAATTATTATTATAAACGATTGAATTTGTAATCTGCACTTAACAGTAACAGTTTAATTGAACATTCGCAATTTTGGTATGTATATAATAAATATAAAATTAACAATAAACGAATAGGCGTCGTGAAGGTATTTTAAAATTTATTCATTTGTGTAAAACTTTACTCAGCAGAATGAGCGTAAATTATATAGCATCGATTATTTATAATAAAGTTCCACAGTCTATTAGATCGATACATGACCATAATGGATCATAGGTAAATGAACCATAAAGATTGCTTTCAGCAATAATGCCGCCTTGTTGAACATAAAAGTTTTGTTTAAAATTTTAGTTTTTAATTGTATTCTCTGTAGGTACTATCTATTGTGCAAATAAAGCAGTAATGTGAGTTCATATATCTGTAACTATCGTGAAACTGCGAACAATACTATTGTGAAGGTACGTTTATTGTTTCATATTAATATGTATTAGTAATGTAGAATACTAAGTACAAGTGGCATACATAGTGTTATCTTGTTTTGGCCTAAGTTTGTAGATTATATAATATATTAAAAATGTATTTTGGTAGGCTGTTGATTACAAATAAATAAATAAATATATTTTCCAAAAAAAAAAAAAGAAAAAAAAAAGCATATTCTGTCTATCTATATATCTATCATTGTTGAAAAAACGTCCTACGACGTTCGCAAGTTCAAAAGCTTTTCTTAATCATAATAGGCATAAATATAATTAACTAGCTGTGCCCGCGACTTCGTCCGCGTGGAATAGTGTCTTTGGGCAGCATTTTTTAATATTTCGGCTAATTATTTTACAAATAAGACACATACGTATTAATACTTATATGAGTTGCAGTGTGCCATCTAGTGCTTATATAGCTCTTTTGTGGAACATTGTACATTCATCCCAACCAACAGCTTACACTGCTGCAACTTTCTTCCGCGCTCACTGCTTTTGCTAATGTTACATACCGGCATGTCCTCATCAGCTAAGTTCAATGGTAGTTTTAGAACCGAGTGCGCTATACCCCTATAACTACTTACACTTTATTTTGCTTTTAACCGTAAACACAGAAAACAAAACTTCTTATTATGAAAATAACTTATTTAAGTATTTTATTTAATTGTATAAAAACCTATTTAAAAAAATATTATAAACCCAAATGAATTAAATTTAACTAATTTTATTGACCCAAATAAAACTTGTTTTTATGAACCATTTGTAACCGATTCCTAGAAATCCCTTTCGGATATTGCGACTTCTGACTGAGTCTGCATGCAAAGGCATAAAGACTCATTCATAAAACTATTAAGCTTTCTTATCTTTTGTTTACATTCACAGATGGTCAAATGCTTTGTTTGTACAATGCTCAAAAAAGTACTGTTTATTTGGTGAGGGCAATTAACTTACCGTTCTTAGGTACCTCCCTAGCATACAAATGTGCAACAAAAAAAAAATGACGTAATAACATCTAATTAAACTCGAAAGTAATCTACTTTTAACGAATGAAATAAATAAAACAATGACCCAACTAAAGAAAAAAATATTTAATAACTTATCTACTAAAGTAAGCAAATCGAATTGTAAACAATGTGCAGTGAATAATAATGCATTTGTAGCGGAAAAATAATAATTTTCAGGTGTCTGCACGTTTGGGCAAGCCCACTTGGGCATATTTTTTCTGTGCCGTACCACCGTTTTTTACTCATGTGGTACCACGCCGCGTAACGACCCCCGGCCCGCTCCCTGACGGGGGTCAGGGAGCGGGCGCGGCAGCTTTCAATGTGTACGGGTGGTGTACGGCGTTGAGATAGGCAAAATGCCTGGCATTTACAATAAGTGCCCAGTAAGTACCTGTAAATGCCCAATAAATGCCTAGTTTTGGGCATAAATAGGGAATTTATAACTATTTTTTGGACATTTATTGTAAATGCCCGGCATTTTGCCCATCTCTAGTACGGCGCGATGCTTGGCAATTTTTTTACTCGCGTTAATTTCAGTTTCTCATTTTGTAATGACTGCGTAAATGTATCAGGATAGCACTAATATTTTGTCTCTTGTCGCAAACTTATAAAACATTCACTTATACCTTACATAATTCCATACAAACTTTCATCCCCTATTCCCTATTGTTATTTTACCCCCGTGTGGGTAAAACTTTTACAAACTTTGAATGTCATATTTATTTATATCGAATCAACAGCCTAAAAAATAAGTTTCAAGCTTCTAGCTCTAAAAATAACGATACTTCCATACAACCTTTCACCCCCCCTTTTAACCCCTTACAACCCTTTTTTTTGCATTAAAAAGTAGCCTATGTCCTTCCTCAGGCTCTAAACTATCTGTGTACCAAATTTCATTTAAATCGGTTCAGTAGTTTTGCCGTGAAAGCAGGACAGACAGACAGACAGACAGACAGACAGAGTTACTTTCGCATTTATAATATTAGTAAGGAAGTAAGGATAAGGATAGTAAGGATAGTAAGGATAAGGATAAAGTTAGGGAGTATTCTTAGATATTTCGTAATATATCTAAGAATACTCCCGATAAAGTGCTCTTTACAACGAAAACTAAATTAAAATTTGTCGTGTGTACTGTATAATATGCCATATACCGACATAAAGGTACACATGATAAACATAATAATACCCCTCATTTTTCGTCCAACTGCGCTTTTTTTAATACTCAACCGAGGGTTGAAAAAAGCGCAGCACATGATTGACGTTTATCTTTTTTAGGTCCTACCAACTTAAAAATATATACCTACATTTGGAAATTGACCAAAAACTAAGCCAAAAAGTGATTGAAAATTGTATTGTACGACATGGCTTTTGTCCGACAAAGGCAACTAAAGTATTTCATTGACGGTCGCGGGCTCGCAGCAAAAACCTCAAATTGTAGCACGCTTTGTGCCCGCATCGAGGCGTCAGCGGCATGCGGAGGGCCCGGGAGGGCCGGAGCGGGGCGGACCCGGCACTAGGGTTGTCACTGGGAAAATAAAGTATCTGGGAAAAAATTGATGAGTCGCTGTGTAACTACTGCCAGAGAGGTTTCGTGAATTTCATGTAAATAAAATAAAATTACCTTTACAATCTAATCGTACATTGCTTATTTTGAAATTGAATAAATTTTCAAATCAGGTACTCTCAACCGCATGTAGCGTGCCACAATTTCAATATACGATGGTTTCCCATAGCAAGAAGTCAAGTAGAAACGCTAACGCAACACTACGCAGCTCTTTTTTACTATAATAGTGTGCGCTGCTGAATGTACAATGTACTAACGTAGTTTACTGTACTGTTCTTAATATGTCCTGCTTACTATAAATCAATGATATATATTTATTACATACATACTTTTATGTGCATTTATATTAAGGTATTATGCAAAATAAAGTTTGTTACGTTCCAACTTCCAACCAGTTAAGTGGTTCTAACTTTAGCTAATTTTATACAAATACGAGTCCAATCGCCGCGCGCCGCGTCATTTTAGAAGTTGCTTCGCTTTGTTTAGCTAATATCGCCTTCGGGTTAGGTGGTAGGACACCATTATAAAAAGTAATGAGAATCCCGTCGTGCGCCAACCCTACCGGGAGCCAGGGGCGATGTTTTGCGACACCAACAACCGATACGGTGACCCCATTCAATCGCTCTTTGTCGCGTTCAAGCAATCCAGAACTGCCAATTCACAAATGCTACTACAAACATATGTTTCTATTTGCTAAAAAAAGAACATCTGAACTCATAATGTCAGTGAATTTTGAAACTAGGATTTCCAAGAGTTAGTCTTCATTAGTAAGTTGTGAAGTCTTGTTCTTTTTCTTTCCTTTTTTTCGTCATTTTGTGATAAAAGCGGTAAGCGAAAAGAAAGTAAACCCAAATTGCAGAGGAAACCGATTAAAGACTAGACAACAGTATTCAGTCATTTGACACTACCACGCTGGCCCGCGAGGTGTTTCGTTTGAAGGATTCCATGTCGTAGGAAGGAAGCAACACATGCGCCGGGAACGCGTTCCACTTTTTAATGGTGCGACAGAGGTATGAGTTGCAGAAGTGTTTAGTACGCGAAGAGGTATTCTCAACAGTAGAATAATGACACCGCAACCTTGCACCTGTGCTTCTTTGACGGAAGAAGAAGGTCTTTGAAAGGAGAAGGTTGGATAAGGGAAACCAGTTCTTCAGAGCACTCACCATGAAATGAAAGGGAATGGAACGGAACGGAATGAAACGGAACTTATTTTTTGTATTTTTTTTATCTATTAGCATTTCAGTATTGATTATTGGCGAAGACGAAATGCTTGAAAGAAACTTGCCATATTATATGTAAGGTTTTTGTACAATTAAATTTTAATACCTATATATTTCTTACTAGCACCATGGCGACCGAATTATCGCCCGTGGACAGTACTGTCATTCGCATAGCCATGAGTATTGCGAAATGGCAGTACGTCATTAATATAGAAGGAAAAGGTTGGGCGATAGGACGAAGCCCCGTGGGGCACCGGCATTCACTGACGTGAACCGCCAAGCGCATCCATCTACAAGGACGCGAATTCAAGGCTCACGCAGGAAGCCAGCAATCCAGTCACAGAGCTGGATGGGCAGACCATATGCCGGTAGCTTGGAGAGAAGTGCTTTGTGTCAAACCTGATCAAACACTTTGCGTCAGTGTAAGCGGCTCACTACAGTCTTTACAGAAATCAACTAGGAAGCACGTAATGCACCGCGACGATTGGTTAAATTATTCAAGCATGAGCATTATGACTGGTAAAGAAGCTTTATCTAATCTCATACTGAAATTTACACAATAAAAAACTAAACACAGTATCATAATGACAGTCTTTACGCACAAGCTATCAAAATAACTTTTTTTCCATTTCGATACTGCTTCAGCCCTGGATACAGGTATTTTAAACAGGTTGCAATGCAAATACATTGCAACTTTGCAAAATTTTTCTACATAATCTGTGAACGCGGCGCCGCGCGGCGCGTCGCGCATGCGCACTACGCATGCTCGATCTGCAAATGGAAGTAAGAAATAAAGCTGTTAAATTAACTTCATGGTTGTATTTATAATATTATTATCATATATTTCATGAGATTAGATAAAGTAGTGTATGAAACTGCACATAATTAGGTATTAAAATACTCGTGTGGTCTATTATATTTGTAACATGAGCCGAAGGCGAATGTTTCGCCTTCGGCTCATGTTACAAACTCACACTCGTATTTTAATAACCCTTATTATGCAACAGTTTCATAAACTACTATTACTATATAGAACAGTGTAGTAGTAGGTAGTCAAATAAGAAGAACTGGTTGCAAATAGATTTATTATTATTAAACGCTATTAGATATATCTAGAGACTCAGAGGAAGAGGAGTGGGGCGCGACGTGATAAACATCACCTCCGCGTACATTATAATAAATAAATAGTTAAAGACGTTTTATCAAATTAAAAACTTTGCAAAATCGTAAAAAGTGATACAATAGAAGAGTAACATTGTTTGTGACTAATTTGGTGAAAGAAAAATAATAATTTTTTAAAGAATCAACGCTTGGTGATTGTGACATTCGTGATTACCTACGTAACGAACTAACATTTATGAAATAATATCGTACGAAAACATTCATCAAGTAAATAAAAGTGACAAAATCGCAAATAGTGATAAAAAACGGTCAGACATTTGTATATTTAAAGTGCTTGTGACAGAAAAATAGTAAAATATTTAAATAAAACAAATGGTGATTGTGACACTTCTGAGTAAGTACCTACGAAACGGACATATATTTTACAAATTTATCGCATATTAACGAACATAATGTGAAAAAAAGAACTATGACATAAGTGTGAACTTTTAAATTTACAGTTGAAAATTATTTATTTATTACTTTCAACATACCCAAAACTGTACTTTGGACTCAAAACAATTGTAATTGTCGGTGAGCCAGATAAAAACGCCATCTGTTGAACCTGCAGTGGAAGGTTTATTCCAACAAGCATACTTTTTGCCACAGCACGATGCTGTATTCGCTTTGCTCAGATCTCTGTACTTCCTAATAAAATATAAAGAAGCAATAATTTCAAGCGCTTGAGAAAATACTTAACTGCTTCTGATTTTCGATCGAATATATTAGTTCTGATTTCGCCACCAAATATCGCAAGATGGCGCTGTGTGCAGGATGTTTACAAGATATTACTTATATAGATTTCTTAAAATGTTCTGCATGTAGAAAATCTTATGATTTGCAATGCGCAAATGTCTCAAACGAACAATTCCATAACACAATGACAACTGAATATAAAAATAAGTGGAAATGCCAGGAATGTATATGTAAATTACCTAGAAACAATAAACCAGACACACCAGTTAGGCCACCACCACCAGGTCTAACTCTAGACGATATAGAAAATATTACAGTACAACGCGGGAATTCTCAATTGAACGATTCGGAATATGGGTACCAAAGCGATTGCAATCAAACCATAGATGACATTGCTGGAAACACTTTCTTATCAGTAACTAGGACCAACCACGACACTATTAGTCTTCAAAAATTTAGTCAATTGCTAGATACAAAGCTCGAGCACACCTTCGACAAAAAATTAGAACAAATTAAAGAATCCATCATTCAGGACATAAAAACCACCATTCAGAAAGAGCTGTATAACACAATACAACAACTAAAACAAGACGTTGAACACAACACTATGACGCTTACAAAAGAACAAAAAGACATAAAAGAAGACATAAACAAAATTGACGAAAAAATAAAAAGATTGGAAAAAGAACTTCATAACTTAAAAAATTCACGAAAAATAGTAATATACGGATTTTCAGAAATAAACCACGAAACAGAACAAGATTTGAGCTTACGAGTATCACGGGCATTTGGTGAGATTATGGATATAAATATATACCCTTACATTGAAGAACTGAAACGATTGGGAAAACAAGGCAATAGAAGACCACTTATGGTAGAGCTAGGAAGCAAAAAAATAACTAAATTCATATTAGAAAACTCAAGACAATTTAAAAATACAGGATTAGCAGTCGGAATACATCTAGAAGGAGAAAAACTTAAAGAAAGAAACTTTTTACGATATAACTTAAAGATGGCCAGACAGAATGGAAACCACGCAATTATAAAAAATAATAAGTTATTGATAAACGGAATAGAATCTTCTCAATTGGACAACACCACAGTACAAAAAGAAACACAAACAAATACTGACACTAGGATAACTGAAGCTGAAGAACAGACAAAAAAGGATGTACCACAAAATATACAAAAGAACATTTTTCAAGGGTAATATTCAAAGAAAACATTTCAGTGAAGAGGAACTTGTGATTACTAGCCAAAATATTCAAAGTATAGGAAATAAGATTCCACTTGTAGAGCATTTATTATTAGACACAAAGATTGACATATTATTTCTCTCAGAAGTTTGGAAAAGTAGATACTTTTGTGAATCAATTGTCTTCCCTAGATATAATTTAGCATCGATTTTCTGCAGAGAAAAATACAAAGGAGGAGGAGTTTGTATTTTCATAAGAGATGGTATAGAGTACATTGAGAGAAGTGATATTGTCGATTTTTCAAATGAGTTTATTATTGAGTATTGTGCAATTGAAATACCTAAGATAAATTGTATAATTATAGGATTGTACAGAGCAGATCGTCATATAAACATATTTTACTCACAAATGACAAAATTACTTGAAAAAATTAAAATAAAGGAAAAAAACAAAAACGTAATAATAATAGGAGACTTTAACATAAAAATTGACAAAAAAACTAAGGACTCATCGGATTTCTTAAACCTAATGCACTCATTTAATTTTAAATCTTTAATAAAACAACCTACGCGTGTATCTAAAACTTCGGCCACATGCATAGATTTAATATTTACAAACAACGTCTCCATTGTAAAAGACTCATATGTACAAGATCTGGGACTATCCGACCATAAGTCTGTAAACATAAAACTACAATACAAACAAAATATGAATAAAATTTGGTATACGGAAAAAAGGATATTTACAATTAAAAAAATGCAGTCTTTTAAAAATTCTTTGAAAAATATAAATTGGCATAGTATAATCAATGAAAATAGTACTATAAATGAAAACTACAATTTATTTATAACGGAAATAATAAAATACTTAGACATACACATACCAAAATTAAAAATAAAAATATCAAATAGAACAAAAAAAACTTGGCTTACAACCGGATTAAAAAAGTCATGTGTACATAAGAGAATGTTAAGGATTCTCTTAAATGAAACAAATAGTAAAGTCATAAAGAACTATTACATTAAATTTAATAATATATTAAAAAAATCTATTAAAAAATCCAAAAAAATAGAATACATTCGGCAAATGAAAAAATCGGATAATAAATATAAAACAATGTGGAAAATTATCAACACAAAATTAGGAAAAATAAAAGAAAAACAGTATCAAAACATAAAATTAAAATTAAACAATAATATAATAGAGTGTCCAAAAAAGATATCAAATATATTAAATGAATATTTTGTTCAGATAGGCGAATCAAAAGACACCAACAAACCAGGTCATTCAGTTATAAATCCACCGACATGTTCAATGTATTTGCAACCTGTAAACACAAAAACAATATTAGGTATCATTAAAACAATAAAGAATAAGCACAGTGCTGGAGTAGATGAAATACCACCAATATTATTAAAACATTGTGCTGAAGAACTGGCTTTGCCTCTAGCTTTATTAATAAACCAAAGCTTTGATGAAGGACACTTTCCGGACGCTCTAAAGACATCACTAGTAATACCAGCTCATAAAAAAGACGATACAATGAACCCAGAAAACTACAGACCAATAGCTTTGTTGCCGTCGTTTTCTAAAGTATTCGAAAAGGCCATGTGTACTCAGTTATACGCATTTTTAGAAAAATATAATATTCTAGATGATAGCCAAAACGGCTTTCGTAAATCTAGATCAACGACATCTGCCGTATATAAATATATCCAAACAGCTCTTCAACATATAAACGACAAAAAAAGTACATTGGGTTTGCTGTTAGATATGACTAAAGCATACGATAAAGTTTCATATAAAATATTATTATCTAAATTATATGGATCAGGTATTCGAGGACCTGCCTACTCGTGGTTCAAATCTTACCTTAAGAATAGAAAACAACTAGTCCAAATTAACCACTATAATAAACATGGCAAAAAAATAGAGCAAGTTAGATCAGAGACCAAAATATTGACAAATTCTATACCGCAAGGCAGCGTGCTCGGATGTATACTATTCCTACTGTACATAAATGATCTCCCAAAGGTACTAAATTCTAACAAATCGCTGACTGTGCTTTTTGCGGATGATATTTCAATATTAGTAAATGCTGAAAATGACAACGAACTGATCCCTTTAACACAAACAACCTTAATGCACGTGAGTAATTGGCTTGATGATCATAATCTGGAACTAAATTATAAAAAAAGTAAAGCAATGTATTTTAGACCATATAATAAGAGACTTCCTAACATAAAGATCCCCTTCCAAAATATAAAAATTGAATTAGTTGAGACGTGTAGCCTACTAGGTATAAATATAGATTCTAATTTAAATTGGAAAAGTCATATTGAGAAACTTAAAACTAAATTATCTAAATTCACATACGCACTGTTCGAAATCAAGCAGAGTACAAACATAGAAACAGCATTATCGACATACTACGCATATGCATATTCTTGGTTTAAATATGGAGTCATGCTGTGGGGAAACAGTGTAGATGTGAAATCATTATTTCTTCTTCAAAAAAAGTGCGTCAGAATAATAGCCCAAATTGACAATACACAAAGCTGCAAACCATTCTTTGTTAAATTCAAGTTGTTAACATTGCCATCTATATACATACACGACATATGCTCCTTTGTACATAAAAACCCAAACTTGTTCAAAAAGCAACACGAAATGCACAAGATAAATACGCGTAATAAAAGTAAGTTATATCTACCACCGTCTCGTATCAAAATGCAAAGTTGTAGCCCATACTACATGGCCGTAAAATTATTTAATAAATTGCCTAAAGATATAAAGGAAGAGACTAAATATAGAGACTTTGATAAAAAACTTAAAGACTATCTAATCCTAAAATGTTTCTATTCTGTAAATGAGTACCTAGAAATGAAATAAAAAATGTAAAGAAAGATTGTACCAAATTATACCTAATTATTCTATTAAAACAATCAATACAATTACATATAATACTAGTACATTTAAATTAAAATATTACATTAATACAATAAGTTATAACATTAATCCAATACAATTATTAAAATTAATGATGATAAATTGAAAGGTAAATTGATAGTTGAATAAAATAACGATGAACGAATAAAATTTGTATCTGAAAATATTGTCTTTACAAATAAGTTCTTATAATTATATGACGAAATGCTTAACGTACGGATATAAGTAGTTAGTCGTGCGCGCCCCTACAGTCTTTTGCGATACCTGACAAAGGTGACTAAGTTGTAAGTGCGTAAACAAATCTAAGATCATAATGTACACTTAGTTATGCAATAAAGAGTTTTGACTTTGACTATATATGACTGGGAGTTGTTACTTAACATATTGATCCTAGAAATTAAACTTAATCACAGAATAGCCGGAATGCTAGAAAATATCCAGACTATATAGCAAACTGAAGTATAATTATTTGAGTGTGTGCTGAGCAGCAGCATTTTGATAATTTATTAGTGGAGACAGTAATTGGCGAGGCGTATACTGCATATCCTTTAAGGTAAATATTGATGATATAAATGACAAATTAATATTAAAAAAAATAGTTGTTTTTAAAGTCGGTTTACGGACGATAATTTTGCGTGATAACGTCATAAGAAAACATCGGCCGATGGAGTGGAAGAGAAATAGATGCGTCACAAGCCAAACGCTTAGGCCGATCGTGCCTCTCTATCGCTTGTTTCGCGCTCTCGCATGTACACTCGGCTCAGGCGGAACGTGACAATGAGTCATGCTTTTTCGTGCGTGCAGCCGGCGTTCATCGATTTATAAGATACGTTATCCATACTTCCATACTAATATTATAAATGTGAAAGTGTGTTTGTTTGTTTGTCCTTCTTTCACGTCGAAAGCAACAAACGGATTGACATGATTTTTTTTAGAGATAGTTTCCGGTCTGGAGAGTGACATAGGCTACTTTTTATCCAGGAAAAACATTTTCCACGGATAAAAAAAATATAATCATTTGTATTTCTTTCACGTCGAGTGCAACCTAATTGCTAACATGTTTTTTTTGAACAACCAAGCAAACGAATGTTTTTTTTAGAGCCAAAGACAGGCTCAGCTGCACGTGGTGCACCTTGCCGTGTAGCGACATAGGCGAAAGAGTGGTAGGGTACAGCGTATTTGTAAACTGGCCGACTGGGAAAGTACCTCCACCTCACCGAATACAGCGGCAAGCAAGAAAAAAATATACGCGAAGCCGCGGGTAATAGCTAGTTGCAAATAAATATAATTTGAGTTTGTTATGTTGTTTTCTCGAAGTTGCGGGAATTCGCTTCTCTTATTATTTCCTGTGAATGCCTTGACGTTGATATACAGCGATATATTTAAAGCATTATCCATACGAATCAGTATTAAGATAAGGTAATTTGTTTTAGAACTGCAGACGAAGTAAATCACCTTCAGTACCCGCGAGAGTCGACCTGTCAACGCTTGTTTTCGTTGTTTAAGTAACTCCGGGGATCACTACATTCCTCTCCATTAGGCATCGGGATGAGGTGTGGGGGAGTGAGAAGGGCATATGCAGGTTATGTACGTGCGAGGGGGACGGAAACTGAACGATATTTATCGCGGGTCAAACGTTCACCAGACAATATTGTCTTATTCGCATTCCCTTTGCGACTCTGGTCGTCCCTCGGTGACACAGTATAAGAACATCAGTAAGTAAGTGTGAAAGCAACTATTAGTTGTTTATTTTGACCCATTTTTAAGGTTTTTGGTATTATCATTTTAATTATTTTTTATTTTACTTTAAATAGGTAAAAAAAAATAAGTTTACATATTTTTGACGAGAAATATCCAATGTGGTGAGTCGGGTTAGCTGTTAGTATGGTAATGCGCCACCACGTGCTCGTATCGTTAACTGAGCTATCAAAATGTTGTTTCTGAATTTCTTTAATATGCAGTAAATGTACCACAATTTTTTAAAACGTAAATACCATTGCACTAGAACCGGATCACTCTGTAATGTTCAGTTCAGTGAAGTAACAACAACACAAACACAATGGGCTCATAAAGCTACGCCTTTATGAGCTGATCGGTTCTGTATAGCAGCGATGTCTTCGATGCATAACTACTTTTTTACCGTTTTTATGTGCAGTTGGTATACTGTTAAACTATTTACTGTGTCACCGATGTACGTTCAGCTTATTGATACTATAGATTATAGATAGCTTTGAATTTCAGAGCGCTAAATTTGCAGTTAAGCCACTAAGTCCATACATTGTTGTGTACACTGCTCCGCGCCGAATGCGTCCGTTGGTGAAATCTATTTAGCAAAGTAATGTTTGTGAATTGCAGTTGAATTGAAATTGTGTTCATTTGTGTATAAATTGAATTAATTGTGTCTAAATGTAAGTGAAATATGAGTTATATTCATATTTAGTGTCATCATCATCAGCATGTATCTATCCACTGCTGGATATAAACCTTGCCCAATGCTTTCCACCAAATACGATCCTCCGCCTTCCGCATCCAACCACTCCCAGCCGCTCTCTTCAGGTCATCGGACCATCTAGAAGGAGGGCGCCCAACACTTCGTCGTCCTATGCGCGGCCTCCACTCTAAATACTTCCTCCCCCATCTGCCATCACTTACTCGGCAGATGTGACTCGCCCATTGCCACTTCAGCTTGCAAACTCTGAAGGCTATGTCGACAACTTTAGTTCTCCGTCGAATTTCTTCGTTACGGATTCGATCCTGCAGAGAAACTCCCAGCATAGCCCTCTCCATCGCTCGCTGCGCGACCTTTAGCCTGTGGACCAGTCCGATGGTCAGAGTCCAAGTCTCTCCAAATATTTAGTATACCTATATATATGATTACGGCGATCGAATTTGGAAAAAATGTACTTATAAAGTGGCGATCAGTGATTATTGGCAACCGATATACGACAGATCCTTTGGATTTCTATACTTTTCTATACATGGGGTGTATGTGGTTCATCAACATCTTTGAACCAAGCCAACCTCTCCTGCTCATAGTGCACCCTGCTGAGTGACAAACCAGGCTCTGACAAAAAGAGAGATAGTGTGTAAATACAACTAGGGTGGTAAACGGTTGTTTAATAATAACCAATAGGCAGGTCGTATGGCTATACGGCTTGCCTATTGGTAAGCAGTCATATCAGCCTATGGACACTTGGAACACCAAAGATATCATTGCGCGTTGCCGTGATGTAAAAACCCCGTTGTTGAAGAACCCATACTTTAGTCTCCTGGGAACACCTTGGCTTGGGAGTTCATTCCACAACTTGCGAGTTTGAGATAGAAAACTCCTCTGGAACTCCGCTAGAACGAGACCACTTCGGCTCTAATATGTGGGAATGAATTCCCTGCCTATGGCGAGCGGTGCGACTATAGATAGAGGCCATGGGCATCTTATGAAACGATTCTTCTGAACACAACCCATGGTACATACGGTAGAATACGCAGAGAGAGGCAAAGTCTCACCTCACATATAATGGTTCAATACCGTCTATTTCCACTGAAGGTATTAAATGTCTAACCAACGTAAGTGTTGCTGAGGTTGTTATTTCTGAAACTGAAAGTAGGTTGATTTCAATGAAAAAAAAATACATCTCAATGGCTTAGCAAAGTCACTGATGAAAGCAACTAAAATTGGTCGCAGACTAAAACTAAAACCTAAATCTAATAATGCCCCGGGATCCTTCAAGCGAAGCGTGAAGAAGCATCTTGTAGGTCAGCATGGCAGCGTCAACTGACAAGACATCAAGGTCTCTTGTCCGTCGCCGATGCGATTGGGGCTCCTCTTTTCGCTTACCATCAGGATAAGGGGAGCAAATATGCTGAGCTAATATTAAAAAAAATATCTGTATCTCTATCTATATTTTTCCCCGGGATCTAATCAAGTGAATAAGTGAAGTAGTGTGTGACACATACCGAGCATGCCATGACCCAACAAACATACTACTAAATGATTGAATTAAAAAAAGTGACAAATTGTGGTTCACAAATGGTAAAAAAAAAAATACTACGTTATTGTCCTTCAAAACTGGATTAAAAAGATTATAGTATAGTATATTGGAGTGAAAATATTAGGTAACTTCAAGCATCATCAGTAAGATGCTTGAAGTTCAAGCATCATCAGTAAGATGCTTGAAGTTACCTAATATTTTCACTGCTTGTGTAATATAGTTTTATCATTTAGTTATTTGTGTATTTTAATAATAAATATTTCTAGACAATTTACACAGCGCCATCTAGTTCCAAATTAAGCGCAATGCTTGTGTATAGAAAACACCCAAACCAAGACAAACAGACATGTTCATGCACACAAATGTTTGTCTTGTTTGGGAATCGAACTCGCGACCTCGGAGTCAAAGTGGCCATTGCTAACCATTTGACCACCGAGCTCGTTTTTTTTTATGTGAGAGGGGGGCAAACGACCATGTGGGTCACCTGGTGGAAAGCAATCACCACCGCCCATGGAGACCAGCGACACCAAGGGGTCGCCGATGCGTTGCCAGCCTTTAAATCATATTTTAATCGTCAATTTTATTTATTTGTTTGCGAATTCCTTCATTAATGTATTTATTATTCGTTTTTCTACTCGCCAATCGCTGTAATGTCCACTCCACGCAGTTACTCTAAACTTGACTGGAAGAGATCTCCATGTGGAATATGTCCGCGTTTATACTGCTTTATTTTTCATGTACTTATTCATTTGAACAATAAAAATAATACATACAAACAAACAATAAAGAAAAAAAAAACAGGTTGCTGTCCGGGAGTGCCGGCAGAAGTGAAAACTTGAACATTAACGTTGTGCATATTTGAATATTTTGGAATGGTCAGGGAATAATTTCGCACGAATCCTGAAGCACCTTTGCTTTGTCACAGTTTCGTGTCACAGAGCATGTCGGTGTTTCAATTCTGTTTAAATCGAGTAGGATATTGAACATTGTATTAGCGTCCTTCTGCCTAGTAGTAATGTGGCTGCAATACCTGGCGATGCTGCTGCGAGATCTTATTTTAGCGCCAGATTTCAGCGTGGATTGCTCTCGTCAGGTATGTTTTTCCAGTCCCTCCTGGAGCATCTAAGAAAAACAGTTTCCCCTCGTCGCTTAAAACACTTTCCACCACCAAATCAAATAAACTTTCATCTTGCTACATAGCGTCCCGCAAATGCACGTATTCTTCTGGTTTGTGCGAATATATACCAATCGTTCCATTTCAATTTTATCGTACACGTCTATAATAAACTGACTAATAGACCACGTTACCTTTGTAAATAAAATAAAACGATTGCGTCTAACTTGTAGCAGGTAAGAATAAAAGTAGCACCACGCGGTTTTTTTTTACAATACATTAATAATATTTTGTTAATCTATTTATTGTTATAATAAATAGATTTAAAAAAAGTAAAAATACACACAAAGTTACTTAAAAAATGTTTTAGTTCTATTTGCTATTATAACGTGTTTTTCCTTTTTTGAAAACTATAATTTATTGTAAACACGTGTTGTTTATGCAAATAAATTTAACTTTGTTCTGCATCAGGTGTTCCAAATCTTGGATTTTTATATCTCAACAGAAAATGCTCATCAAGCTGAACAACTTTTGCTAAGGCGTCATTTTTATATTTCTTATAGTTTACCTGAACCATTATGGTTCTGCATCAGGTGTTCCAAATCTTGGATTTTCCAAATTTCAACAAAAAATGCCATTCAGGTTGAACAACTTTTGTAAGGCGTCATTTTTATATTTCTTATAGTTTACCTGAACCATTATGGTTCTGCATCAGGTGTTCCAATTCTTGGATTTTCCAAATCTCAACAAAAAATGCCATTCAGGTTGAACAACTTTTGTAAGGCGTCATTTTTATATTTCTTATAGTTTACCTGAACCATTAAGGTTCTGCATCAGGTGTTCCAAATCTTGGATTTTTATATCTCGACAGAAAATGCTCACCAGGCTGAACAACTTTTGCTAATTCGACATTTTTATATTTCTTATAGTTTACCTGAACCATTATTGTTCTGCATCAGATGTTCCAAATGTTGGATTTTTATACCTCAACAGAAAATGCTCATCAAGCTGAACAACTTTTGCTAAGGTGTCATTTTTATATTTCTTATAGTTTACCTGAACCATTATGGTTCTGCATCAGGTGTTCCAAATCTTGGATTTTTATACCTTAACAAAAAATGCTCATCAGGTTGAACAATTTTTGCTAAGGCATCATTTTTATATTTCTTATAGTTTACCTGAACCATTATGGTTCTGCATCAGGTGTTCCAAATCTTGGATGTTTATACCTCAACAGAAAATGCTCATCAAGCTGAACAACTTTTGCTAAGGCGTCATTTTTATATTTCTTATAGTTTACCTGAACCATTATGGTGCTGCATCAGGTGTTCCACTTTCCAAAATCAATTATACCCTATATTTTGCCCAGGCTTAACAGCTATATAACAAAAAAAGTTTCATTCGAATCCGTCCAGTACTTCCAGAGATTAGCGCGTACAAACAGACAAACAGACATACAGACAAACAGACAAACAGACAAACAGACAGACATTTTTTTTAAAATTCATACTCTATTACTATATCTCCATCGCCTCCAATTGTTTTTTTGTAAATATATTCAATGTACAGACACATTATTTTTACTGTTTTATTATATGTATAGATATAGATTAAAAATAAACAGCAGGAGCAGGTATACATTTTCGCCGCGCGGTAAAAAGTAAGGGGGATATCACTTCCTCTCCTACGCCGAGCCGTCGGTCTACTCCGTCTTACGAATTTTCGATCAGGCCACGTGTCCTGACGCGAGTTTAACATTTTTTACCGATCCCAAAAAGTGACCCATCCCACAACGCCGCTAAAGAAATTTTCACTTCAAAAAAAATTCAATGTAAATTATAAACGAATGTCAGTCTAAATGCCGTAGACCACTTATTTAGCCCATTGTTAGATCTATCTACTGCTGCAAAATAAAATGTTATAAAACAAACGATTCTAATTTTCACACAATCTCAAAGGATTACACTTTATTGTTCCCCAGCTAATAAGTAAATTTCTTAGGCTATGTTTTTTAACAAGATTGTATAAAATTGTATAAGATTGTATAAGATGAACAATAAAAGTAAATAATAGTTAATAAGTTAATCCGTAAGCTCAACCCCCTGGGAAGACTCGTTGCTCAGCCAATTTGTTTGGTGGCCGGGGGACGTAAATAATTACCCTGCGCCCTTACAAGCATTAGGCACTATTATAGTCAAAGGCACTTATGGCTAATAACTATTATAGCTTGAGACTTACCATTATAGTTACAAATAATGAATAAATATCCCTTCACATACTACACTACGCCATCTAGTACCAAACTAAGCAAAGCTTGTACTATAGGTACTAGATAACTGATACGTGTATGAACTGGTACGATTTTTTTTTTATACTACGTCGAGTGGCAGACAAACATACGACCCGCCTGATGTCAAGCGGTTACCGTAGCCATATTAACGCTCGCAACATATAATATCGCTCGCGCGCCGTCACCCCTGCTGCCATAGCAGCATCTCCTTCCTTTCTGGTGACCTTACTCACTCGCAGGAACACAACAGCCCTCAAGGGAATTGTTATTTGGCTGCGGTATTCTGTGAGGTGGAGGTACATTCCCCAGTCGGGTAGCTTACAATTACGCTCCCTACCTCTCTTTTCGCCAGAGCTTCGTTTGTCAATCAGCATCGTGCACCGCGTGCAGGTGAAGTTGGCTTTGGTTCAGAGATGTTGAACCACTTACACCCCATACGCAAGATAAGCAACGTCGGTCGTAGCCTGTCCCCGAAAGGGTTTATTTATCTCAAGCTCTTTCGTGCTTCGGAGGGTACGTTGAGCCGTCGGTCCCGAATACTGTCACTAGGTATTATATAGGCGCGCGAGCGTTAATGTGGCTACGGTAACCGCTTCACATCAGGCTAAGCTTGTCTGCCACCCAATGTAGTAAAAAAAAAATGTATATTATGTTTGAGGTCCCGAAGCGGCGACAAAAAATTTCAATCGACGCGACGTTCGAATTCCCGTTGGGGGACAAATCCATCATGTAATATCGTCTAAAAAAAGTTCGCCAGAGTACTTGTACAGACGAAGTCGAGATGTAAACGACACGAGAATGATTGACGTCCTGAAAACAAGCTCATTCAAATTTCACGCACCAGCTATTTCTACAACTTGACACCTAGCGTTGGTGACAAAAGCGGAAAGGTATTTTTACCCATTTCTTCTCAACTGACTATCCGAATTATTTACAAAAATCTCAGCGCTATTTTTCCTTTTTGTGCTGAGGCGATAAAAAATAAAAACCGGCCAAGTGCGAGTCGAACTCGCGCACTAAAGTACCTTCTCTATAAAAACGGCAAAAAAAAACGTTTGTTGTATGGGAGGATCCTTAAATATTTATTTTATTCTGTTTTTTAGTATTTATTGTTATAGCGGCAACAGAAATACATTATCTGTGAAAATTTCAACTGTCTAACTATCACGGTTCAGTTCTTTCTTTCATGAGCCCCGGTTTAGAGAAATTAGTTTCATGTAAATACTAGTAACAGATCTAATTAAAATAGCTTTGAAGGTACACAAGCAAAATTAGTGCCACAAACAGTCTGTTCATGCTGTTGACTGCTGTCGCTTGGTGTTAATTCTCAATAATTTTCAAAATGTTGCTATCAATAAATCGATCATGTGGTTTTGTAGCGAGATGCCTTGTAGTTATACGAAATAAATGAATTTAATTTAAATTTAATTTAATTATTAAATTAAATTAAAATAAAATGTTGCTATCAATAAATCGATCATGTGGTTTTGTAGCGAGATGCCTTGTAGTTATACGAAATAAATGAATTTAATTTAAATTTAATTTAATTTAATTACGTGGAGCAAGTACTTTATTAATAACATAATCTCGTACATTCTTAGTGATAAAAAAAATCTAATTGGATACAGTCATGTACCTGTCTATGTACCTGTCTACCAAAAAAAAAAAATGATTGTCTGTAAGTCGGTTTGCGGACGATAATTTTACGTCATAAGAAAACATCGGCCGATGGAGTGGAAGAGAGACAGATCCGGCACATACCGAACGCTTAGGCTGATCGTACGTCTCTATCGCTTGTTCCGCGCTCTCGCTCGCATGCTCGGCTCAGGCGGAACGTGACAATGAGTCATGCTTTTTCGTGCATGCAGCCGGAGTTCATCGATTTATAAGACGATATCACGTGAAAAAAAGTGCATGAATATTATACATGTTATGAAAACAAACAGCAGTTTGCATGATGAGAGTGGATGCTTTTGTATCGAAGGCAGTTAAGAGAACGAAGATGAGTTTGCTAAAATATTACGAGGGATGTTCGCCCGCCGTGCACCGGAATAAAATGTCTGTACACACATTGACAGAGAATATGTTCAAGGATAATGATTGGGGAAACACATCGGTAACTTACTTATATATTTATTTAAAGTAAACAATGGTTTCGAAGTGATTTATTTACTAGCGAAGTTATTATGCGAAACTAGATGTTAATTTTAGGAAATAATCGATTTGTTAGTTTAACATATATAAAAATCATCTACCTATTTTTTATTTAATTCTATCAGTAATTTTAGATAGGTATACCTATACCTGAGACCTCTCAGGTTTAAGCTATTGACAAACAATTTTAGCATTGTTGATAGAGCTTCACGGTTTCTTCCAGCTAAGCTGGTTAATTGTCGCTGATCTAAGGTGAAGTTCCATTTTCGCAATCAAAAAATCCGATTGCCATCCGCTTCAGCTTAGGTGGTAATCACTGTGTGGGGACACAGTGATTACCACCTAAGCTACAGTGATTTTAAGAGAGGTAGGACAGCGTATTTGTAAGCTGCCCGACAGGGGAAATGCCTCCACCTTACATAATACTGCAGCCAAATAACAATTCCCTTGAGGGTTGTTGTGTTCCTGGGAGTGAGTGAGGTCACCAGAAATGACAGATTTATCTGTAATCCGTTGTAATAAATATATTAAAAAAAAAAGGAAAGTTTTGATGTTTTAACCTATCGTAAAATTATAGTAGGTAAAATAAACTCACATAGACAACCTTACTATAGATATTGCTTAACTTGCGTGATCAAGTTTTTGAATGAAATTTTGAATAGACGTAGATTGTATCCTGAAGAACTATATAGGTATTTTACCCTTTGGCGCGATAACCGACCTTCACGCGGGCGAAGCCGGCGACGCAGCTAGTCTAATATAGAAAATAATAAAGAAATGATTCCAAACTAAAACGAATACCTTCCTTCCTTCGTTTTACTTCAATGGTTTACTTCAACCGTCTTCCGCACGAGTTCGCGGCGCATCCCGTTCACCGCAAAAACACAAAAGTGTCGCCATGGAGTTAAACTGAACCCGATTGCGGCTAAACCACGAGGGGGCAAATAAACTCGAGTCCTCGCCGCAGCGCGCGCTTCACATTCCCACACAGCTCTATGACAAATAGAGACATTAATTAATACGGGATGTGTGCTCTTGGATTTAAAAGGACTCTTTAGAACCAACACTAACCTTACATACACATGGAGCTCCCTACCACAGTATAAGTAATAGTATATAGCCTTCAACCCTTCTTCATCCCACTGCTTTGATACGGGTCTCCCTTCAATCGAAGCGGTGTAGAGCATACTGCACCACGCTGCTCAACTGCTGCGGAGGCCTGTGTTTTCAAGCCGCCCAAGGCACAGCATAGTAATACAACCAGTACTTTAACTTCATACTAGCACCCAAATCGGCGCACACACACAGCCAAGCGTCATTTACACGACCCCTCTGCCGCTAGTTTGAAGTTAAAGTACTGGTTGTATTACTATGCTGTGCCCAAGGGCCACTAATTTGGCTTAACGGCTTTCATCTAATGACAACAGGCAGGATCGACGGCTTAACGTGCTCTCTGAACCACGGAGTAGCTCGAGATAAATAAACCCATCCATGGACAGGCTATAGCCGACATTGCTTAACTTGCATGATCGTGCACCTCAAGTAAGTATATACAGTGTGGCAATTCCCTGTGTCTCTCTTCTTTTTTCCTCACTTAGAGCTTGTCCAGAAGGGGCGAAATCGCCGCGAATCAATACGCGCGAAATCATTCGCGCGTTAGTGAGATACTGATACTAGACACCAATACATCGCGTCCACAAGCATCGCGCGAATTCAAAATATGTGCGTAAATCGCGTGCACTACGCCAGACTCTCGATTCGTGCGTATTGCGCGCGAACTGAGATACTAGGGACGCCTTGTTGCGTCCAGTTAACGCGCAAACTTTAGAGCGACTTCCTGACTTCCTCCCCTAATGCTCGCGCGTACGCAACGCACCTTGTGAAATCAACGGCCGCGCGTAAAATCGCGGCGAATTGGCCCTTTCTGGACAAGCTCTTAACGAATTTGAACAGTTTCAATGACGCTGCACGCACAGACGCTCATTCACGCTTAGCACGGAGGTCAATGTTTATTTATGTATGTAATATCACCGTTAAAGTTATAGTACTAACTACGTATAGTATGATAATAATAATACTTTTTTGCATCCATCCGATTCTAGCTGCATTTTTTTATTTTTTTTTATACTACGTCGGGTGGTAGACAAGCATACGGCCCGCCTGATGTGAAGCGGTTGCCGTAGCCATATTAACGCTCGCAACATAAAATATCGCTCGCGCGCCGCCACCTCCACTGCCAACGCAGCATCTCCTTCCTTTCTGGTGACCTCACTCACTCGCAGGAACACAACAACCCTCAAGGGAATTGTTATTTGGCTGCGGTATTCTGTAAGGTGGAGGTACATTCCCCAGTCGGGTAGCTTACAATTACGCTCCCTACCTCTCTTTTCGCCAGAGCTTCGTTTGTCAGTCAGCAGGGTGCACCGCGTGCAGGTAAAGTTGGCTTTAGTTCAAAGGTGTTGATGAACCACTTACACTGCACTGCATTTTGAAGGCATTCGTTTATCTAGAGAGAGTCTGTTCGTCATCCCATCCGCAACTTAAATTTACAGTGTCCGCTTACTATCAGACTGGTGGCATAATTTCCATCCGAGTAGTATAACAAAACAAGTGTACCTATGTTTACAGTTGAGATAAGCCCGGGAACAAAGACGTGTTTTTCTTAACCCTTCAGCGGCTTTACCGATGATAAAAGTTGAAAGTCATCGGCATATTCCCGCAACGGCAATCGAGAGAATGGAGCGCAGACGTAGATATAGATCAGCTAGATATCGCAAGACAAGTTTATCAGCGAACATTGTGTCATGCACAAACTTGCTACACTCCAACGTGTATATTCGGACGTATCAAGTTATATTCATCTCACTGCTGGGACACGGACCTCCCTCAATAGATAGGGATTAGAGCGCTGCTTAACTGGGACTTGGCAGAGTGCAGGTTTTAAGCGGTGTTTTTTTTTAAAAAACCAGTTAACAACTATCATCTAATGACAACAACTAGGACCAAGATGTTTACGTGTAATCTGAACCGAAGCACGAAATAAACCCATTTATAGACAGGATACGGTCGTTGTTGCTTAACTTGTATGATTGATTAGACTGAAATACATAATAACGCCATCGATCCCCTCTCAAGTTTTACCATAGGAAATAATAAAAACCATTAGCATAATCCGCAGATCATGCTAATGGATTTTTAATCGCAAGTAACGCTGCGGCGAATAAGTTTTTGTTCGTTGTAAATACAACTATCGACGAATACAACATAAATTTAGTGTTGACAACTTCCAAGAATAAATTAGAGTTAGTAGGTATTTTGTTTGTAGACATTGTAGCAGAAGTCGCCAAGCATAAGTCGCCATGCGCTGGGCAGACGGGTTGCCAACTGTCGACAGAGCTTCAGGTCAGGTTGACTTTTTTAACGAGACTTTTAATTTACATCATCGTCGTCCTTTATTTATCCCACTGCAGGCCTATGGGCCTCACCTCGATCAAAGGAGTTCAAAGTATACTCCACACGCTGCTCAGCTGCAAGTTGGCGGAGGCCAGTGTTTTCAAGCTGTTTAAAGGCCACTGACTTGGCTTAACCACTGTCATCTAATGACAATAGCCGGGTCCGGGACCTACGGGTTAATGTGCCCTCCGAAGCACGGAGGAGCTCATGATAAATAAACCCATCCATGGACAGGCTGCTATCGATGTTGCTTAACTTGCGTGTTCGATTGACTGTCACGCGCAACAACGCCATCGAGCTCCTCATTTTGCATACTAATTAATAAACATGCGGTATCTAGCAAACTTTATATCTCTGCGGGCGGTGCTATCGGCCCACACAGTGAAAAATATCGTGTCGAAATAGTTCGATTACGAGGCATTGTGGGAGTAGGCTCGCCGGCGATACGGCCGCCTCAATCACGGCGAGGTGCCGACGGGGAGCGATCTTTACGATAGCGAAGCCTTATTTATATTTATCGATGGACGAGCGCTACATTTGTATTACCAACATGTTCTATTGATACAAGTAGGAAATCGAGGCATTTAGGGAAGTTTTGTTTTTTATATAATATACGGCCTGATGTAGAGCGTTAACCATAGCTTACAACATTATTGCTAGCGCGCTAACATACCCGATGCAAACGCAGTATCTCTTTACCTTTTTTAACCCACTTCAAAAAAGGAGGAGTTCTCAACTCGGTTGTATTTTTTTTTAATGTTTGTTACTTCATTACTCCGTCATTTATAAAACTTACTTGAAAAAAAAAATATTTGAAAGAGTATACTTTCATACTGATCCCTTTTTTTTAATGTCATATCATAAAAATTAGTTAGATGGTAGAGTATTTTTTTTTTATTTTTTATTTATTTATTGTTCACAACGTTTTACAGACACACTTATAGTATAATAGGCCTTACACGGAAACCTCGCCGGGTTTATCTGTGTAGGGGAGCCGCTCTATATTTATGTATAAAATTTACTACATGCATTATGTTTTTGATACTAATAATTTTTACTATTGATAATTGTTCACAATGATAACGTTTCTAAACATTCATTTTGTAAGAAATATTTCTTAAATTTACTTTTATATTTTACATCATTTTCATACAGCTCCTGGAACTCACTTGGTAATTCATTAAGATAGTTTGGAATAATATAATTCGACATTCTCCTGCCATATACATTATTCACTTTCGGCAGAAGATATCTAATATTATCGTTTTTAAGTTTTCTTAAATTACATGGTCTCTCATATTTATTTAAAAACGACATTTCATTACATTCTATTAGTATGCTATATTTTATTTTGTCAAATACATTAATGATGTTACAGTGTTTAAAAAGTCCTTTGTCGTTTTCTTTGAATTTATTTTTTATATAGTTCGGTACAATAAGTTTTAAAATTTTTCTTTGTAGCCTATAGATATCCTGCAGGTAAGTCTTGTACGTCCTTCCATAGCTGCTTAGTCCGTACCCGATAACAGAGTCTGCCAACGCCATATAGAGTAGTCTCAATGTTTTATACGGTAGCTTATATTTTAAAATTTTGACGTGACAACGTCTTATAAATTGGTTAGCCGGGTGACACTTCAAGAAACTGGCTCACGTTATGCGCTTACAATGAGAGCGAGTGAAAGGCACGCGTCCCTTCTAAGAGCGAGAGAGACAGACATAAAAAGTGAAAGGCATGCGTCCCTTCCACTCGAAAACATTTTACCACTCAAAGTCGTTGTCACGTAAAACTTTCGCCCGTATACCGACTTTACAGGCAACCAATATTTTTTATTTTACAAATTAGTTTGTCACAAATATGGTCCTTATGCGGCGCCCAGCAGAATCTATCATCGATCAGTAGACCCACATACGTGTGCGATTTTACATTTTCTATAGATTTACAAGAGCATACAGGTACAGAATCATGCAGACACAGGTGTTCGTGAGCCACAACCCTAGGGGTTACTAACGCCTTATTTTGTGATGAATGTATGTGTAATAGTTTAGTTTTTTGCGCGTTTATAACTAATCCCATGTCGTGTGCCCATTTACACAGCATGTCAAAGTTTTTTTGCATGGTTTGTTGTGACTTATACACGTCCCTTGAAGCAGTCAGCAAGCAGGTGTCGTCCGCGAATTGATATATGGATCCCACATCTATAACATTACACATGTCGTTGACATACAGGAGATATTCTAAAGGTCCTAATATGGAGCCTTGCGCTGTACCTTTTTGTGTCATTACCATGTCACTGTAGTGATCCCCTATCTTTACGGTTGTAAACCGGTTGCTGTGGTAGCTTTTTTTTAATTTATAGAGTCGGTTTTTTTTGTTGTTGAATTATTACTGAAAATTATGGTAGTACAATATATATGTTTTTTTTTTACAAAAGAACATAATTATATATGTTTTTTTTTACAAAAAAAACATAATGTTTGAAATGAACGAACATGGTACAAGTTAGCGCCGGGATTAATGAACGGATTTTGAGGTATGTTCATTATTCAAAAGCTCACCGAATCCAATATAAATTTCAACAGGATCCAGAGATATTGGATTGTTAAATTAAAAATAAAACCCAGAACTGATTTTATTACAGGATTACGAAACAGATGCCGACCGCTTAAAAGTTAAAACAATCTCTCACTTTTTATAACAAAAGCATTATTTTTTTAATTTAAACCAAACATCAATTTAGAAGATAAATCTATCGCAGTTTGTTTGGGAAGTGTCGCCGACCTAGTTGGCAATAAATCGCTGACAGCGAGACAATAAGCACTCAACAAGATAAGTACGGCCTAAGCTTTGACTAAGTGAGTAACTTTTCAGTTTGTGACTACAAAATGGTGTTTATATTTGAGTTCTCAATCAAGAGTAGGCCGCAGATCTCTTCATAATAATGGTGTTGATATAGGTATCTGTAAATATTTATCTTTTAGTTTGGAAACTTGAACATGAGAAGTAATTCTTAGCCTAGATCATTAAGGACACCGCAGTGCAGATTTTCAGCTTCCAAGGTTGGCGGGTCAGTCAGTGAACCAAAACTGTTCTTTCTATATTCGCTGGCCGTAATACAAAATGAATAGAAGTAGTGCCTTCGTAATGCGGTGGCATAGGAGAGCAGAAATCAATTTGTATCTAAAATAAAATGTATATCTCATACTAGTTGACCCGGCAAACGTTGTTTTGCTATAAAAAATATATAACAACCTATTCTCAGACCTACTGAATATGTATATAAAATTTCATAAAAATTGGTCAAGCCGTTTCGGAGGAGGATGGTAACTAACATTGTGACAGGAGAATCTATATATATAAAAGAAAGTCGTGTTTGTTACAACACTTGTAACTCGAGAACGGCTGGACCGATTGCCATGGTTTTTGATTTGTTGGATTTGTTTCCGTCCCGAATAGCAGAATAACTCTTAAAAACATTGGAAAATTCTCGAAAAAATAAAATAAAAGAAAAAACATTTTCCCATACAAAATGTTCGTGGTTGTCGTAGCTGTCAAATGTGACGTTGTCGTACGTGCGTACGCCAAATGTATGCGTGCGTTCAGAAATGTATATTAAGCTCATTATAGAACAAATGTCATAGATTTAAAACAAATGTTAACTCTATTGGTCTCATTTTTACGTCTTGAAAGTTGGCTGTGATTTGTTTTAAAAACAGTTTTGTGGATTTAAATATTTATTGCAAAGAGAATGTAACCACTACGTTTTAAGAGACGGATGTGCCATACAAATAGCGTAATTCTAATATGTATGAAATGGAAGCGAAAACAATCAGAATTTGTACCAAATTCGCTTCCGATTCATAGAGTCGTTTTTTTACTTTGAGTTGCGCCAGGCTGATTTATTGGTTCTAAAATATTTATGCGTGCGTTCAGAAATTTAAATCAAGCTCCATAAATCTATATAATATATAAAATAATGTCGTGTCTTGGTCGGGAAAGTATTAAAACATTGAAAAATTGACGAAAGAATTAATTAAAAGAAAAACGTTTTCCCATACAAATAGTGCCAGTTAAAAAGGATTGGAATATTTATTGATTGTTATGTAAATGTCAAATCGATTGGTCTCACTTTTACGTCGCGAATGTTGTCTGTGATTTGTTTGTGGATTGAAATATTTATTGTTGTCTATTGGTACTTTTTTTGTGACTTTGTAAAGTACTGAACATATTATTTACCCACTGCTGGGATACGGGTCTTCCCTCAACCGAAGATGTTTAGAGCATACTCCAACACGCTGCTCAACTACGGGTTGGGCCACTAACTTGGCTTAAGGACTGCCATCTAATGATAAACACCAGGACCGACGGCTTAACGTGCCTTCCGAAGCACGGACGAGCTCGAGATAACATAAACTCATCCATGAACAGGCTACGGTTGACGTTGCTTAACTTGCGTGTACAATTAGACTGACACGTGCCTCACGCCATCGTGCTTCTCTATTATTTTCTATTATTCATTGTATTAATTTCAAGAAATCATAAATTTTGTTCATATATATATGTACATCACGACATTCACGACATTCATTGACTGTTAGGCGGTACGAAGTTCGCCGGGACAGCTAGTTTTATATATATTAGGATATAAACGAGGCGTGGCGGCGAGGCGCGACAGCCAACGTGCAACGATTTTTTTTCCTACTGCTGGAAAAGGACAACTATATTTTTCGAGCGTTTGTAATACGTGCATGCTTTATCATGCTCTATACCTTTACTGCTTCACAGATTTCAACAAAACATGTCAATAGATTCGTAAATTTTTTTGTAAATGACACAGGGTGTATTATTTGAATATGGGATCCACAAAAAAATAGATGGATATTAAAACACAATATTTTTGTATTTTCGCTTTTCTACGTTTTTTATACCTCTCAAAAGAAAAATTAACTGACGGCCTGCCTGATGAATTTTTTTCAATTTACTCTTGCTAATAAACAACATCCATCTCGTTCCTATATACAGTATATCTGGAGCGAAGGCTCCATTACGTCAAAGTGTTTTGTGCGCAATTTTACACTTCCTTTTGATTTTCGGCAGCAGCAAGAATTATTTTATATTCTTTGTTTACGATCAGGACTTGATAAGCTCCCCCTGACGTCTGCGGACCCAAGGACTCCACTATATTAAACAGTATCTGAATTTTGTTTAACATCATTATTTTACATTTATCTATGTTTGTTTGATATTGGATGAAATATTATGATGGAATATTATATTATAGACATGTCACAAAACGTCTGATTTTGAGACTCAACAAATGACCCAAATGTTTCGCAGGCAAACCCTTACGCTATATATCAATACATATAATAAAATCGTAACTGGCCGCTGTCTGTACATTGAAGATATATAAAAAAAACTAATATAGGGGGGCTTTATGAACGCAATAGAACCCAAAACAATGATTTTTATAATTTTTGTCTGTTTGTCTGTTTGTCGGTTTGTCTGTTTGTCTGTTTGTCCGTACGTTTGTGCACGCTAATCTCAGAAACGGCTTAACCTATTTGAATACGGTTTTCACTAATGCGTTAAGGTTTACTTAACTTAACATTTAGTGTTTGTTTCATTTCAATCGGTACATAAATAAAAAAGTTATATCAATCTAAAGAATCACATATAAAATGGTACAAAATAACCAATCAATTGAATTGACTGAAACTTTTCAGTTGAATTAACTGAAACTTTATGAAGATATTATGTTATCATCGTTAAAGTAAATAATACAATGAGAGAGATGCTTAGAGGTCGTAGCGCTAACGCAAGTTAAGCAACCCCTGTCGTGGTTCCAACTAGGATGGGTGACCACAATCGGCACAAAAAATACATAATAATATATCAATTGGCTTAGTAATAACTCTGTGTGCAGAAATGGAAGACATATAAGAAAATCTATTATAGGGGGGCTTTATGAACGCAATAGAACCCAAAACAATGATTTTTAGAATTTTTGTCTGTTTGTCTGTTTCTCTGTACGTTTGTGCACGCTAATCTTAGAAACGTCCTAACCTATTTGAATGCAGTTTTCACTAATGCGTTACGGTTTGCTCTACATAACATTTAGTGTTTGTTTCATTTCAATCGGTTCATAAATAAAAAAGTTCTATCAATCTAAAGAATCTATGTACATAAAATTCAAAGTCCTGACTGACTGACTGATATATCAACGCACAGCCCAAACCGCTGGGTCTAGAGATTCCAAATTTGGCACGTAGGTTCCTTATGACGTCTCGGGGTACACTAAGAAATGATTTTTCAAAATTCATCCCTTAAGAGGATGAAACTGGGGTTCAAAGTTTGTATGGGGAGACAAGATTAGTTGGACTATTTTATCCGAAACTTTTCAAAAGTACTTCTATAGATAAATGAGTAAATACGTGTTTCAGGATTTTTCAATTTTCAACCTCTAAAGGGGTAAAATGGGGCCAAAAAGTCTGAAAATTGACATGGGTATAGTTAGTGGGTATTGTTTTTATGGTTTATCGGGTCGCTGATTACGAAAACAACAACGATTTTAAAATTCAACGTGGCTAACGTAACCATCATCCCCTTTTGGGGTACGATGGGGTCGACATGTCTAAAATGGGATGAAAAAGTCTGAAAATCGTCATGGGTATTGTTTTCATAGTTAATCGGGTCGTTAATTACGAAAAAGAACAAATATTTTATAATCCAACATAGCCGACGTGACATAAAATCACCCCTGTGGAGATGCGATGGGGTTGAAATGTCATAATATCAATATGGGTGTTGATTCTATGGTTGCCTGGGACATCAATTACGAAAATGGCATCGATTTGAAAATATAACACAGTGGACACGAAATTACTTCAAATGATTTTTCAAATTTTACCTCTAAGAGGGTGAAACGTAGGTCAAAAGTTTGTATGGGGCAACGAGATTAGTTGGACTATTTTATCCTAAACTTTACACGAGTACTTCTATAGATAAATGAGTAAACATGTATTACCCCAAATTTCACGCGAGCGAAGCCGCGGGCGAAAGCTAGTTTAGAATATAATTGCAGTTGTATCTGTACACAACAGTAATGATTTTCTGATGCAATTTGTAGCAAAGATTATGTGATCTGTACTATATATATAACATTTTTAATGATGGATGGTACATACAATTTTGATTTTTAATTTGATTTGAGGATATATAATATATTAATATTATATATCCTCAAATCAAATTAAAAATCAAAATTGGACCATATTATTAAAATACATTATAATAAATAAATAAATTCAATTAAGGTAAAATATACGCGAGTGATGCTTTTAATTTAATATTTTTTTTAATTAGGAATTATTATTTTCATCCAAAATCCTTCAATGTCTCGAGACGAAAGTCTTTGATCAGAGTATGTTACCAGTGATGACATACGGCAGAGTGACATGATCTCTTATGATTATTGAGGCCCACACTCATTCGAAAGCTCAGGATGATTGCGCTGCAGACGATGGAGAGAGCTATGTTTGGAGTATCTACGTGATAAACTCAGGAACAGAGTTCTGTTGCTGACATGGCTTAAGGGATCAATCCTTTAAGCTATATCAGCAACAGAATGAGCATGTTGACATGCTAAAGTGGCAGTGGGCAGGCCACACAGCTTAAAGAACTGATGGGTTTTAAATATCTATTGAAGAGCTTGTACGCCAATAGATAATTCTAACATGGTGGCCTGAGGCAGTTTCCCGAAACCTGCAGCATATCGACTGTGAGGGGCAGAAAGCAGCATCACTCATGTGTTTAATACAGAGTTACCACATATTATATTAACAAGACCATTGATAACGGGGAATACTTGTGACGCCTCAATTTGTCTCCTATCTTCGGCGGGCCATTAATTATGAAATAATTACCGGCTGCGACGCTCCAAGCAGGCCTTAAACAACACGATCTCGGCTTTCATATTACATTTGGATTTTATTATCTACATTAACACTTTTCGCCGAAATGAGGCTGTACAGAGTTTGATTATGATCATAATAAGAGAATGAATTGATGTAACCTAAATTTTAGTCATGGGTAACTCAGTCCATTTATGTGAGCTGTAGATCAGATCGCGGCTCATTTACTTGAGTCGGAACCGCAAGCCGACTCACAGATCAGCTCATACCTACGAACATTACACGCGTGTAGCAATAGTGAAGTGACATAATATCTCATCCGCTTCGATCATATTAATGATACTAGTAATAATTATCAATGAATAGATATTATTAATATTACTATCATTAATGATCGAAAGTCATACGGCTTATAGGTTCGAATTAAAAGTATGTCAAACAACGGCAATGCGAGTACGCAATGACGTGACAAGCACGACATGTGATGTGACCAAGTCACCACAGATTAAGTGAGCAGCAAGCTGTTATTTTACAACTGAGCTGAGGTTCAACGGCTCAAGTTCTTACGATCTGAATCGTTGTACCGGTTCAGATCTCAGTTACACACCCTTACTTATATAATTTAGATTATTATAATAGATGGTTAACGTCAATTTTGTTGGATCAATCTCTGTGACATTATTGCTTGCCGTGTATAGATGCATAAATAAAGAACTCTCTCGTAAAGAGCGCGATTGCAAATGTAGAAAGATAGATTTATAACTGGCAACACTGTCATATGCCTTGACAAGGCTCTCAACTGACAGTATGTAAATATGACAGTTGTGAACGAATGAAGTAATTACCCTGAATTCGCGCTTAATATTTGACACATTCTGAAACATGCCACCGGGGAGCTACAACTCGCATTACCGTGAGTCTTAACTTTGTATTGTTTTATTTGTACACAATCTATATAGATAACTCCGCTGAACTCACAATGAAATAACGCGGTTATCTGATATTCGTATATACGAATATCAGATATCATATTATGTAACACATAACAGCGTTATGGTATCAATATACCTACAGGGTCGGTAACAATTCACAATATTCAGAAATGATAATTAGATGCAGTTTATTGTAATATTAGTGTTCGTATTCAGTAAACTGTTACTGAATACTAACACTAACATTACAGTACTGACTGTATTCAGAGATCAGTAAATATATGTATGGTGCGGTTCGGTGTCTAAGTGTCCATAGATTAGTCCATATTCAGAAGACGATTAGTATTTAGATATTTAAATATTATATACACCAGTGGTCTTACGTATGAATTTAGTATAAGTGCATTTGCAATGCCGTTGCAATCAACTCAGTTAATTGCTCAATAATTTGTTCTATACATATATAAGTTGTTCTATACAGGTAGCCGGTACGTGTGAATTCAAAGCAAACAGTACTTTTTACGATACGTACTTTTATTTTGTCATATCGAGGACCGGGACCGGAAACCTGTCGCTTTATGTAAGTATCCAAATGTACATGATTGGAATTAAATGACGTCATTATGTGTATTTTTAATGGAAAGTATCAAGTAATGGCAACACAGCTCGTGACGTCTTGGTGATAGGTGGAAAGACAGGACCAGCGCAATTTATAATTGTACTAACTAATTAATAGTCCGAGAAAATTAATACAATTATAGGAAATAATTCGTCTAGTTTCGTAAACTGATACGGTTAAAATTAGAGGTCTTCTGATGAATGATAAACATACTAAAGGTTCTCCAGGGTTTGGGAGTGCAGGGTACGCTGAGGGCGTTGGTAGGACGGGGCTGTTGGAGTGTATGCTTACAGTAAAAACTACATAATGGTCGTATGTAATCGTAATCCGATGAAAAAATGTATTTAAGTACCCATAGTACAAGCTTTGCTTAGTTTAAGACTAGATGCCGATGTGTAATATGACCAGGAATATTTATTTATTATGTGTACTTTATAAGAAGTAAGCAAATGTACAGATGTGAGAGTGGTATTTGTCTATTTGTAAATATGTCGACAAAATACAATACATTAGTCAAAGAACAGAGAGAAAAAAGTTGTTTTAATATAAATGTAGATACGAAACATCGAGGCGAAGGTAAACAATTGGTCTTTCGGACGGTGAATAATTCATGAACGGCGGATTATAGACGATGATGCAGAGTAGTGACATGCAGTACGGACACTGCAAACAATATTTTTTATACTAAGATAACCAACTGCTTACATTAGATATATGGTATACCTGATGCAAAGCAGTTACCCGAGCCTGTAGTCGCTTGCAATAACATACGATGTAAGTACTTTAAAGATATTCGGAGATGGTAGATCACCTTGAGACCAGCGTGTAGATTTCTACTTGACTCAAGCATATTTGTGTCTCGAAAAAGATAAACATTTTAGTGCTGGATACACACATATGTATTATTAAAAAGCAAACTATTATTATATGTTTTAACTACCTGTTGATGATATATAATAAGTATTATTACGACCTTGTTTGTAGAATGACCAACCATGTCTACTTTGCCCCCTGGAAAAATATATAATGTACTATGATAATTTGACGGGCTCGGTGGTGGAACGGTTAGCAATTAACTCTAAAGTCGCGAGTTCGATCCCCGTACAAGACAAATATTTGTGTGTATGGACATGTCTCTTTGTCTTGGTCTGGGTGTTTTATATGTATTATATGTATGTATTTACAAAAACAAATGTATTTAAGTATAATATCAGTTATCTAGTACCTATTGTACTAGCTTTGCTTAGTGTGGGACTAGATGGCAGTGTATATTTCGTCCAAGAATATGCATTTATTTATTAGCATTGTAAATTATAGAGCTGCTAGTTTAGTGTCCAAAAACAAAATAAAAACAAATTTGCCATATGAATACTGTTTTATGTACGCTGTGTGCTGCTTCTGAGAAGCACGTTAAAAACAATATAACATACAAGTAATTTCTCAATTGAGTGACGCTCAACTGTACATTAATAGTCATTTACGTCACAAATGGGCAAAGAGAATGATTAACGACATGTCAACATTAAAAACACGTGTGAATGAACGTTTTAATATCCGTTATTATATTTATCCCAATGCTGGGAGACGAGCCTTCTTTAGTTGAAGAGATTTACAGCATATTCCGCTATACACCCCAAGTTCAATTTGACGAAGCGCCATATTTTTACCCGCGGTTTTAATGGGGATGTTTGATATTTTTTCTGACATTAGATGTCGCTAGGTAGGCGTCGGGTCCAGATTGTCAAAATGTACTGAATTTTTGGACAGTGAAACTTTAAGACGACAAGACAAGACGTCAACAAGACATTTGACAAGATACTATGAATTGACAAATGATTGGACCCTACGCTACAGTGCTGTCAAAAGACCCTCATTCATTTGGAGAAAATCACCTAGGTACGGAAGACTTAATGCACTTGGGTTATATACCTACATATATATATACATGCGAGATAACAAGTGCAATAGCTGAGGCAGTGGTAAATTACAAAACATATTTAAATCAAGTGAATTTACTTGTAAAGTATCAGTAAGTTCATTTTCAAACAGCGTGTTCAAGCTAATTAGCTGAATAATGTGTCCAGAGGTCCAGACACTAATCTTCATCGTCCTAGTTTTCTTTTTTACTTTGTGTGTATATTATTTATCTAAGTATAATTGCATTTTTTGTATTATCTTGTGTTCGTTGGCTCATTCGTGTATTCTAGTTTTCACAAATGTTATATGGTATATTGGGGTGTATGTGGTTTATCAACATCTTTGAACCAAAGCCAACTTCACCTGCAAGCGGTGCACCCTGCTGACTGACAAACGAAGCTCTGGCGAAAAGGGAGGTAAGGAGCGTAATTGTAAGCTTCCTGACTGGGGAATGTACCTCCACCTCACAGAATACCGCAGCCAAATTTATCAATTCCCTTGAGGGTTGTTGTGTTCCTGCGAGTGAGTGAGGTCACCAGAAGTGAAGGAGATGCTGCGATTTCAGCGGGGGTGGCGGCGCGAGATCTTATATTGCGAGCGTTAATATATTATATTAACGCTCGCAATATACGGCTACGGTAACCGCTTCACATCAAGCGGGCCGTATGCTTGTCTACCACCCGACGTATAAAAAAAATGTTAGAGATTGCTCTTAGCATTAAGTCCGCATTTTGTACACGACGAACAAGTACTAGGGCGCATCGGCCCAGAGACGCAAACAGTATTCCATGTGAGGTCGAACCTGGCCTGGATATATTTGATGCTGGGTGTAAAATTTGTGTGTGTCGGGGTGGCCTGCTTTTATTCCTGCACTTATGGACCCATGTTCCTAGAAGCCACTTTATAAATAAATACTTTTTGAAAAATTGAAAAATTCACCTGGCCCCCCTAGGTTGGGGCAGGTGAATTTTTCCATTTTTCAAAATATATTTATCTGGCAAGTTGGCCAAGACAACTATTTAAATAATAATAATTAAATAAATATTTTCAGACAAATTACACAGCGCCATCTAGCCCCAAAGTAAGTGAAGCTTGTGTTATGGGTACTAGACAACTCATAAACATACGTAAATACATACTTATGATACACAGAAAACACCCAGACCAAGACAAACAGACATGTTCATGCTCACAAATGTTTGTCATGTGTGGGAATCGAACCCAAGAGCGTTGGTGTCGAAGCCGTGTTTTTGACCACTACGCCACCGAGTTCGTCATTTTCTTTGGCCTTGCATTCCAAGTGGCCGCCAAACTAAACATCACTCGATATGCCGACACCCAAGATGCTAATGATTAGGATAATACCAGCATCTTCTAATCTACGAGCTACGACAAACGGGGACTTTTTAGCGGTAAACGCGCAAACCTGTGTCTTTAAGGAACTAAGCTGTACCAAATTCAATCTACCCCAATCCGAGACGTGTCCAAGGGACGTCTCAATCTCACACACAAGTTTTGTTCGGTACTCATCGACGCAATTCCAAGAAACATTACTTTGGCCAGTGTATCTTGCGACTGTTATCCGCGTAGCAATGAATGTTGCGTATAAGCAGTAGGTAGGCTCAGGTAACCCAAAAGAACGAAGCTTGGAAAGTAATACTTTATGTTAAACTCAATCAAAAGCTTTTGCTGTGTCTGTAGATGGTGGTGGACAGCATTGATGATGGAGTTAAGTCCCCTAATATTACAAAGCATAAACACAGAGCTCAGGAGGAGGTGACACTATATTTTACTTGCATTTGCTTCCAGCAGAATTACAAAGTTACGTAGTACGTGCCCGCCTAGAGTACGCCAGGCAGCTTTAGCAATATTGCATTCTTCATCACCGACAGTGACGGTACCATCCTGGGGTACTCCTACTTACTAGTACTACTGCCATATCTAGGATTGAGGGTTTTGGATTGGGCTCTAGGTCTCCGGGCCAACATTCATCGGACAAAACGCAATAGCGAGCTATTACTTCTCGCCGGTCTTCTGCGAGAGATTTGTACTGCCCCGGACGAGCCGGCCCAATTACGAGCTGCAATCATTTAATGTCCACAACTTGAGCGCGATCATGTTCTGGATACTAATCGACTACAGCTACGATGACTTCAAATTGTGCACTATTGTGCAATGAGGCTAGCAATCCCAGTGATGTAATCTAGCTTCTCAGTCATTTACATTTAGGTAGAAAACGGTTACAGTAATAATTTTCATAAAAAAAGCCGACTCCAAATTTTACTCTTCATTTATGTATGTAGATACAAGCTGATGATGATGGTGATGATAAAAAAAATATGGGACCAATCTATACAAATAAAAAAAGTTTTTTTCAAATCGGTTTATAAATGACGGAGTAATGAAATAACAAACCTAACACAGGTAGATACAGAATGATGATGATGATGAAAAAAATATAGGACCAATCTGGAAGTATTTCTCTTTCTTATAAAAAAAAGTTTTTTTTTCAAAATGATGGATTAATTAAGTAACGAACATAAAAAAAGCCGAATTGAAAACCTTCCTTCTTTTTTGGTGTCGGTTAAAAATAAACATTATACGAAAAAAATAAATAGAGAAAAATATATGTAAGACTTTTAGCAATGAATAATAAATACGTGATATACATTTTTATATCTCAAAAATATACGTATCCCAATCAACTCCGTGTACTTTATTGAAGTATGCATGAGTGGTCTTTCTGGGTATTTTGAACATTCGACTCCAGAGTGTGCCTTATTTCGGCACTGCCCAGGTCTCAGATCTTGATTTTAACTAGACAAAAAATTAGTCGTTAATTTGTCGAAATTTGTCGCCCAAAGCAAAAAATTTGTCGGGGTCCCGTTAAAGAGTTATAAGGTTTTTTTTGTGGCAGTGCCGAAATAAGCTTATTTCGGCACTGCCCACTCGGGATCTATTAAACTACAAAACATAGCGAACATATGATTTTCCCCAGAATTAGTCGTCAATTTGTCGAATTCAGACACCAAGTATCAGAATTAGTCGACCTCCCGTTAAAAAGTTATAAGTATTTCTTTGTGGCAGTGCCGAACTAAGCCTTATTTCGGCACTGCCCAAAAAAACTACACCACCTAGCGAAAATCTGATTTCATCCAGATGTTGCCTTGAATTTGTCGAAATTTGTCGGATATAAAACACAACTGGTCGACGCGTAATTAAAAAGTTACACGCATTTTAATAATTCGCGTTGTAGTCAGAGAGCCTAACGTAGGCAGAGTAGAATAACACCACCCCATTCACATATGGCTATCGTAAAAAGCAACTAATGTAGTGCTAAAGAACACCTAAAGCATTCGTAGATCAGAAAACAGTTGCATGCATTGACAAACTTTGCCAGACTCTGAAAAAGGAAGGAAATGAAACGTTTACTGTTGCATTTTGTGCATGATATAATTTTGATGCAAGATCTCGGACTATATTTACTATGAGAATTATTAAAATGCGTGTAACTTTTTAATTACGCATCGACCAGTTGTGTTTTATATCCGACAAATTTCGACAAATTCAAGGCAACATCTGGGTGAAATCAGATTTTCGCTAGGTGGTGTAGTTTTTTTGGGCAGTGCCGAAATAAGGCTTATTTCGGCACTGCCACAAAGAAATACTTATAACTTTTTAACGGGAGGTCGACTAAATCTGATACTTGGTGTCTGAATTCGACAAATTGACGACTAATTCTGGGGAAAATCATATGTTCGCTATGTTTTGTAGTTTAATAGATCCCGAGTGGGCAGTGCCGAAATAAGCTTATTTCGGCACTGCCACAAAAAAAACCTTATAACTCTTTAACGGGACCCCGACAAATTTTTTGCTTTGGGCGACAAATTTCGACAAATTAACGACTAATTTTTTGTCTAGTTAAAATGAAGATCTGAGACCTGGGCAGTGCCGAAATAAGGCACACGACTCCAGATAGGTTTCATCAAAAGCGATAAATCGCTTTCATCTGTATTCGAGAAATATTATTAGTTTTCCAATAAGTGCGAGCAGAAGGTGACATAATTAAATATGCCTCAAGATAAAATTTCTCTGAAAATGTAGATAAATGTTTGACATTTTTTTCGTAGCTGGGATAACAAAATAGATAAGTAAAATCTGATCAGTCAGGCCAATAATTGGCTATAATTTATTTTCTGTGCCTCAGTTCGGTTATTAATTTTATTTTTTTTAACTTATTAAAATGGGTACACACAATGGCTACAGAGGATATACGAGTACTAAAAATATTATTTTAAAAGTAAGTGCGGATGTCTCCCCGAGGGGAGCCGTCAGGGGAGACAGTAGTCCGAAGGGAAACTTATCACCATATACGAATTCGTCTCGGACAAGAGAAAGGACCGAATATACAAATTCGTCGAGGAGTTCGATGGCGTCATTGCTCGTGTCAGTCTAATCGATCACGTAAGTCAAGCAACGTCGACCGTAGCCTGGCTACGGATGAGTTTATTTATCTCGAGCTTCTTCGTGTTTTTGTAAATATATACTTATTATACATAGAAATCACCCAGACCAAGACAAACAGACATGTTCATGCACACAAATGTTTGTCCTATGTGGAGAAATGAGAAGACGTTTGACTAAATGTCTGATTAGAACTTTCAAAGCTCAGTTAAAACCGCATGTAGGCTGCTAGCATAAAACAGACATTCGATAAAAAAGTAATTTTGATAATTCTCACCGCGTAAGAATAAATATACGCTCTCCCGAATTCGTGGGCGAAGTACAATCAGAGATTATTCCCAGATTAATATCCGTGTTGTATCCTGTTACTACAATATAGTACAAGGTGGTACAAGTGTCGATCGTGTATATTCACAGCGCGCACTCAAATTGTTTGAATATTTGATAACGCGAGCAAATCAACGTTGTCTAGGCGATTATTAATTGACTCATCCGGCAACTAGTTATATATTAAGTGGATTCACCAAATTACACATCTGCACAAATCAACATTTGAATGGTCTGCTCCTATTATTTGAAATTGGCGCAGTATGCGTTTTTAGGGTCCCGTACCAGAAAGGTAAATAAGAACCCTATTACGAAGGCTCCGCTGTCCGTCCGTCTGTATCTAGGCTGTATCTCATGAACCGTGATAGTTAGACAGTTGAATTTTTCACAGATGATGTATTTCTGTTACCACTATAACAACAAATACTAAAAAAACAGAATCAAATAAATATTTGAGGGGGCTCCCATACAATAAAACGTGATTTTTATGCCGTTTTTATACCAGCCGACGTCTCTATAGTTACTCTTTCATGACCCACGTCATGTTTCACAGAATCCATCCACCTTTTTCTTCGGTCTTTCTTTCGAACTACATATAATGCTATCTATTTACATTCATTATTATTATATTATCTATTGATGAGTGGTCGAATAGCTAGCAATAGCCACTTTGACTATTGCTAGCTAGGGTTCGATCCCCGCACAAGACAAATATTTGTGTGCATGAACATGTCTGTTTGTCTTGGTCTGGGTGTTATCTATGTATCATAAGATGTATTTAAAAAATATATATTTATGTATTATAGCACTTGTCTAGTATTCATAGTACTGGATTTGATTAGTTTGGGACTAGATAGAATAAGTGTCCCAGGAATATTAATTATATATTTATTATTCAAATTCATTGTTCCTATTATCTCACGCCTTGCATCCTTCCGCATTACACATTACCCGTACCACGAAAGCTCCTCTCAGTTTGCATAAATAATAGTACCAAAAATAAAAAAACGCGGCAGTATCATGGTAGAAGTCATTATTATGGTATTACTTTTTTTGACCCGTATATAGTATGTACTCGTATGTTAGCGATGTTTTCGAAAACTATTGATACGATTTAGATAAATATTTTCAGCGAAATTCATTGAGCTTATAAAATCGTCCGGTCGATCTATCTGTCCGTTGCCATGAAACTCAAACTTTCGAAATTCTGACTTCGGATTCGTGTAGAGCATGAAAAAGTAGTAATGTAAAGTGACCTTGGATTTCCGATATCAATTCGGGATTTCGAAAAAAAAAAAAAAACAATTTCGTTATGGTGTCTATGCATGCTGCGCGACTGATGTTTTTGTAATAAGATTGCAGAAGATTTTAATTAAAGATGAGCAAAGATTGCGAGTAAGTGAGATGACCAAACGGGAGGAAATGCTGCGTTAGCAGTGGTGGCGTCAGCATCCGAGCAGTACACCACTTATTACGGGCACTTATATGGCTACGGTATTCCTATTAGGAGCCGTACTTTTTAACACCCGCCGCCGCTTAAAAACAACATAAGAAAGGATACAATAACGTGATAAATAAAATATCTTAATAGTGCTAAAACTTCTAAAAAAAGAAATAAGGCCTATACAGTCTGCAGGCAATCTTGATAGTACTCGTACCCCGCGTCCACTGCGGGGGACCCGTGAAATAATAAATTGTCTCCGCTGACGCAATCTCCGGGGACCTGCTCCGAGGCTCTTCATTACATAACGGACCTCGTCTGGCCACTGGCTTAAGTAAACCACTTGTTTATGTGGTCCGCTCTACGTTGATACATCTTAATTTTGTTGTATATTTTTTATACTAATTTTTTACAAGTAAGCATACGAACAATAATTTTGACAGATAAGCATACGAACCGCTTGATGTGAAGCGGTTACCATAGGCCATATTAACCTTAAGAAAGCGGCTGGATGCGGTGGAGGATCGTATTTGGTGGAAAGCATTGGAGAAGGCTTATATCCAGCAGTGGGTAGATACAGGCTGATGACGATGATGATGATGATCCATACTCCCTTCAGTCATTATCTTGGTAAATCATGTGCAACTGTACTTGGTTTTGGGTCTAATAATTGTGCGTCATTAATTAAAAAAAAATACAGATACAATAATCATCTTAACGTCATAGATGATATAAGTCAAATTAAAGTCATTGGGCAATTTTCAAAGCCCATATTTGAAATACCAGTAAAAGTGGAAAACTTTAATGGAGCAATTACGCATGATACAATACCTGGCTATGAAATTGGCCGGTCAACAACTAGAAATAACACGTTCCTAAAACTGTATGACGCATTTTTAACGCATCAGGGCTCAACATCGTCACAACCAACACAATGCACCCTGCAGTCAAGCAAACGCCTCGATTGCTTGACTGCATCTGGCGAAAGAAAACTAAGATATATCGATCCCGACTTGCACCTCACAGAATACCCCAGCCAAATATCAATGTCCTTGAGGATTATTGTATTCCTGCGAGTGAGTGAGGTCACTAGACATAAGGAAATAAATCTTTAGCAGCTGGGTTTTCAGCGCGTTAGCATTACTATTTGTATTGTGAGCGTCTGTATATGGCTACTATACCGCTTTACATCAGGTGGTCCGTACAAAGACAAAGACGGCATCGAGAGAGATCTGACAAAAGCGAAGAGTCGATTTGCTAACTTTTATATAAAGATATGCACTACACCTTACTTTAGTGGGTACACGTACTTTGGGGTGTAAGTGGTTCATCAACATCTTTGAACCAAAAGCCAACCTCACCTGCACGTGGTTCACCCTGCTGACGAACGAGGCTCTGGCGAAAAGACAGGTAGGGCATAGCGTATTTTTTAAGCTGCCCGACTGGGGAAGTACCTCCACCTCACAGAATATCGCAGCCAAATAACAATTTCCTTGAGGGTGGTTGTATTCCTGCGAGTGAGTGAGGTCACCAGAAAGAAGAAGGAAAGGAAGGAGAACAGGCTGGCAACGGATCGGCAACCCCTTGGTGTTGCTGATCGCCATGGGCGGTGGTGATTGCTTCCTATCAGGTGATCCACATGCTTGATTGCCACCCTCTAATATATATATATATGTATATATATATAAACTTGCCTATCAATCCTGATGTGCAAACTTACAGGCAAGGCACTGTACTTGTAGGCCGAGGGCGTATTGCTTGCCGCACGCATTACGTAGATTTCCCAACTTGTGACATCCGTCACGGGGCAATTTGCCTACACATTACAACTTCCTCGGCCGTGGAAGGGGCTCCTTTTTGGGGTTCCATCCAAATTAGAAATAAGGAACACTTATGGAACGACTTTGTTTAGCTATTTATTTTAACAACTAATGAGTAGTTGGTCGGTTTGTTATTGACTTAAAATCCTAAATATAACAGTCATTCTTTTTTTTTATTCCACGATGTATGAAACAAGCATACGACCCGCCTGATGGAAAGCAGTTACCGTAACCTATGAAGGCCTGTAACACCAGGGGTTCTAAAAATTCAAGCTAAGCCCAAGCCCAAGGTCGTCGAACCGCCGAAAGTTAAAATAACTTTCGTCGGTTCGACCGCCTTGGGCTCTACCAACCTGCCTTCCGGATCAGTAGTACCATTGACTAGTATCATTGATGGTACAAGTCTTGTACCATTGATGGTACAAGACTTGTACCATCAATGGTACTAGTCGTATGGTAGTCGTATGCTTGTTTTCCACTTTGACACAACTTTGCCTGCAATCGAATCATCTTTTATTATTTATAATTTATTTTTTACTTATCGTCACCTAATTAGTCACCCACAAAGTTCCTGTACCGCTGCCATTACTAGGTAATATATTTCAATGGCTGCACCCGAAGTCTTTGAACATACACATAGAATATTGCTCAAATCCCATCTATTCAGCTTTAAGCTGCTCACTTTGCGGACATTCCATCAACAAACAGTGAACATTTTCCAATTTAACAAACAAACATTGTAATTTGGGGAGTCAGTTTTTCTCATTAAGAATACAATTTTTTCCGATGGATTATGTCCACGTGTATTTTCTCATAATTCTGTGTGATGTCCTCCACTCGCAACGGTTTACTGGTAGAGAATGCTAAGTTTACTGGTAGAGAATGCTAAGTTTACTGGTAGAGAATGCTAAGTTTACTGGTAGAGAATGCTAAGTTTACTGGTAGAGAATGCTAAGTTTACTGGTAGAGAATGCTAAGTTTACTGGTAGAGAATGCTAAGTTTACTGGTAGAGAATGCTAAGTTAACTGGTAGAGAATGCTAATTTAATTAGGTTCGCCTTATGTACCAATTTATTACAGTGAATGAAGTTGAACAATACATTTGAGCCCCTTTACATCCATCGCCTCCCTGCGATTTTTACTAGATCATCCGCGCATCTAGTGTGGGGCCATCTTGATCTTATTTATCTTGGGGAGTAAGTGACTCATCACCATCTTTGAGCTAGAGCCAGCCTCACCTGTATAATATATGGCGATAACTTTACGGATATACTAATTTATGAGTATAACATAGCTCCCTCCATCACAAGCCGTGTAACCTTGTGCTTTGGTATGAGATGGATTTTAAAGTAACTCACCATTAATTGAAAACTTTCATCTGGAGATATTAATGCATATCGGATGAGAAAATTATTCTCAAATTTCCGAAATGCAGTCCATCCGAGTTGGATTGGATGAGAAATCTGTTTCGAGAAGTTGGACCTACTTAACTGGACTGTTTATGACGGGCCCGGATAGTCATGAAATTTGAATCCAGTAGTGCTGTAGATTCAAATTTTCTACGATATCTCTACAATTAGAGAGTAACTATAACCTATGGTTTGGTGGATACTTATAATAGGAAAGTACTCTGAGTGGTCAATGCACGTCATCAGTCTACTGTGGGCTACCGAGCCGTCAGATGCAGGAGCTCGATTAAGCAAGCCTTCAAAACGTACAAAGGAAATCGTATTACGGCAAAACGATATTCTAGAGTATAGATTTCAAAGCGCACTTCAACCGTCCGTCCAGGGCACCGTGCTTTATCTACCCTCTTACGGGTACGGTTACCAAATAAAAAAATAAAATTTCTCCGCTAAGATCCTCGTCATTTTTCGACGTTTTATAAAGGTACTCGAAATTTAGTTTTATGGTAGGCAGTCAATCTTTTGTTACTTAGCTAAATGTCCATGAATATATTTCCTTGTTATTTTTACATTATTATTTTTGACGAGCTCGGTGGTCGAATGGTTAGCAATGGCCACTTTGACTCCGAGGTCACGGGTTCGATTCAACAAGACAAACATTTGTGTGCATGAACATGTCTGTTGGTCTAGGTCTGGGTGTTTTCTATGTATTATAAGTAGGTATGTGTTTACAAAAAAAAAAGTATTTAAGTACATTTATCAGTTGTCTAGTACCCATAACATAAGCTTTGCGCTTAATGTGTGTGATAGCTCTGTGTAAATTGTCCAGAAATATTTATTTAGTTATTATTTATTTACTTCTCACAACTTCAAAATTTTTCTTAGTATCTACGTTGGATACCAAACAACCATACGGTTTGCCTGATATAAAGTGATTACAGTAGCATCACAATCCGCCCACTCCATACAAATGTCGCGGCGTTCACTGTTACATAAACAATTACGTCTATATAGAGCGAGAACGAGCATGTGTGCGTGCGGCGTCATAGAAACTGTTCCAGATCTGTCTCAGAGGGGAGGTGAGGTCGATACGAGAGAGCGGCAGGGAGTGACCATATTGTATGTAGTACTATTACTTATACCGTGGTAGCATGTAGACGCTTACATATAAGAACTACTGTTCACGCGCATTCGTCGCATCTGGTAACTCACTCGCAGTAGCACAACAATTCTCACGGGTATTGTTTTTTAACTGCGCTCTTTTGTGAAGTATTAGTTCTTTACAAAAATTACTAACAACTTCATATTCCATTTTGCCCATTTCCCTGAAAAAAGGCAAAAAGTCGTAATATGTCAGAAGAAATCCTGTCGCCTGCAGACCGTACCTGCGAGCAGACGGTAACGGCCAGAAGCGCAGTTCCTTCCTTTAAATATTCTCTCCCATTACGATTATCGTTTCACGGACATCGTTTGTCTTTGTCATATTTTTTAGACATTCGCGTCTTGTTACATTGACGTAAAATTTATTAAAGGCTCACTCGTAGCGATGAATGTTATAATGAATGTTATGTTTTCTATGTATCATACATTCAGTCAAAAAAGTATCGGGAATGGATCATTTGTTTATGGTTCCAAATTCAAATTTTTTGTTTTTTGTTGTTGTTGGATTGGCACTACTTTTTTCCATTTTGGCGCGGAGTTTGAGTTGTATCTGTCATTTATATTTAATACAGTGCTGTTTTTAATTGTATCATATCTAGTGTATATTGCGATTTTCATAATGGACAAAAACATCGAGCATCGCCAATGGAATTTCGTGTTCGGAGTCACTAAAAATGTTACAGAAGGCTTATGGTAAATTGACAATATCAAAAACACGTGTATAAGAGTGGTACAAAGTTTTCAAAAGCGGTCGAGATGTGATGGAAGATTTGCCTCGCTCTGGTAGGCCATCAACGTCTGCAACTGGACTTAACATCGCAAAAGTGAAGGAAATAGTGACTGAAAATCCTCATTCAACTTTGGGAGAGATAGCCGTCGAACTTTCTGTATCTCACGAATCGATCCGTACCATCTTAAATAATCACTTGGGTATGAAACATGTTGCCGCTCGGCTAGCCCCAAAAGAGCTGAATTTTCTCCAAAAATTCAATCGCATAAGAATCGCTGAGGACATGCTAGAACGAGTCGATTCCGATCCAACATTCATGAAACGCATTGTTACTGGTGACGAAACGTGGGTATATGAGTTTGACATGCAAACTAGTCAACAAGCTTCAGAGTGGCACCTTCCAACTGAACCGAAACCGAGAAAACCACGCCAAAGTCGATTAAAAGTTAAAGTCATGTTGACTTTTCCTTTGAAATTTGATTTCCCCTCTTGGCAGTGTGATATCTATGAACAGGTAACAGCCAGTATTATTTAAATAATATCTTTGGGAGATTCTTATTCCGAAAATTTTTAACAAAAAAAAAAAACCGACTCCAAATATTACTCTACATTTATGTATATTAAGATGATGATGATGAAAAAAATATGGGACCAATCTGAAAGTATACTCTTTCAAATAATGAAAGTTATTTTTTTCAAATCGGTTTATAAATCACGGAGTAATTAAGTAACAAACATAAAAAAAAAATAGAAAATACAGCCGAATTGAGAACCTCCTCCTTTTTCGGTCGGTTAAAAATAATAGTCAATCTATAGGCGGAAGCCCAATTGTTGGGCTTTCTCTACCTCTGTTATGCCGCAGTAATGTAACGCATCCGCACCGCTGACGAGACCCAACTGCCGGTCGCAGCGATCGGCAATTAACGGGCTTAACGATTGATGTCGGTCGCAGCGACCCCCGACATGCATAATGAGCGCCCGCGATAAGCCGCGACACGCCGCCGTACGAGAGCGATGCCCTAATTTATTAATTAAGGACTGTCGCTGATTTGTTACGTGTTGAAAGTGTCACATAAGTTTCCCAAATGAGTGGTAACTATCTTTAATCTATGGTGTAAACGTAGGAAGCGTTGTTAGTGGAGGGTGCTAGGGATATGATGATGTCTTCGTTAAGAAAAGAACTGAATTTGTAAAGTATTTGAATGTCATAATAAAATCTATATAAATAAAATCTATATAATGAATCCTTTTTCCCTATATCATGCCATCACGCGTGAACGGCTGGACCGATTTCATTGATTCTTTTTTCATTGTCTTTGTCATTGCCAGGAGAAGATTCTAATGAAGAAAACAAAACAATACAAAATTACAAAATTTAATTTTAGTTGCGCGGAAAATTACAAATTTTAAGAAAACTGAAAGATCATATTAATATTTCTAATGTAACTTTATGTCGTTTAACAGAACTGTCAGTCATTTGATAGATAGCGCGCCACCAATTCAGTATTCTAGACTTGCGCAAAACAGTTCACTGAACTGAAAAGAGAGATGCAGTTCTTTTCACGCAAATGAACTATATCACTCATCTAGTTCATTTAGTTCATTTAGTTCAATTGCTTCTGTAGTTCTTTTGACTCATTTAGTTCGATTAGTTCAATGTATCTTTGATTCAATCGACTCAGTAGTTCTGTTGACTGATTCCTTCTAGATTCTTCTATGTTCTATTGCATCATTTTGATGACATTGTATTTTTGTATTAAATAAGTATAACTATTTAAATATTTTATAAATTTCCTTCCAAATATTGATTTTCCTTCAAACTTTTCACAGGATTAGGACTGTCAAGCTTGAGTAAAAAGAAATTATTTAGTGGTTAAAATAATAATTAATATAAAAATTGAGCCTTGTACTACTACTATAGCATATTTTCGCTAACAGTTTATGGTTCTTATGTCCTTAGCCTTAGAGTTCTAATTCGGTCAGTCAACCACGCACGAAACTATCTGTCTCGTTTTATCACGAACAATTTCAGAATCTTCCGTCCTTTTCGCTCTCTATCAGCAATTTTGGCATTACAACGTATCTCTCTCATTCTAGCTCGTACGCTTTATGTATTTCCGTTCTTTTTACTCTTTATCACTCATTGAACTAAATGACGCAGTGAACTACATGGGACAAGAAAGAGTGAGTGACAAGAACCGGCTTGTATGGTGAACTGGTACAATTGAACTACTCACTCAGGAACTACACAAGTCTACAGTATTCATTGTTAAAGAAGACAGGACGACGTCTGTCGGGGCAGCTAGTGAAATAAAATTCATTTGTCTGTCAATGTGTATGCTCTGATAGACCATAGTCCAGAGTGTTGGAAGGTAAACAAACTTGCTGCTTGATTCTGTGTTAGTAAAAATATATATAAACTGTTTTTTTTTTATATGAGATCGGGGCAAACGTGCTTGATCGTCGCTCCGTTGACAGTCTGGGAAATATTAGACTCCGTATTTGAAGGCTCCCTTGTCGTATATGTTGGGAAAAACAGCTGAGGGAAGTTGATTCCACAATTTCAAAGTTTGTGGTATAAAATATTCTAAGAAGCGGACAGCGGTAGCTCGATAATTATCAAGATGACATGGATTAAATTGTAATTTTTGGCGAATTATTTATATTACAGAGTTATTTCTGACTCAGTAATACGAGTATAAATACATCCATGTCGCAGTATACCATGAAGTTGCAATAAGTTTTTTTTTTTATATTAGCTCAGCAAATTGACTCCGCTTCGCCTGATGGTAAGCGAAATAGAGGAGCCCAAATCGCATCGGCAACAACAAGAGACTTTGATATCTTGTCAGTTGATGCTGCCATGCTGGAATACAAGATGCTTCCTCACGTTTCGCTTAAAGGATCACATGCATGAATGAGGAAATATGACAACGAGTTCCACTTTTTAATGGTGCGACATAGATAGGAGTTGCCAAATGTTTTAGTACGCGAAGGAATGATCCCAACGGTGAACTTGTGATATCGCGAGCCTGCACGTGACGTTCTGTGACGGTAAGGAGAGGAATTCTTTTAATCATCAACATGGTATTTAGCCCGTCATATACGACTCTACCTTTTAAATAAGTATACTTTCAAAGCTTTAAGTTATCTCTAAATCCATGATTTATTAGTTACCTACTCACAAGAACACAAACCTTCCAGGAATTTGACAGCTCTAGCGAATACTATTAAAACGGCAGCATCAACAATCACTGCTCTGTTTGCACAACAAAACTGTAGCGTTCCATCGACGTCGGCGTCGCTTTGAGCGGCGTCGGAGCGTGACGTCACATCCTTTGTGCTTTTAATTCGGCAAACAACATAAACAAGAGGCAGACGCCTTTGACGGCCGCCAGAGGGAGCTGGCACTCGCACAATAAACGCAATTAAGGATACACTACACTATCTAAGGCTGCTATAAATATGATCATAGATCTAGATGTCAAATGAAAGGCAAATCTCCTGACTATGCACGATTACCTAAATAAATATAAATAAATAAATTTACACGACAAATTACACACGGCCATCTAGTCTCAAACTAAACAAAGCTTGTACTATGGGTACTAGATAACTGATACTTTTTTTTTTATCCACCAATTTATCCATCATCGCAAATGTCACCATTTTTTATCCAATATGTCAGCGTGCTTGGGAGGGCACGTTAAGCTGTTCAGTCCCGGCTGTTGTTATTAGATGACAGTCGATAGTTAATTAATTCGGGTTTCATTTTGCCGAAGTCAAATTTACAGGCAATTTCATATACACTACTACTACTTTGCATGCTTCTGCCACCTGTCAGTGTATGCAAACTATTGCCGGAAACCAGAGACCAAAGCAACCATGGCAGTCGCATGCATCTACTAGCGGCAGCGTGCACCTGCCGGCCGGGAATAGTTTCGATGAACTAACTAGTGGCAGAAGCACACAAAGTAATGTAGATCAAGTTGCCAATTAAACATTCTTCTTAATTCATTAATTCAATTTATTCTTTAAGAACTACATGCCAAGTATTTCCCAGAGCAGGCAACGAGTGATACTGGTGTTGTAAGCTACGATGATTGCTCACCATCTAGCAGGCCGTAACCTTGATTAGTGTAGTGATACAAATATAGATTAATATATAATCATCATTGGTTTGTCCCTTCCCCATTATTTAGGCGCAGTTTTTTTTTTTTTTTTTTTATACTACTTCGGGTGGCAGACAAGCATACGGCCCGCCTGATGTGAAGCGGTTACCGTAGCCATATTAACGCTTGCAACATAAAATATTGCTCGCGCGCCGCCACCCCCGCTGCCAATGCAGCATCTCCTTCCTTTCCTTCTGGTAACCCCACTCACTCGCAGGAACACAACAACCTTCAGGGGAATTGTTATTTGGCTGCGGTATTCTGTGAGGTGGAGGTACATTCCCCAGTCGGGTAGCTTACAATTACGCTCCCTACCTCTCTTTTCGCCAGAGCTTCGTTTGTCAGTCAGCAGGGTGCACCGCGTGCAGGTGAAGTTGGCTTTGGTTCAAAGATCTTGATGAACCACTTACACCCGTATGTATTTCTTTCTACCTTTCACCTTTATACTCGTATAGCCGTCATATTATCTACAGTTACCCCTTTCTTAGCCATGTCATCTCTCACACAATACAACCACCTCTTTTATGGTCTTCCTTAATTTAAAATTTAAAATTCATAAATATATCGAAAGTAGATTAGTATATTGAAACAAAATTAAACTTAAACGTACACCAAAAATACTGAATTATTACATATATTTTTTATGAAGCTTGTATACCTGGGTAAAGAGTCATTTGTGTGAACTTTCCATACTCTCTTTACATAAGTCAAGTAATAACAAATTTCGCCAAAATATTTTTCTATAATACATTTCAAAGTTCTTTGATATTCGACTCTACTAAAACATAGACGATGAAACAAGAAAATAACATGACATGAAAGGTGTTCGGTCTTTGAAGAATAAAAGATGTTCCCTTTGAGGCCCGCTCGCAGACGTTAAATGTCCAAAATTGAATCGATGTCGAAATCGAACGGACGTCTTTGCAATATACAATACTACAAGCGACACAACATATCGTGATCTGTAATGTATGAGGCATCAAGTTTCATATAAAGGCTAGAACCTTATCAACTTAGTAGAGACATTAGTATATTTTATCGCCTCTACAATGGTGAGTGCTCTAAAGAACTGTTTTTCCTTATCACACCGTCTCCCCACCATCACTGGACCACCCACGCACTACTACCTCTGTCGCACCATTAAAAATGGAATGCCGTGTCACAACATATGTTTCCTCTTTCCTGCAACATGGGATCCTTCAAACGAAGCGTGGAAAAGCACCTCGCGAACCAGCAGGGCAGTGTTAACTGAAGAAAACTGTTGTCTAGTCTTCAACTTTTTACTATCGTTATATACAACTTTACTTCTTTATCAATTTTTTCGTTCCTTTACACCCCAACCACATTCTCCAGGAGGCAAGACGAGGTGCAATGAATACAAGAGCGTGATTAGCGCACTAGATGCCTCTTAATTTCACTCGCCTCGTACGAGTCAACGCATCCTTAGACTCGTGTTAAAAAAACTGATCGCGAGCGAAAGCGGGAAAGCCGATGGCAGGTAAGAGACGCGGGACGAAGCGAGACTCTGTATAAGAAGTATAAGAATAGAGAATATAGGCGATCATGTAGCCTTTGCTTGTCACGGCTCGCGCGAGGGCCTCTTTGAAACGCGCTCGCGAGAGAGCGCTTGTGGCGTCATCAACTTATTAAGTAACACTACTAAACAAGGCATAGCAGTCCATCGTTGCAGATGAAATTCGGCTATTTTTTGATAACAGCAAACTAATTAAATTATTATTATTTAAATAGTTGTCTTGGTCAAATTGCCAGAATATTATAAATATTTTGAAAAATGGAAAAATTCACCTGCTTCCCCTAGTTGGGACTTGAACCCACGACCTCTCGATGACCGGTCGAGTGCTCTTCCAACTGAGATACCAGGAAGGTTTGTGTTGCTCACGAATTTTTGCATCTTATATTCTACTGCGTGAGTCACAGTGTGGCGTATTAACAAGGCATAGCAGTCCATCGCTGCAGATGAAATTCGGCTATTTTTTGATAACACCAAACTAATAAAATTATTCATATTTAAATAGTTGTCTTGGCCAACTTGCCAGAAAATTATGAAAAATGGAAAAATTCACCTGAGATATAGAGTCTTCCTATACGGCAAGTACAGGTAGTTTGGGATTTTTAATGGTAAAAACGGTTAGTTAACCCACTGTTACAATAATTTCCCAGCACCCTCTATCTCTGTTTTTTATTCCTAATTTAGTAAAATTTTAATACTTATTCTAAATATTACCATAAGTGTTTGTGAAAATCCTTACATTTGTACATTGTCGTGTTTTTCAACGCTTTGGATATTCATTAATACCACGAAATGCTTCCCTGATACTACATTAGAACGTTCACGACAAATTTTCATCTATTTAAAGCCTTTTGTAGGCTGATTCACTTAAATAGTTATTTAATTATTACAATGAATCGTCGATCATATCTGGTTTACAATTCATTAAACGTCAGTTGTCAAAAAGTCACTTGAGTTCCGTGTTCGTCCGCGAGAGGCGCTGAGGTAGCTTTTCATTGTTTTCTTCTGAGAGTTCCGTCGATCATAATAAATTCGTTTTAGATAATTTGAGTGAGATGAAAGTAGGTTTAAATTTGGAATGTTAATAAATTTATTTCCTGATGGAGTAATTTTACTGAAATTAAAAATTTATAAGGTCTGGTTACCGAAAATAGGCTTTTATAGAATTTACCCAAAGTGGAATTATATCACGATCGTCCACCTTGGATGAGGTGACCTGTTAAGTGATTTTTTTGCTTACCTTCCCTAAACGGATTACCCAATCGAGTATTCCGTGATTTTCAATATTTTTATGACATGATCCGAGTTTATAGTTTCAGAACGAGTGGAGTTGACGTTTCGGAATTAGGTATTGTGTATTATGTTCTGTGACCATAACAGTCCAGTCCAACTCAAGATTTGAATTACTTTGAGTTGCAAATTTTCTTAGTTATTTGTTGTCAATTATAATTGTAGTCTTATTCATCTGACTGCTAGAATACCGGGCTCCTCTCAATCGTAGGGGTTTAGAGCATACTCCACCACGCTGCTCAACTGCGGGTTGGCGGAGGTCACAGTGTCTTCAAGCTGCCGTAAGGCCACTGACTTAGCTTAATGCACAGTATAAGTAATAGTACTACGTACTTAATGACTGTCATCTGCTGACAATAGCTGGGACTGATGACTTAACGTGCCCTTCATAGCACGCAGTAGCTCGAGATAAATAAACCTATCCATGGAAAGGCTACGGTCAAGTTTTTATTTAAAAAAAAATCATACTGACCGATACTAGGTTAATGTAATAAAACATGTTTTGGTTGGATTTGTGTTGAATTTTGGTGAGGTTAGAGTTTTCTTGTGTCCTATCATCTTTCACTTCATTCAATAAATAAATAATTGACAATTTATTAAATTGGCCGGCCATTATCAATAATGACTATGTAAATTGTTATATTGACCGTAACATATAATATTATTAATAAAAGTATTAATAAAACGAATTATAATTTCTATTTTTATATTTTGTTTTCCAATTCTCAAATTTCTTCACGCATAATAAATACGCAATGATTTCTTTAAACAAACATAATACATCAAACGCTGGTTGTAACGGTACAAAATCTTTTCTTGTGGAGTTTCAAAGTGCGTCTGCTGTAAATAAGTAATGAGAGTTAAAAAAGTTGGTTCAACGTCAGAGGAGCGTGTCCCGCGGGTACCAGGGCGACATAAGTTCACCGGAGCGCGCCGCGCCGCCTACTGATATAACAGCCCCCTAGCCAAGTGTAATTCGTCGCGTAACGAACGTTAGATAGATCACGTGACATTTGTCAATTCGAACATTTTAGTATGAGCTCCACAGTTCAAATTAGCGATCGCTACGCTTTTCTACTTCGCAAACTGCCATTTGGCTAGCCCCCCAGCGATGCTACACGTGAGAAGTGAGAGCGACAGGCAGTGTTCATACCGCACTGTGCCACTATAAAAAATCTATAATACTACAATCTTAACTTAATATATAAAAATTTCGTGTCACGTTGTTTGTCCGCGATGGAATCCTAAACTACTGAACCATTTTTTATAAAAAAAATATTTGATCCAACTTGACAGATAGTATAGTTTTTAGCGGAAAAAAATACGTAAAAATAGTTAATTGATTCAAGTCAAATTTACAGGCAATTTGATTTACACTATCTAATCTTTGTTTTTGTTATGTAAAAATATTTAAATTCCACACGAAGTTTCGTCGGGCCAGCTAGTATAATTATATTGTGGTATTAAAAATATTTTATAAATGGAAAAATTCACGAACCCACAACCTCTCTATGAGCGGTCGAGTGCTCTTCCAACTGAGCCTCCAGGTTTGTGCTGGTAACTAATTTTTGCCTTTTATATTTTACTGCGTGAGTCACAGTGTGGCGCCATCTACCTATTACGTAATTACACTTCTAAACAAGGCATAGCAAGTCCATCGAGTCAATTGTGGTATTGTCCATTTTTATAACACTAAACTGGCAAACAAATATAATAAGGCCTGATGGAAAGCAATTGCCGCGGCCTATGGACGCCTGCAACAACAGTTGTACTGTAATTGTAAAACCTCTAGTTTATGATTACTCTATATAGTATAATATCTCTTAGTGATCTTATCTAATCCAATACCTAATAATTAGTGTGTTAGTTAATATCTAACACATAATTACGATATTGGTTTCGTACAATTATTAGGTATATGATATCCTAATATACGAATATATTATAAATCGCTATATGTGTAATTTGATTCATTCAACAGCCAGCTTTATTAGCGCAGTAATCTATAATAATAAAAGGCTTTGTCCTCACTGACTGACTGACTGACTGACTGACTGACTGACTCACTAATCAACGCACAGCCCAAACCGCTAGGTCTACAGATTCCAAATTTGGCAAGTAGGTTCCTTATGACGTCTAGGGGTGCACTAAGAAAGGATTTTTCAAAATTCATCCCCTAAGGGGGTGAAACGGGGGTCCAAAGTTTGTATGGGGAAACAAGATTAGTTGGACTATTTTATCCGAAACTTTCCACGAGTACTTCTAAATATAAATGAGTAAACACGTGTTTCAGGATTTTTCAAAATTCAACCCCCAAAGGGGTAAAATTGAGTAAAAGAAGTCTGAAAATCGTCATGGGTATTGTTTTTATGATTTATCGGGTCGCTGATTACGAAAACAACAACTATTTTATAATCCAACATAGCCGACGTGACATAAAGTCACCCCTATGGAGGTGCGAAGGGGTTGAAATGTCATAATATCAATATGGGTGTTGATTCTAAGGTTTTCTAGGACGTCAATTACAAAAATGACATCGGTTTGAAAATATAACATAGTGGATACGAAATTACTATTTTTCAAATTTTACCCCTAAGAGGGTGAAACGGGACCTCCGTTTCACCCTCTTAGGGGCAAAATTTCAAAGTTTGTGTAGGGAAACGAGATTAGTTGGACTATTTTACCTTAAACTTTACACGAGTACTTCTATAGATAAATGAGTGAACACGTGTTTCAGGATTTTTCGAAATTCAACCCAAAAAAAAGGAGTAAAATGTGGTCAAAAAGTCTGAAAATCATCAAGGATTTTTATATTTTATCGGGTCGCTAACTACGAAAACAACAACGATTTAAAGATATGCTTCGCTATGACCATTAACAAATCTCAGAGGCAGTCTCTAAAGGTTACTGGGGTTGACTTGAGACAGGACTGCTTCTCTCATGATCAGTTGTATGTAGCTTGCTCAGGAGTAAGTTCTTTTGGAAGCCTTGCAATTTTGGCTCCTGGTGCGAATGCCAAAAATATTGTTTACTTGGATGTCTTAACCTAAATGGTGTATGTTTGTAATAAACATTTCATTTATGACAACAAGTCATTTATGGGGAAAAAATGAAATATCTGGAATGTTAACAAAAATAGACGCACATCAGGAGTGTTCCCGTAGCGAAGCACGGGTACTTTGCTAGTAATAAATATAGCGTATCACGTATTTGTCATATTAAATATTTACAAGCAAACGTTTCACTGTGTCACACGTCTATTTCAATAATTCAGTAGTTTAAATTTATGTGAAGTAAATTATATAAAATAATAAACAACACAATAATGACACCGTTGAAGAAATACTTTTTTACAATAGACAATGTAGGCAACGTTGTCCAAATCCAAATCCTGTGAATAAAGCTCTTAGGGCCTCACCGCTACCTAGTATTTCTCGGCGCAGTAATGGCAAGTAATAGCACTACGTACAGTATGGTCATTCCCTGCCGCTCTCTTGTACCTCACTTTCCTTCTGAGATGAATTTGGAACAGTTTATATGATGTCGCACTCACACACGCTCTCTCACGCCCTGTACAGACGTCACTGTTTATGTGGTAGGTAGTAAACGATGCGATATGTGTTTGGAGTAGCTGTCTTTGGCATTTTATAAATGAAGGGCCGTATGCGAACGTCACTGCAGTTAAATTGGCTACAAAGCGCTTACTTAATACCTATGCATTAATACACATGTAGTATGCAAAGAAAGAAAAATATTTTGAACACACAGTAAGGTATTTTATATACAACTTTTCATTAATTGCTTTTGATCAGAGCTAACGTATTGCCGCGACGGTAAGTGGCGCTGGACTACCTGCCTGCCTGGCAATTACCTTGCTTTCTTCTTGCCACAACGAAGGCAGGTAGAACGTACTACCTGCCAGCACAGATATTCCTTTTTTCAGAAGTTAAAACACTATTCGACCCCAACGTCACAGCGTTCACTCCAATACCGAACACAGCACAAAACAATACGATTTATAGCGCTCGAGATACAACCTTTATGTCCCCTGCGAAGTGTTTTAGCAATCGGCTGTTTATTTTAAACGAATTTATATGACTGCCGATAGGAACACTCGATATCGGCGTTTTATTGGCGCTGGAAATTGGGTGTCGGCCGGGAGCGGAACAAACGCAAACAAACACCAGGCAACAGTATCTTATTATAATACAGAAGGTTCTAGACGACGGAATAGCTAACATAGCTATTTGTTGGCAGTGGTAGAGGTCCTTAGTTGGGTTGCTGCATGGCTCAATATCTCAGGGCCTGTAGGATTTAAAAACACTCGTTTATATATACTTATTTTATTTTACAGCTTTGTAATATTATAAAAGATTTATTTGTCTATTTACATGTTTGTTCACTAGTCCAGTCAGTCGTCGATTGTCCTATTTTTCCAGTCATTTTCTTTTCAGTCTTGTCAGTCCTTTCTGCCCGCTAAAGAGTTCGCAACAGAGCTCTACAGTCCATATCATTATAAGCGTGGCCTATCTACCTTCCTTTCTGTCGGTCAAAATGTCTCTACCTTGCCTGATGGAAAGCACAAGTGAATACTAAATGTGAAGACTTTCATCACTACGATTAGGGCAGCGCTGGCGGTCCTCCCCTTGAGGACCCATGTAAGTTCGTGGTTAAAACCCTGGGTTATAGGAAGAGGGAAATACGTAAGCCAGCAGTGAATTCTATAATATCATGGTTAATATTTAGTCCGTGTTTGTTTGGTTGGCCGTGTGGTTCCGGTAGACTAGAATAGAATCGCTCTGTTTCTTCCCGTGGATGTCGTGCAAGGCGACTAAGGGAAATACATTATCAAATATCGATCAGGCCTCTCCAATCCATTTGGCCAGCGTGGGGAGTGTAGGCCAAATCCTCCTTCCGCCTAGGACGGACGAGAGAGGGTCATACTCCTGTAGTGGAGAGTAAAATGGACCTGATGATGATGATTCAGTCGGTTGTTTTTAGTTTCTTATTATTCAAATTGGTAATGGACTATCTCAACAGGAATATACCTTCACCACTGCCGCGGACCATGCTTTACGCTGATGATATCGTCCTAGCTGCCGATACAGCAAAACACTTGCAGGAACTTTTAAATCGAAACCTAAAAAAAAGGTTTTGGTTGAATATTGTGTATTTTTCAATGTTTTCTGTTAGACTCTGAATATGGTCCATAGTCGAAATGCCGGAACGAAAGCCTTCGTGTTCTATCGATTGCATTCTGTCTGAGGGCTGATTTTGTCGCATTCGGCAAAAATGAACAAATCGTATACACTTGAGAGCAGATCTATCGACGACGACGATATTGTGGCGACGACACAACTCGAACAAACTTCTAAATATTCTCAAATAATCGTATTTCTCACACCTTCGGTTTGCCGACGACGTGGTCATAATGGCTGAATCGCTGGAGGATCTCGGTCGTATGTTGGTCGATCTCAATGCTGCATCTCGACGTGTGGGGCTGGGGTTGAATTTCGACAAGACGAAAGTCATGTACAACGATTTTGTCATCCCTAGCCCGGTTATCGTAGAGAATGCAGCTATTGAAGTAGTTAAAGACTATGTCTACCTCGGACATTCCATACAGCTTGGCCGGGGTAATTTCAACAAAGAGATCGATAGACGCATTCGACTGGGCTGGGCAGCTTTTGGAAAGCTTCGGCACATCTTCGCCGCACAGATACCCCAATGCTTGAAGACTAAAGTCTTCAACCAGTGCGTCCTCCCTGCAAGGACATATGGTGCAGAGACTTGGACACTGACCATCGGACTGCTCCACAGGCTAAAGGTCGCGCAGCGAGCGATGGAGAGGGCTATGCTCGGGGTTTCTCTGCAGGATCGAATCCGAAACGAAGAAATTCGACGAAGAACTAAAGTTGTCGACATAACCTTCAGAGGTTGCAAGCTGAAGTGGCAATGGGCCGGTCACATCTGCCGAGTAAGTGATGGCAGATGGGGGAGGAAGTTATTAGAGTGGAGGCCGCGCATATGACGACGAAGTGTTGGACGCCCTCCTACTAGATGGTCCGATGACCTTAAGAAAGCGGCTGGGAGCGGCTGGATGCGGAAGGCGGAGGATCGTATCTGGGGGAAATCATTGGGGAAGGCTTATATCCAGCAGTGGGTAGATAGAGGCTGATGATAAATCGTATTTATTTTATTAGCAAGAAGCTATGTAAAGGGAATGGTTGTAATTTTCATACACGAACTTACGTATAGCCCAGGATTAATCAAGATAAACTTCTCGGCATTAATACATATTCGTCCCACTGCTGAATGCTTCGAATGAGGGGAGACTTGTATCCCAGCAGTGAAATGAATAAGGGTTGACAACAGTTGACATGCTGCTTAACTGCATGTTGGTGAAGGCCAGTGCCAGTGGCCAGTGCCAGTGGCCAGTTTCAAGCCGCCCAACGGCTTAACATTACCGCATCATAATGTTTAAATAAACTTACTGCATAATATATTTTCCGTAGCTGATAGATATAATATTGCTAAGGTAAGATTGAGGAAAAAAACACCTTTCCATATACCACGACTGAACCAAAATAAACACATACAGACAGTACAGCTGCGTATATATCTAATTCTGATATTCTCCTCCTAGACAAAATCAAATCATTGGCGAGCCAGTCTGATATGAATACAATAACTAAAGTATTTAAATACTGTGTCTTGGCAAATTAGCATGGTACTGACTCGTTTTAAGTTCACAAATTTTATCTTACAATTTTATTTTCCCAATAGTTTTACATTATTATTTAAAAACAGTAGCGCATGGCGGACAAAAAATGCAAAATAATCCATATATAATTCTTAAAATACCGCTCTCCGTCAACGCGTAGTTGAGCAGCATGGTGGAGTATGCTCTAAACCTTTTTCAACCCTCAACCTTCGATTGAGGGGAGACCAGTAACCCAGCAGTGGAATGAGTTGACAACAGAGAGGGTTGACAACTGTTTCACGTACCTATGTAGCAGTCCACAAGTGAGTGCAATACGCAAATTGCTCCGATTCGTACTGACGTTTGTGTTTGACCACCAAAGTGATAGATTGTGATTAAACCGTAACAGACGAAACAGTTATCTTCTATTACGTTTTAATGATGTCTCAATTGGCATCGATGAAGCATTGCATATAATTCTATTGAATTATATGCAATCGTTGTGAGTTCCAAGGCAGCCGTAGTTTTACCCCTGGGACTGCAATGGACTTCATTGTTCATTGCCTTTTTTTGCGGTCGCCGCTGTTAATCCTGGCTACACAGGAGATACAGTGGTGGGAATGTGTGGTGGGCCCCCGTCCCAATTCTATTGAATTTGTAAAAATTAAACAGAATTTAGAACAATTGGCCCTACCGCCGAAGCTGAAGCCGATTATTATCGGATTTTTGATAGCGAAAATCAAACTTCAGTATAGATTAGTGGTAATCGTATTTAGCTAAGTCGGTAGAGCTCTAGAGTTACTACCAGCCAAGCTAATCACAATTTAAAAAAACCGATGGGAATCAGCTTCAGCATGGGCGGTAGGGCGCCTGAAAACGGAGCACGTGACACTAGCGAAATCAGTAAAAATATCACGCTTTGATCATACTACGTATTTGACGAAGAAGTTGCATCAATTGTAGTGTAAATTTATGATTCGTCGATTTGAAGATTCTGGAGCACGTCCGAAGTGTTGGCCGACCTTACATCTTGCATTCAATTGTCAATTCCAAGTGTGATTGATTCCCGATCCGGCTTCCAATGCAAGTCATAGTTCACGACCGCTCCGAGGCTGAATTGAAACTTGTCGCCCGCGTCACGTCCGCGTCTCGCCGCCCTGCGCCCTGCCGCTGTGCCGGTCCGTGTGACGCAACATTTCTGAATGCAACTTCTACCATAAACATGATTGTAAAAAAATTAAATATTATTATAAAAAAAAAACCCTCCTCTATTACTATCGTTTTGGTAATACTTGGCGGCACGGTATGAAATAGATTTAAGCTTCTGCATGACCAAAGTAATTATATAGTTGGTTGCGGATGCTTCACATGCTATGCCTAGACGCACCCACCGACAACGCTCTACGCTTCCTCTCAATGCCTATGTCATCTCATAGATCTCTCGCTATAAATACAAATCTGTCTGCTCCCACAATGCCGCCAACAGAACCATATATAGGTATATATCAAAAGCCGCCATTCGTGATGCCCTTGACCACGACTACTCTGCCAAGGGTGTACTAGTGAGAAGAAGAAGGAGATATATGCAAAAACAGTTAAAACATTATATAAACATAGTTATATTAATCCGGGCTGAACGGGCGTAAACCTTCTATCGCTGCAATTGAAACTGAAAGCTCACATAATTGGACTTTCGCTAGTATTGTTTACACAATTGCTGTATCTGAAAAATCTGTATTAACTGAAAATTTACTGCAGCTGGACGGACGATCGTCGAACATTGCTGAGTCTATATGATTTTATGCAGGCTTTTACAGATGGACCCAGGATCTGGTAAAAATATCAGAGACCAATAGATGATATGAAAAGCTGTTTGGCGTGGAAGTAAGGGGCAAGTCGGAACTACAGATGTGCAGTGCAGATGAACATGCACTACGCGACAGCGACCAGTACCGTATATAGTTGATCACTACGGCCGCACCTAGTGCGCTTGAGCTTTTACAGATAAGATAATGTTGTACGGCATTATAGATGGTGTGTAAGTCGCTTTAGATTCCAAAACAGCCGACATGTGGACACGGCGACCCGCGGCGAGCGACATCGATTACGAAATTATCTCGATATCGAGTATCGATCCTCTTGTTTGCGATACTCACATAATAACTCACGCTCGCTGGCATTTAATAGCTCGTTGAAGTGTTCGTGATTTTAGGGATGAGAAGTTAAATCGATTCTATTAATAGTGATATATTGCCTCAAACATTTTGTGATGTAAACTTAAGTAAACCTTGTCTACACGTGGTGCACTTAGCTGAATAGCAAACGAGGCTCTGGGGCCTACCGCCGGGGCCTATCGCCGAAGCTGAAGCCGATTACCAGCGGATTTTATGATTACGACAATCAAAGTTTGGTTTAGATTGGCGGTAATTGTGTTTAGTATAGCTTGGCCGTGTGGTTTCCGGCAGACTAGAATAGAATCACTCCGTTTCTTCCCGTGTATGTCGTACAAGGCGACTAAGGGAAATACGTTATCAAATATCGATCAGGCCTCCCCAACCCGTTTGGCCAGCGTGGGGAGTGTAGGCCAAATCCTACATCCGTCTAGAACGGACGAGAGAGGGTCGTGCTTCTGTAGTTAAGACTAAAATGGACCTGATGATGATAACTGGTATAAACTATAAAGCTAATAAAATAAAAACCAACGAAGCTAAAGATGTTTGTTTATCTTTAATTTATATCTAAGATCTATTTTAGTGATAAATTCCTATGATAATGGTCGACGATGCTTAACTTGAGTGTTCGATGGACTGAGACGTGCCACTACGCCATCGAGTGTTCATGTACTAATAGGTAACTAAGGTTTGCTTTAAGCGATGCTCGCTACGATTATGGCGCACAAAAAATCGTACTGTAGCATAGAATATTTATTTTTTAACACATCTGTCTACTACGTCTAAAACTAAACTTGTTGGGTAATCATGTTGGTCTTGGTAACAAAGTAAGCATAGGTGTTTTTTTTATATTTATCTTTCACGCTAACATTTGTGTGCATGAACATGTCTGTTTGTCTTGGTCTGGGTGTTCTCTATGTAGTATAAGTATGTACTGACAAAAAAAAAGAATTTAAGTACATTTATCAGTTTTCTAGTGCCCATACCATACTAAAATTCTTCGGCCACGTCTCAAGACGCGAAGGCGACTTCATCGAACGCCTGGTGGTTCAGGGTGGAGTCGAAGGTATAAGACCCCGCGGCAGATCTCCCACGCGGTGGACCGACCAGATAAAATCTGCCGTGGGCGGCCCACTGCATGAGTGCACCAGAAGTGCCTCAAATCGGACGAGATGGCGGGATATTGTAAGGCGAGTAACTACAACCCTGAATCCTCCTTCATGACGACCACGACCGCTCTGTCAAGAGCGTAACGAAGAAGAAGAAGAGTGCCCATACAAGATACAAGATACAATTTGGGACTAGATGGCGCTGTGTAAATTGTCCAGAAATATTTATTTATTTATTATTTGACTTAACTTAAAACACTGTCTTTATTATACTATGTCAGGTTTCAAATAAGCATACATTTCGTCTGATATGAAGCAGTTACTGCAGCCATATAAACGCTTGCAACATGATATATCGCTCGCGCGCTGCCACCCTCGCTGCCAACGCTTGCTGCGTTGCTCCTTCCATCTTGTTGGCCTCACTCAGTCGCAGGACATTTAGTTAAGTTTAAGTTACTTGGCTCTCAGTTGCAGGAACACAACAACCTTCAAGATAATGTTAATGTTACTTGGGAGCGATTTTCTGCATGGAAGTACTTCTCCAATCGGTCAGCTTACAAATACGCTGCACTCTCTTTTAAAACATTAAAAAAAATGTATTATGTTTTCACTGAAGTGTACCGTGAGCCGTAGAACCTTAATAATATATTCGGCACACGCTTGACAATTTTTTTAATCCGCCGAATTCTACTGGGGACCGACATGAAGCGCGCCGCACGACTCCGGCGGGCCTCGGCGAGAGATTAATGAGGCGATACACAAACACTCCATTCTCTTCGTACATATTTATGAACAGCTTATTTATTATGTATTTCCTGTGATTGTATCTTTTTTTAATAAATATTTAAGTACATTTCTAAAGAATCACTACACAAACTGGTGGATTTTTTGAAGGATACGTCTTTAAAATTGAAACAATAAAAAAAACGAATGATAACTAAATCGGGGGATACAGTTTGGTGTTTGGTCACATACAACCACATCACTGGATAGATAAAGAATCAAATAATTTATTAGGCTAAGTGAGGACTATGTAACATCACGTGCGGGGGAGGGGGAAGCGCTGCCATTTTCAGATAATTTTAGTGCCAACACAGGGCCGTGTCCATAACAAGCCACACTACATTGTTTTTAGGGTTCCGTACCTCAAAAGAAAAAACGGAACCCTTATATCTTATAAGGGTTCCGTTTTTTCTTGTTATCCGTTTGTCTGTCAAGAGCATCTATGTCGAAAATGCGTGAAGGTATCAAGCTGAAGTTTGAATTGTATACTCACTAAGGTCTACTGACCCATGATGTCGTAAAAAAATCAAACTGCTAAGTTTACATAAAAAAAGATACGGCTGTTTATTCAGCAAAAACCGCATATTTCGACACATTCTCAAGGGAATCAAAATTCTTAGGGTACTTCCCGTAAACCTAGAACTATGAAATTTGGCAAGTAACATCGTTATAGACTACAAGTACAAGAATAAATCTCAAAACTATACATTTATAATTAAATTTATTAAAAAAAATAGGGGATCTATATTTTTTGTAAGGGTTCGAAATTTCAAATTGAAGCTACTAGTTCAAATGGGGTATCATATGAAAGGGCTTGATGTGCACATTGCAAAATATATTTTATTTATTTTTTCCGACGCATTATTTCTTATTTATAATGAAAAATATAGAATTTCAAGAAAAGTTCGGAAAAGCTGCGCGATTAGATTCCTGAACTATTTATATTGATCCTACGGACGGAACCCTCGGTGGGCGAGTCCGACTCGCACTTGTCCGATTTTTTTTTACTTGTCTTTGATTGTGGTATAATATTATAATGATTGTTTTGGTGTGTAGAATGCTCGTTTCGCCTTTCAGTAACTACTGTAGGGATTTTAATATTATTTTCATTAATAGAAAAAATGATTATGTAAGACGGTTATAACTTACAAACATTTTGTGGAAATAAGTAATATCGTAGTAAACACGTAAGTTAAGCAACGTTCACAGTATCCAGTCGACGGATAAGTTTATCTCGAGCTTTTCCGTGCTCCAAAAGACTTGCAAAATCATTGGCCCTGGCTGTTATCATTTAAAACAGTCGCTAGTGGCCTCTATTATGCTTGAAAGCACTGGCTTCCGCAAACCCGTAGTCGAGCAGCATGGTGGAGTACGCTCTAAACTCCTCGAACGAGGAGAGACCCATATCGCAGTAGTGGGTTGAATAATGGTTGACGACCACCATGTAATGTATTTGGGAAGTAAATCGCATAATTGCTTTCGGTGAGAACCCAGAAGGACAAATCTCGTAATTATTTTCCATCGCAAAATAAAAATTTAACCTAATGGGAATTGAATTATTAATTTACTGAAAATTGTATACTTGGCTTCGTTAATTACATAATAACAGTTCTTATTTCAACACAATACCGGTAATAACTTGTTTAACTTCGGCCATATGCAGTAGTGTTAATAATAATATATATGCTTTATTAAGCACTAGTACTATCACACTACAGTGTCACGAGAATACAAAATGTCATATTTTTGAGATCGAGACTAAATTGGAACTGAATTTTTCGCCATCACTGTGCAGAGTCAGTCAGAGAGCGTTTACAGTATGGATTTCTACAAGAAAAGCGTAAAGGGGTCGTCAAGGCGTGAGTGATGCCTTTGGTGCCATCAGGCAGGTTGTAAGCTTATTTTCCACCCTAGCGGTATAAAAAAGAGAAAATAATTTTAACAAAAAAAAAACCGACTCCTAACATTACTCTACATTTATGTAATTACGATGATGAAAAAAATATGGGACCAATCTGGAAGTAAGTAATACTCGTTCCAAATAAAAAAAGTTTTTTTTCAATTCGGTTTATAAATAACGGAGTAATGAAATAACAAACCTAACAGTGGGTAGATACAGGCTGCTGGTGATGATGAAAAAAATATGGGACCAACCTGGAAGTATACTTTTTCAAATAAAAAAGTTTCTTTCAAATCGGTTTATAAATCACGGAGCAATTAAGTAACAAACATTAAAAAAAAAATAAAGTTTAATAAACTAAAACCCGACTCTAAAAACACTCTCTAAAAAGTACGAAACAAGAAAATAGTCTCCGCTGAAATTATTATGTACATATAGGATAGTCGTGGATGTATACAGGATAGTCGTGGTCGTATGCCACCTACTGTAGCAAAACAGATTCATTATAATAATGAAATTAAATCAAAGTACCTAGCTTACGACCACGGCTAACCTTTAAACATATCTCTATCAGTATGATGTATAAAAAACTACGTTAAAATATACTACGTGTAAGTAAGTTGTTTATTTAAAAGTCGGTAATTGTTTTATAGTACGTACATAAATAATTTCAGCGGAGACTATTTTCTTGTTTCGTACTTTATAGAGCGTGTTTTTAGTAGTCGGGTTTTAGTTTTTTAAACTTTATTTTTATTTAACTTATTTTGAAGTTATGTGAATTCGTGTTAGATATAATTATTATGCAGAGCAGACTCATATAGCAGTTAAGATTTTTTTGTTTCATATTGTATTCAAGTAGGTAGTAAAACTTTCCCGCCATTTAGGCTTAAGAAATCGACAACAATTTCTTAATCTTTTCAACTCCTCAAATGATCGTAGGTCATGAGGATTTTTTAGTAATTTATTTGGTTCCAGTGAAAAAATTAACAGTCCATCTATGGATCTGAGTCTGCTAAGGGTCACATAAGCCTGTTCTTTAGCAAACAGAGATTTTCCTAAATAAATAACTGCTTTGTCGAGCGTGCATCCTTGCAACTTGTACGGTACAGTAACTGCCCAATTGAGAATTATGTATGGGTAACATTTTGCGCTGAATTTTCCCCGATCTTCTTAAGCCGTCAAATTCTGTCAAACATAGTACTGGGAGTA